>JAYKKM010000237.1:990000-1550000 GCA_035772405.1 Chrysogorgia sp. JL179-B06
TTTAATTATAAAATTGACATGCAAAAAATCCAATTTTATTCTTCAGAAGTGGACAATCGCTGTATTATGGCTGCCCTACCACACCTGCTTGGTGAGAAGAAGTCAACTGACTTTATCGCTGGGGAGATGTTTTGGAAAATTGTTCTTGTAAGTTTGCAATTCATTTGCACTTTTCAATTTCCATTTAAAGGCACAATATGTTCCTGAATGGAACATTGTAAATACAGTAACTGCCATTTCTTAGTTTATTTTATAATTGTAGTATAATGACCTAATATTATAGTATAAAATAAAATAATATAACATTATTTCATGTATAATTACAGGATGAAGATGATGTACAGACATCAATCCATGAGACAAAAGCTCCACGACTGATTTTGACTGGAACCATTTTAAATATTCATTAACTTTGTTTGGCCAATGAGGGCAATGGTCCAATTTTAAGCCATTCTCTGTTTAGCTACTAAGCAATTTGTCTGTGAGCCGGGATCAAATTTCAGTCCAGCTTACCAGGCTGAGATTTTAGCCCGGCCAGGCTGAGACTATCCATGTAATAAGCCCTTTATATAGCACTTTTTGCTGTTAAGAATTTTGTAAACATTTGTAAAACAGGAAGCATTTAGATTAAATTTTTTCCATCAAATTTGTGTTTTTTTTTTGTTATATTTCATAAGATGGATAAGATTTGTGTTTTAAATGTTAACCATTTGTGTAATGGTTAATACTACAACCAATAAAAAATTGTTAAAATAACACACTTCAACCATTTAGAATTGATTACCTCAGATCCACCCTGGGTACTATTCTAAATAGGTTAAAACTACTGTTGTTAATTGGTTACAACTTCGAATGACCAAATCTAATTCGTCATATACACCCATTATAATTGATCATTTCTACTAAAATATAATGGTTAAATCTACTATTGGAAATTGGTCGTTACAACAATTCACAATGGTAGTTTCAACCATTATAAAATGGTAAATGTAACCATTTAAATGTGGTTAATGGCGACCATTTATTAATTGGTTGTTATAACCATTTACAACTGTTTGTCTCAGATCCACATTTCAACCATTTTTTTTTGCTTGAAATAACCATTTCGTTTTTACAGTGAAGAGCCGCCCCTAACTTAATTTTTAAAAATTCATTCTATTTTTCTCAACATGTCAATCGTTTTACAGGAAGACTGGCAATAATTCCTTCAAATTTAATCAAACCTAGTTCTCCGTCATTGGCGCGGCCTAGTAAGGTAATCATCATCGGGGAATTGTTTCATTTTGACAGTTATTTTATACGCCGTGGATACAGGTCCGGTCCGACATCACTATATAAACATATAAACCCTAAAAAACCTAACCCTAAATATCTCTATTCCTAACCCTAAATATCTCTTTTCCTAACCCTAAATATCTCTATTCCTAACCCTAAATATCCCTACAAATTATCGGACCTGTAACCACTTCCTAAGTTATTGAACGGTTTTTAACATATGATGTTTTGAATGTCTTTTTAGTTGAGTTATAGTGGCTCCTCGCAAAAGACAGAGCAAGGTATGTAATAATTATTATATTAAAACCAAACAACCTTAGATAATAACCTCCTCCGCAGACAACTCTTTGGCTTCTTTTTTTCCGAATCAAAAAGCTTCCAAGGCTGTTTTGGCCGAACCAGAGAAATTAACAAGAGCATGGGGAGAGGTGAAATTAAATCCGCTAGGGGAGGGGGCGAGGCGAAAGAATTGCAAAGTTGGAAAAGTGGTTTGCCGTGTTGGTAGTGTATTGTTGCGTGTTGTTGATTAAACGATGCTATCATGGCTGTACAATATTGGTGAACGAACAAGTAACATTTAAAGTTACGTTCAAAAAAGTCAGAGTAGCGTCAAACTATGTCTGATTTATCACCTGGTTGCGTTGCGAAATTATTTGTTCTCTGTGGCAGTACAACATTGTTCACAGTTGGCAGTACAACATTGTTCACAGTTGACACTTGACAGTACAACACAGTTGATAGTACAACACAGTTGACAACACAACATTGTTCACAGTTGACAGTACAACATTGTTCACAGTTGGCAGTACAACATTGTTCACAATTGACAGTACAACATTGTTCACAGTTGACAGTACAGCATTGTTTACAGTTGGCAGTACCACAGTGTTCACAGTTGGCAGTACAACATTATTCACAGTTGACAGTACAACATTATTCACAGTTGGCAGTACAACATTGTTCACAGTTGACAGTACAACATTGTTCACAGTTGGCAGTACAACATTATTCACAATTGACAACACAACATTGTTCACAGTTGACAGTACAACACTGTTCACAGTTGGCAGTACAACATTATTCACAGTTGACAGTACAACATTATTCACAGTTGGCAGTACAACATTGTTCACAGTTGACAGTACAACATTGTTCACAGTTGACAGTACAACATTGTTCACAGTTGACAGTACAACATTGTTCACAGTTGGCAGTACAACATTATTCACAGTTGGCAGTACAACATTATTCACAGTTGGCAGCACAACATTACTAACACGCTGGCCAAAAAGGTTAAAAGGCACGGATGAATTTTAATTTGAAGTGGAACCAGGGTTCGTACGCGTCCTGAAAAGCCCTGGGGTTTTTTTGTGGCCCTAGAAACCCTTGGGAAAGTCCTGGAATTTTAAGCTGACCTGGAAACCCCTGGAAAACTAAAATAAAATATTTGCACTATCAAAGTAATCATTTTTATATGTTGTTGAACTAACTCTTTGTTCATTTTGATCGAGCGACACATTTTGTTGCATTTCAAAATAGCCCTTGAATTTCCCTGTAAAATCCCTGTAAGAAGAAAATTTTTAAGAGTGTATGAACCCTAGGAACACATGCGTCAGCTGCAGGCTTTTAATAGTATATTCATTCTGTTTCTCGTAGCTCCTGAAACATTACTGAAACAAAGTCTTATGGGATATTCAGCTGTAAATGGTCTTTCTCATTCCTCGATGGTCTCTAAGCCTATGCCAACCTCCGAGGTTTCTCTGACGCCGGTCACGTATGGCCTAAGTGAGCAGGTTTCACAGCAAGGTAGTGTTGAAAGTATTCTCCATACACAAAATCATCACACGTCTCAGGAAAGTAGAGGAGTGAATGAAAAGATGTTATCGCCTTTACAACCGGCTCGAAGCGGACTGATACAACATGGTGTTCGGCAGAACAGTGTTGAAACACTTACGACACAAAACTACCCGACGACAGTTGCAGGGAGCAGTAGAGAAATGAATGGAAACAAGACGTTGACTATTCAGCCAGGTATGGTATGGTGTGTGGTGGTACGAGGTATGATTGATATTGGGTATGGTATGGTATGGTATGGTATAGGAGGATTGGGTGGGATTGAATGGGTTAGGGTGAGGTGGGATGGAGTAGGTTGTGTTGGGATTGAATTCACAACTTGATCAACAATGATTTGGGGAAAAACGTCGAGATTCACATTGACACATTTTCAAACTGAAAGACATTTTAGAGGAACAATAACAGAAGAGCATTGTCAAACATCTCTTGCGAAAAACTCAGAGAAAATGTGTTTTACATGAACTGAGGTAGTTACTGGAGGTACTGAGTTATTTTTCGTGTCGTAAAATATTGTATTTAGCACACACACAAAAAGTAACCTTAAATCGTATTTTGATGTTTATCTTAATAAATAATGTAATAAAAGTCTTCAAAAGTTCAAAAGAGAGCAAAGAAAATCAAGAGAAACCTTTTTTTTCAAGTTTTGGTGCATATTTCCCTTTTGTTTGATGGATATTTTATTTGTTAAGCCACATCATCGCTAGAAATTTTGGAAAAAAAAGCTCAACCCACCTATTGCATTTTGTCTTTTTAAAAACGAACTTGAAAACAGCTTAGCTCCAAAAAGTTGAACATTTTCCGTTCGGCCAACCTACGATTTTTTCCTGTCACTGCCGTTTCGTGCACTACATGCGGTAAACACGTGTGTTTTATACCTACATGTCAGCCACCATGAGCAGGAATTTTGGCTTCATCCAATCATACGGCCGGGTTAATGGAGCTAGCGTTCCAGTCCTTATAGAGTTCACCGGGTTGAGTAGGTTGGGATGGAGTAGGTTAGGGTGGGATTGAGTCGGTTGGGGTAGGATTGAGTAGGGATGGTCGATAGCATTGGAAGGTATAAATGGAAGAACAAGAAAAATCAAGGTATAATTATAAATTGAAGTGAAAGGACAAGAAAAAGACAGGGGGGAAGAACTAAGTAAAACATGGACACTATAAGTTTTACTTTTCAGGTCTTCCTGCGCCACCTCGAAACCTATGCGTCCTTCGTTGTGTAAACAAAGACGCTCTTCTCCTTGGTTGGATTGCACCTGAGATCGATGAAATGGGACGAAATAATGGTCAGCTAATCAAAGGATATAAGGTGGAGTAGTATTAATATTGTTGCATGGGGTATAATGTTCTGTGTGAGTTGGTTGTTAGCGTTTTCACTCCATCCTCAGAGATTTAAAAAACATAGGACATGGCGGACATGTTGGTGTACCTAACAAAAGAGGCTACTTAAAGTGCCTATCTCACGTTTGGGGATTTTACATATTCGTAATATTTGGGTCTTCCTGGGCAAAATCATCATATATATTGTCAGCCGAAAATTTCATCTTCATGGAGTTTTTCGCTGACAAAGTTACTGGATGTGATGTCACAAGAGGCATTCCAAACCAGTTTTCTTTTGTTACTTGGATAACTTTAATAGCAAAAAACTCCATGAAGATGAAATTTTCGGCTGACAAGATATATTATGATTTTGCTCAGGAAGCCCCAAATATTACGGATATGTAAAATCCCCAAACGTGAGATAGACTCTTTAAAAATCTATTGTTGAGGTAAACCAACATGGCGGCCATAACGTCACATGAGAACGCTCTAGTGTAAAGTTCAACTATTAACTGTTTTAGTACACCCTTTATTATTCCACAGATTCTTACAAATGGTCAAGCAAAGTTTGATGTCGATAGTCCTTTCATGGCCAAGGTGAGACCGTTGTATATCTTGTTATGGCCGCGCCTTTCTTTATGATATGTATTACTTCTCTTGAAAGATTATACTATGAGTAATCAGAGATTATATGCTATAAAATAACATGTACACAACAAGCCCTCTGATTTGTCAATATGTGCAGGATCAGAGTGTCCAATATGGAATATTTCCCGCCTTAGCGTTTTTTTTAAATGTCGGACTATTTCTCTATTGTTATTTTATAAAACAAATACAAATTATGGTTTTCCGTGCAAGATACTGTTATTAGGCTTGCGATGTTGCTTGACTTTCGAAAAGATAAAAACACTTGCGATCGGCTCGTTTGGATCACAGTATCATGGAAAACATTTTGTATTCCTCATATAAACCCTCCACATTTTTCAGTTCATTGTATAGAGGATGCGAAAAGAGCTGATAAGTTATTTTACAGTATTCGATTTGGGCCATTATTTCCCGAAATATATCTATCTAAACATACCCAATTGAGTGAGAAAGCCGCGCTGCGTTACTCTCAAGAGGGGCCTCAGGAACGATTAGATTTCACACAACAAGGAATACATAAGTGTTTTGACCAGAGTTACCAAAAACTATATCCAGCATTACTACCAAAAACACACAAGCTTGAACTGATAGGTGCAGTTTTTGGAGCGGTGACGGTTCCTGGTTCCCAGGCCATAAAGCTTTGAAAACATTCTCGCCAATTTCTGGGCTTTTGGGAAGCAAATATCTCGGGAACTAATGGCCTAAATCAAAAACTGTAAAGTAACTTACCAGCTCTTTTCGCATCCTCTATACAAACTCTATACTAAAAACTATGGAGGGTTTATATGGTGCGTTCGAAGTAAGTGTATTAAAGAAGTGCATGAGGAGGATCTGTCAAGAAATATGAAACAAATAAATATAAGAACTGAAGCTGAAAATTCATATATGCAGAGCTTTCTTATTTGCCATAATAAAATCAAACCACGAGGCCCAGTTAAACCAAGTAGTCACCAGTTCATCGACCGCGCGTGGTAGACCGAAACCGAAAGACAACTTCCGGTTTTATGGCTAAAAAGTTGTCGACAAAAAGATTCACCAAAAATCTTAATTACGACGCCAGCATGATAACGTTCTTCTTCATCGAACTCAATAAATCCTTACTAATTCTGTAATAATAATACATGCTGGAAAACTCCAATTCATCAGTTTTGTGGAGAATGTTACTACAATAGCTTCCGACATGCAAGAAATAAAAAACGTGTCGCGTGTGATTATCGAGTTATAACGTGTAAAACACGAGGCGATAGCCGAGTGTTTTACTAGCTTCTCGAGTGCCATTATAACTCGATAATAACACAGCGACAAAGTTTTTTATTTCTTTACAAAATAATATCATTAAATTATCAATAAAGCAAAGGAAAATGCAGATTTACCTCTGTAAGAGGCGTTGCTATGTGGCGTTGCTATGTGGCGTTTGTCAATACCACGTTGGTAATTTCAGCGATGAAAATGCACTCAAACGTGCAAGTCAAACATTTCCTTGTATCCAAGCATACCTTGACTTCTTTTTGTAATTAAAACGACTTAAAATTTGTCAAAAACAACAAAATCCAGTCCATGTATCACGTCAGCCGTGCATTATCGAGTTATAAAAGCACGTTTACTACTTAAAATATGTTTTTTCTTTCAATCTTCTTCAGGCTCTTGTTGAAAATCTTGACCTTAGTCGACCCATTGAACTTGCAATTCAAACGGTGGCTGATAACGGATTCTGCTCGGAGAAGTCATTAACTCATTTCAATGAAGCAGTTTTATTGGTACGTTATTTAAGACCTAGATCAAACGACGGTGAGAGATGACGAGAACTGGTTGACAACAGTTTCTATGAGAGTTGTTTCCATTCTCTTTACAGCTCCCGGTCAAACGAGAATCTTTAAACTCACAATAAATATTAGGGGCTATTCATTTAATAACCGTACCCCACATATCGAGGACAAGGGTTTGTCTATACCCTGAAGAATTCTTATCTTACAACAGTCCCCAGAGGAATTCGACTTTTACAACAGCTACCCTGAAAAATTCCTGTCTTATAGCTAATTTACCATTACCCCTAAATTGATCATTACCCCTGAACAATTCAATTTTTTCCACTCAACCCTGAAGAATTCCAAGTCGAAATAGTCCTTACCTGAAGAATTCCAAGGCAAAATAGCCCTTACCATTTTAGAATTCCATGTCCTCGATATGAAGGGGATACGGGTATTAAATAGAATATATTCTAAGGATTTATGGTGAAGGAAAATTTCGATTGTTGGAATATATACATTTTAAGACCAAACCGGGACCAGTTGCGAAAAATGCAACTTCAAGGCCTTCCGGCTGGAATTGAACCCGCGACCCTGTAATGCTAGTGCAGTGCTCTGACCACTGAGCTACGGAAGCTACTTAAATGGAATAGCCCATTAGGGGGCTACAGTTCCATTTTAAAGTGTCTATGTTTTGTATTTTTATATATTTATAATCTTTGGTACTTTCTGATAAAACTTGCTGAGTATTATCATCAACTATTGACTAAAGTTTCAACTTTAGGCCTTCTTCCCCCTTGCTAAAGTCGGTTGGGTCGGAAGCGACGTTAAACTAGGGACACGCTAAGGGGTGAGTTATAGGGGGGTCGTGGCGTGGGGGCCTATGCCCCCAATAATTTGGAAAACTAAGGTTGCAAAAAGCCAATTAATCACTGAGACATAAATTTTGATTGTTTAATAGCATTATAGCACAACGTATTACCGCATTCTATATATTACAATAATTTCTAGTTCAAAAATCAACTGCTGTAAACTTTCCTGATTTGTACCTTTCACAGACACGGTGTTTCATGAAGAATGAAAGAACTGATTAATAAACTGTTGTTTAACCTTAGGTATTATGTAAATGATTCAACAGTGATCGTGCGCCCGCACTTCATGGTGTCAGCCATCCGTTTGTCTGCGAAATGCGAAACTTCGTGTAGGTTTTATTTAAAGTTATTTTGAGTGCCTCCCAATTAACCAAAAACGTAACTGACGCCCTGGGGACACGCAAGGACATTTGTATATTTAAAAACAGACAATTGTATATTTAAATATTTAAAAAAAAGAAAAAAGGTCGGGAATTGATTGAACTTTTTCTAAACAGGTCTGTTTAAAGTTCAGAGCCAAACTTTCTTTGTTTTTCACTGTTTAATCAGTGTACAAGGTCTGTCCATAGTTTGACGTCACTTGTGAATAAACAATTTTAGCAGGGGAACGAGGCATGAAGATGAAATTTTAGCTGTGTAGTACTTTGAGTATTTGATGCATGTATAATTATTTATCAAATGTATTTTTATTTTGTATCTTCAGGAGACAGCGTCGGTGAAGGCAGAGGTAGGGCTAAGTTTCTCGCGATGTTATGATCGATAGATAGGTAGTATGATAAGGCCATTTTATTTATTGCTAAAGTAAGCTCACTTCAACAGATGTCAGTCACGAGCTTGTACCGACTACATCCTATCGATCGAAGCTTGTCAAAATATTGTCTTTCCGTTGGGTGTCCACTAAAATGACCCTGGTCAGCTGGTGAAATGGTTAATTAGTCCCACGTTAATAACGCACTATCAATACGAAATGAAAACATGATGACATTTTAATAAATTTATGCCTTTGGTGTTCTCTCGTTGATTAAATTTACATATAAACAAAACATTTAACTGATACATTAGATTTGTGAGTCTTATTTGTGAGTCTTAAGGTAGCAATAGTGGAAACAATTACAAATATGAAAGAAAAATTTTTTTCCATTTTTGAATCTGAGAAATCGTTTTCTGTAAGTGAAAAAAAAATGGAGTTGGAAAAATTGAGTTTTAAAACACGATTGGACAAGGTCTAATTGGATGATAAGAAGGCGGGACAATTGATCAAAGCCTTTCAGGTGCTTTTTCTCAATTCAATTCTGCACCAAAGTTTGCGTTTTTCTCCCGGGAAAACTTCGCTGCGTTTTAATAGTTTTCGCTGAAATTTTTGTCAGTTGTTGAAAACATACTCTTCAACGAAAACGTGTCGGCGATTTTTGATACGTAGCGTGTTTTCGTTTTTATCGCGTTTTGAATTTAAAAGATATGAAATATGTTGTGACTCCCATGAAAATTATTATTAAAAATTGAACGAAACAGAATTTCAAAAATCGCCGACACGTTTTTGCTGGTCATTTATCGGAGGTTACAACGGTATAAACTGGAAAACCATAAATTAAATTCCAAAGGACTTTAACCAGACGAATCCAACACACTTATTTTTTCTTTCAGTAAATAAAACAATTGAAAAATTCACCCCCAATAAAATTAGGTTTTAACACTGTTTTCTATGATCAATTTGCATTAAATTGATGTATAACAAGTTGTGATCGCATTAATAGGGGCGCGATGCAAGGTTTTTTACGACGCGATGCCGGATAACCCAATTGCTACCTTAAAGTGAGATATGGAAGAGTTTTAAACGCCAATCTTTATAATTACTATATTTCTTTATTTCGAACTGAATTTTTTACTGCATGAACACTTTAATGCATTGTAATTAGGATATTGCATATAGGTATAGTTTTTCGTGTATTGAAATAGTTGTTGTAATAATTTATGTATAGCCTCTCTGGATACCAGCCTTGTAGCAGAATGGGCTACCATGTTGAAATAAAGTCAAATTTAAAAAAACATTATCTTTAAGTTGTCCTCTTTTCTCTTTAGGAAGTTTCTTTGGATGATGGTTCACCTTATAAAACTGTGAGTATTCGTCTGCATCTTGAGTAGTGTTCTCCCCAGCCCTTTTTGGCGATGCGCCGTGGCTTCACTGACGTCAACCTCATTCCCAGGCGTCCGCGCGCCATACTCACAACTGTCACGAGGTCTCGATTTTCAAGATGGCACATTCAGCGGGTTTAGAAGGGATGACACAAAAGGACCTTTCTGTTTTTGTTTGGTCTTTATTTTTTGTTAGGTTAGGGTTAGCTACGATTAGGTTTAGGTTCAAGGTTAGGGGGTTAGGATTATTATTGGGATTAGGTTTAGACTAGTTCTGAAAGTGCCACTACGATGAAAATTCATCCCCGTCTTTTAGATTTTTTTTAACATAGAATAGTATTTGAGGGTCGAAAGTGATCATCGATGTAAAAAAAACTAAAAATAGTATTTTGAAGTAAGTATTTTGAGCTCTTAAATCACTATTATTTAGCCCACCATTACTAAAAACGTGTTCCAAGTGAGCCCGCAATTTCAAAAGGTAATATTGTTTGTGACGTCAAATTCTCAATGCTACGCCTGAATTTCAGTCGAGGTTACTTGTTTTCTTGTTTTCTTCGAGAAGTATATGAAATGTTCAGCCTTGCAGACGAAGAATTTGAAAAAACGACCTTGATTTACTTGAAGAATTAGCCATGTGGAGTCTTCGCGTTGAGAATATGACGTCACTTCGTTACGCTGGTCAGGAACATGAACGATTAATGGCGGACACAACAACTCAAGATTCGGAGTCAGAAAAATGATACTTGCCATTGTCGAATCGCAAAACGGTTTCGACCAAGTAATATTTAGCAGCTCTGCTTTATAAATACGTAAAAATATCGATTGGTAAAAATTTGATTTAGTACCACTTTAAGTCATCCCTTCTAGCCTTCACCCATTCAGCGTTTGTTACTCAGCTTACTCTACATTCATTCTCTGGTTCAGTATGTTATGTATGTTTTAAGTGTTTTAAGTTTTAATTGAACCAGATGACTGAGTAATGTAGTAATGCAATATATATAAGTAATGTAATATGTAATATGTAATGCAATATATATAAGTATTAACACCCCTGAAGAAGCCCCTGTCGACCTTGTCAAAATCCTGCGGAAAACACTGATCTTGAGCAGTTTTTTTATGTTCGGTATACTTTGCAAAACGAATAAAATTATCTTCAAAAACTTCATTCATGCGAAAACACAAAGGAAAATCATGACCGTATCGTGTCTTCATATGTGATAAAGATTCGTCCTGATTTACATAAAATTCGGCGGAAATGGCTTGAATCACTGAAATAGTTGGTAAACATGGTTATTTAGATGCAGTCGTTTTGGAAGCCGTTCATAACTCTCGCAGCAGTATTTTATCGCGGGTCTAAAACACTCCGCGACTATCGCCTCGTGTTTTATCACCTGATAAAACACAGCTGCTCGTGTCTTAACCTATACTTAAACAAGTGTTGTGCTGCGTAGTAGCGAAATGAAAATCGAAAACTCCAAAAAGTTGTTGCATTATATGAGAAATATTTGAATCTCTTGACCAATCACGCCAGAGAAAACATACGAGTACGCGGCCGGGAAGCGGAGATAGGACCCTGGGTACGAGGTTGACAAATATTAGGGACTTTAAGATCTACGACGCGGCAACCTCGACAACGCGGCCCTCCAAACTTTAACAAGCGGTGTGAATTTAAGCATTTGAAAGAAGCCATCGTAAATTAACTACAGTGTATGAGGTTTGAAGCTTGTTTTATGACCTCCAAAACGCTCCAGTTCTGCTAAAACGATTGTAGTGTGTGAGCTGAAGTCAATATTAAGGAACAGCTCTCACCTCTCAGCGAGTTCACGTCGTCCTGAAGACGTGAAAATGCTCAGAGTTGCGTTGTAAACAGAACGAGGACGGTGTTGAGAATACTCTTGGGACTTTACAAATTATTCATTCTCTTTGTTTCGCATGAAGAATTATTTATTTTGAAGGCCGCGTCGTCGAGGTTGCCGTATCGTACATCTTAAAGTCCCTAACCATTAGACCTCCTTCACACTATTTCGGCAGTACATCAACCTTTCAGAGTATTCAATAAACTTATCGTATTTTTCTCCGTTGTAAACCATTGTTACACACTTTCTTTTTTATCCAGTATGTTGCCTTATACAGCTATGACCCCATTAAGAATTCTCCGAATCCAAATCCCAGCTTTGAATTGGATTTCCAAGAAGGTGATATAGTTCGCATCCTTGACGTATCCAGACCTGATGGGTTTTACATGGCACAGGTCTGTTAATTTATTTCTGTTTTTGGAAATACGTGAGAAATAACTCAAAATGTTTATAACTTAAGTAAATAAGAGCGTCTTACTGGCAATCAGAAGGTTACAGGTTCTACCCCTGTTCGGGACTTATTTCTTATATATTTGAGCTTGACAATGGTACATAACTTCAATTACAATATTACTGATATTTATTTTTTTCCGGTCCGTATCCTACCAAATCCTGCTTTCTGATTGGCTAACGAGCGGTCCGTATACGGGACCGCTCGACATAATTTCAGTTTTAAATGCCTTTTATAAGCCGTAAAATATTCTAAAAACATTTGAAAATGAACTCAAACGAGATTGAACATATTGAAAGACATATAAGTGATTTTTTTATCCGGATAGAGACTTAACTCTCAATTTCCTTTGACGAAGAAAAAGCACAGACTTTTTTTATTTTTTTATTTGTCTATCTTTGTGTTATTAAAGGAAATCACTTGAAACTTTTCTTCAATGTTTAGTTTCATGGATTGTAACACTATGCAAAGTTTAAAATCTCAGACATACACTAATTTCCAATATGTTAAAATGTTGTGCATTCTGGTCACGGTTTCGAAGGAATTCAGCGTAGTATCTTTGATTTTTTCTTACTGTTAGATTGGTAGTAAACAGGGCTTGGTTCCTTCTAACTTCATCGAAGAAATTGCAGTTGCTGCGCGACCGGATCACTCGAAGTTTAAGGTAAAGCAGAAATTATGAATAATTTATGATTGTAACGCGTGTGACCGGTAAGTCTAGGCCAGCGGTCGGCAAACTGCAGCTCTGAAGCCGCATAATGGCTCTTACCATACTCTTAGATTTGTATGATTTTATGAAAATGTCTATATCGAGCCACATTAACAGATTCCTGAAGATCTGTAGTAATTGCCTTGACCATCGAAGGCAGGAAATTTGCATGAAGATTTCCCAACCCAGCATTCCTGCCTCCGACACGTGAGATCACGTGCTCACGGGCGTATATTGCGTAACAAAAACAAATTATGACTTCCTAAATGCCCTACAGTTGAATACCGAGTTAGTGGCTTTATATATCGTGGTTGCATAATTTAATTTCTCTAAAAACTAGTGCTCATGAGTTATCTATTTTTGTTTAGTATTCTAAAGAAAAAGATTCCCATGGTTCAAACACCTCTATTGTTTCAAACACATCGTCTACAGGGTCACGTAAAGGAAAGGTATGTGCATAGATGTGGTGTGGTGTGGTATGGTGTGGTATGGTATGGTATGGTATGGTATGGTATGCTATGCTGTGCTGTGGTGTGGTATGCTGTGGTGTGGTGTGGTGTGACGTGGTATGGTTTGGTATGTTTTGGTATGGTATTTTGTGGTATGCTATGGTATGGTGTGACGTGAATGTTAACTTGTGGCGTGGTCTGGTGTAATATGGTTTGGTATAATATGGTGTGGTATGATGTTCATGTAATATATAATCTGGTATGTTATGGCGTTATGGCATGGTATCAGATGGTATGGTATATGATATGGGTGGCTTGTTCCTTTGTGTCTCTACATATAAAATATTGAGCTGAAGGAGGTGTTGTATTTAACTGTAAATTGGGGTATGTTCATTTGTGTGTTGATTACTTTGTATTTAAATTTTGTATTTAAACTTATATTCCGTGTTGCTGTTAGGTCGTGGTTGCCTTATATGACTACAGTCCATCAACACAATCTCCAAATGGTCTTTCCGGACGTGAATTGAGCTTTAGAAAAGGACAAATCATTCGAATTTATGGTCCCATGGTATGTCATTTTATATTTAAATTCTATGTAGTAGTTAAAACATGAGCGGCCGATGTTTATGGGCAGTTACAATGGCGAGCCGTTGTTTTAATTTTTTTTGCGAATGTTTTAACGAACTTGTAAAATGAATAGAATATATGATGCATATACTATGTTTGGAAGTTGTAGAAACGGTACAAACAAATTATTATAACTCCGAAAAAGCTCAATTTGAACAAGTTAACTTTGATAAAACATTGATGTTTTTATAAGTAATACCATGACTTGAGGGAAATTAGCGATTAAATTGCCCGCCGCCGAGGGAAGATTTGTGAAAGCGCCCGAGGACTTTTACAAATCTTCCCGAGGCGAATGGCAATTTAATCGCTAATTTCCCGACAAGTCATGGTATTAGTTTGTAATATTATGATCGCCGAGGATAACTTTGAGAACCTTATCCAGCCCGTGGTTGGAGACAGAGTTTTTGTCTACTAAATTTCCCGTGCATTTGAATGAGGGAAAATTAGAAGACAAAGAAATCCTTTGTGTTCTACTAAATTTCCCTCATGCATATCATAGGAATGAGGAAAAATTAGAAATTTTCCCTAATTTGTATGCATGAGTAGTTTTCAAACAAATAAACGTGGGGAATTTAGCGATTAAATTTCCCTGCGAGAACAAAAGAAACCGAGTAAATCATGGTATTATATTAATTAATGTATTATCCTGTGTTAAAGATGCTGATTAAATATTAATTTCTTTTGAATTTTCTTCATGAATTATTAATTTACAATATTTGTTTAAAATGTCATCCATTGACTCACTCCCACAACGCTCCTTGTCTAGCGGTCGGACGGGTTTTATGAAGCTGATATCAATGGTGAAAATGGACTTGTGCCTTCGAGTTTTTTGAAAGGAAGCAAACGAAAATCTTCTAAGGTAAATGTCTCTACTTTATTGTAAACACATGCTTGCTTTCTGAATTTCTCTTTCCCTCTCTATCCCACTATTTATCGCTTTATCCCACTATCTATCTTTCTACCCACTATCTATCTTTCTACCCCACTGTCTATCTTTCTACCCCACTATCTATCTTTCTACCCCACTATCTATCTTTCTACCCCACTATCTATCTTTCTACCCCACTATCTATCTTTCTACCCCACTATCTATCTTTCTACCCCACTATCTATCTTTCTACCCCACTATCTATCTCTCTACCTCACTATCTATCTTTCTACCCCACTGTCTATCTTTCTACCCCACTATCTATCTTTCTACCCCACTATCTATCTTTCTACCCCATTATCTATCTTTCTACCCCACTATCTATCTTTCTACCCCACTATCTATCTTTCTACCCCACTATCTATCTTTCTACCCCATTATCTATATTTCTATCCCACTATCTATCTTTCTACCCCACTATCTATCTTTCTACCCCACTATCTATCTTTCTACCCCACTATCTATCTCTCTACCCACTATCTATCTTTCTACCCCAGTATCTATCTTTCTACCCCACTATCTATCTTTCTACCCCACTATCTATCTTTCTACCCCACTATCTATCTTTCTATCCCACTATCTATCTTTCTACCCCACTATCTATCTTTCTACCCCACTATCTATCTTTCTACCCCACTATCTATCTTTCTACCCCACTATCTATCTTTCTACCCCACTATCTATCTTTCTATCCCACTATCTATCTTTCTATCCCACTCTCTATCTTTCTATCCCACTATCTATCTTTCTACCCCACTATCTATCTTTCTATCCCACTATCTATCTTTCTACCCCACTATCTATCTCTCTACCCCACTATCTATCTTTCTACCCCAGTATCTATCTTTCTACCCCACTATCTATCTTTCTACCCCACTATCTATCTTTCTATCCCACTATCTATCTTTCTACCCCACTATCTATCTTTCTACCCCACTATCTATCTTTCTACCCCACTATCTATCTTTCTACCCCACTATCTATCTCTCTACCCCACTATCTATCTTTCTACCCCACTATCTATCTTTCTACCCCACTATCTATCTTTCTACCCCACTATCTGTCTTTCTACCCCACTATCTATCTTTCTATCCCACTATCTATCTTTCTACCCCACTATCTATCTTTCTACCCCACTATCTATCTTTCTACCCCACTATCTATCTTTCTACCCCACTATCTATCTTTCTACCCCACTATCTATATTTCTATCCCACTATCTATCTTTCTATCCCACTATCTATCTTTCTACCCCACTATCTATCTTTCTATCCCACTATCTATCTTTCTACCCCACGGCCACTATCTATCTTTCTACCCCACGGCCACTATCTATCTTTCTACCCCACTACTAGCTTTCTACCCCATTATCTATATTTCTATTCCACTATCTATCTTTCTACCCCACTATCTATCTTTCTACCCCACTATCTATCTTTCTACCCCACTATCTATCTCTCTACCCCACTATCTATCTTTCTACCCCAGTATCTATCTTTCTACCCCACTATCTATCTTTCTACCCCACTATCTGTCTTTCTACCCCACTATCTATCTTTCTATCCCACTATCTATCTTTCTACCCCACTATCTATCTTTCTACCCCACTATCTATCTTTCTACCCCACTATCTATCTTTCTACCCCACTATCTATCTTTCTACCCCACTATCTATCTTTCTATCCCACTATCTATCTTTCTATCCCACTCTCTATCTTTCTATCCCACTATCTATCTTTCTACCCCACTATCTATCTTTCTATCCCACTATCTATCTTTCTACCCCACTATCTATCTCTCTACCCCACTATCTATCTTTCTACCCCAGTATCTATCTTTCTACCCCACTATCTATCTTTCTACCCCACTATCTATCTTTCTACCCCACTATCTATCTTTCTATCCCACTATCTATCTTTCTACCCCACTATCTATCTTTCTACCCCACTATCTATCTTTCTACCCCACTATCTATCTTTCTACCCCACTATCTATATTTCTATCCCACTATCTATCTTTCTATCCCACTATCTATCTTTCTACCCCACTATCTATCTTTCTATCCCACTATCTATCTTTCTACCCCACGGCCACTATCTATCTTTCTACCCCACGGCCACTATCTATCTTTCTACCCCACTACTAGCTTTCTACCCCACTATCTATCCCTCTCTGACACTATATATCTCTCTTTATCCCACTATATCTCTCTCTATCCCACCATCTGACATTCTTTATCCCACTTTCTCTCTCTCTCTCCCACCATCTCTTCTGTATCCCACTATCTCCTCTCTATCCCACTATCTCCTCTCTACCCCACTATCTATCTTTCTACCCCCACTATCTATCTTTCTACCCCACTCTATCTTTCTACCCCACTATCTCCTCTCTATCCCACTATCTCTCTCCATCCCACTATCTCTCTATCCCACTATATATCTCTCTATCCCACGATCTCCTCTATCCCACTATATATATCTCTTCATCCCACTATCTCTCTCCATCCCACTATCTCTCTCTATCCCACTATATATCTCTCTATCCCACTATCTCTCTCTATCCCACTATCTCTCTCTATCCCACTATATCTATCCCACTATCTCTCTCTATCCCACTATCTCCTCTCTATCCCACTATCTCTCTCTCTATATTTTCTCCCTCTCGTCCGTCGCAATAACGTTCTTTGTTCGATTAACAGTCGGCTCATTCAACCAGCGCTTACACCTCGTTACCTCGTCGGGTTCAGTTCGTCAACCAACAAGGGATACGAAATGCTTCGGCCGGTTACGTCTAACATTCCGTATGCCACACGGTTCTGCATGATTTGATTGGATACATCAAATGGTTCGTAACAGAGATAAGAACTTTGTCACGCAAGGTAGAAGATTTCATATTTTTTTGAAAGAAATATCCAACATCAGAAAGTCTTTGGTTGTCGCTCGAGGTCTCAAATTGCCCAACCAAACCTGACAGTCCGAACGTTTTAACTCAATGGAGATTTTAAAAGTCCAATACAAGATAAATGTGAAAAACGGAGAACAGATCTTTTTATCCCCTGTAATTTATTTTAAACCACCCTTCAAAGAAACAAAATCACTGAGTCGCAGCAAGAATGTGTTCGCGAACCACGTTTTCCTATTTTAAATTTTAATTTAAATTTCCCTGTTACAGGGAAATTGTCCCCGGTCATTCACCCTTACGAATTAATGACCCCCAGGGAACAGTCTGGGGTAACTAACCCATTGAGATAACTGAACCTCTGTCATTTATCCCTACCAGAATGACCTCGGGATTTTGTTTATTTGCAGTAGTGAAGCAAAGCTTGCTGTAAACCTAACCGAACACGTAATCCTCAATCGAGCCCTCGCGCTCCAAACTCACTAGGGACTAGAAACTAGTAACCGGGATATTGCTCATTAGGTAATTCGTCGCTACGGTAACTGTATTTCTGAGAATTTAACTCTCTTTCTTCTTACCTCCAGCCAGATATTGTCTAAATTAATACCATACACTTACCCTGTATGTAGTCTCTCTTTAATAACCTCCGCTATATTTATAACGCATACGCCAAATATAATTTATTTCAGAAAATTTCTAGTTATGTAAATATACAGAATATTGTACATGTAGTGTGTAATATCATGGGCATGAAATCGAGTGTATATACATTTCATAAAACATTTTTTCAGCTCTAATTGTTGTATACAGTTTAATAAGCAAATTTCACAAATAAAGTCAGGTTTTTAATTGATTTTGTGTGATGGCATCATTACTGACTCATGGTGATCTCTCTAGGCTCCTCCGCAGGGAACTCTGTGGCTTCCAAGGCTGTGCGTGCAATGTTTTCGTTGGAATTGCAGGGAAGTATAGGCATTGTGAAGGGATTATTTCTTGGCTCGGCCAAAAATGGCCAAAACAGCGTTGGAAGCTATTTGACTCTGGAAAAAGAAGCCAGAGAGTTGCCTGCGGAGGAGGCTAGGTGATCTCATTCTTAGCAGGTTTTCCAGGCGTTCTATATATTTTTTGTCAACTGCCAATTTAGTATAGTATATAGACTCTGCAAATTTGGCTGTCAGTTTAATATTGATCTTTTTTATTTCATAAATATTAGTGTGATACAGAGTTTTTGCTAATATATACATGGATGCTTGGAAATATGAAATTTATTTCTCGTGTTGAATTCCATATTTCCGCACATCCATGTATTATTATTATTCAGTCTATATATGCATTGAAGTGGCTATTACGAGGTTGGTGGCTATGTAGTTTTTAAAGTTCCTATCCGAGGTTTGAGGATTTTACATATTCTTCAAAAACTCATTAATATTCATTAACCAAATTGTCCAATCACATTTCCGTATTTAGTCACGCGCAAGGCTTTTATACCTGATAAAAACCTTGAATACTAATCAGCATGAAAATTATATAAAGTCTCTACGAACTTTATATAATAAAATTCCTGCTAATTTGCATTTCATACATCAACTCAAAGACCATATTTGCATACCCAACTATGCGAATCGAAAACAAATCGATTTACATTGTTCTAAATCAACCCAATTTACCTCTAATAGAAACCAGTACACTCCCTAGTGATTACAATCAATTGTTTTTGAAGCTATTTAAAACACTAGAACTCGCGTTTTATCATATCTAAAATGCTCGCGCTGCGCGCTCACATTTTAAATATGATAAAACGCTCCTTCTCGTGTTTTACATATTCGTAATCTTTGGGTTCTCCAAAGAAGAAATGTAATTATATATCTTGTCGTTCGAAAATTTCAATCTATGCTTTTTTCCCTGCTAAGGGTATACAGCAGGGCGGGTGATAACTTTGAGGGATCCACGATTGCATTGTTACCGTGAATTTCATAAGTTTAGTTCGAGACTGATATCGTAGTGTGCATTGTGAACTAGGATATATGGTCATATGGTATTCAATCGAACCTCTTCTCAGCATGTGTGGGTGTGCTTTCTCGGTATATGCACTATCTAGTATTCTACCGTCGTTCATATGACGTCGTTATTAATTGAGGCTCAATTCGAACTGCAATTTAACATGGATCTCCCAGCCTAACAGGTTTCATTCGATATTGTTTGACCTTGTTAAACGATGTAGAATGAAATGATATATTCCAATTTTTGCGTTGGGAGTTTCAAAAATACCAACCTACATCATGGTACTAAATAAATTGCGGGGACGAAAATGTGTACTCGATTTTGGACATGTTCACATGCATCATTTTAGGAATTCAGTTAAATTACTGCACAATTTGTTTTTAACACAGATAAAACAATGCAAACGCACGTAAATCGTTTTAAGAAGATAAATACTGTCAGAAGTCGTTATCGCTGATATTGTTAATATTTTCAGCCGCTTAAGTCGATGGCAAATATTAGAGTTTTAAAATTACCACAAACTGGTTTATTCAAGCTCATTTTTGCGACACTGAGTCTCTCAGTATCTATATCGAGTGAGTCTACCGCTTACGCAGGTCTTAATAGTGCACTTGAATGGCACATCAATCTTCGCATTATAGTATCTTGTATTCTTGTATAGTATAGCTAGTAACCTTTGCTCGTTTTCTGGGACCATGTATAGCTCAATATTAAGAAGCTGTTTATATGAGCTGGAGAATCAACCCTTATAAGAGCATTCGTGTTCATCATCGACGAACGTTCGTGTTTTCATTTAATATCGGGAGGCATATTGACCATTATCACCGTGGGTGATCAGCTAGAAATCACGCAGGCTAATCAATGGTTAACCAAGTATAGACGTAATGAAAATAAAGGAAATGATGTTCTATAACAACTAGCAAACTAGTACTATAACTGAAATATAATATCGAGAATTTGTAAGCTGATACTGAGGCTTAAATATCTCGATTTTCTCTTTCGAATAATCTCATTCGTCAAAGTTTGAAGATTATCTGTAAACGATATTACATTTCACACGGCCCAACAGGACGCATGCATTGACAGGCAGACGTAAAACTACACTCGCGCGTCTCGACGTTTTCAAGACAGCGAATAACTAACATTCACAACATATTGTTTGCGTTGGCAAGCGGATTGTGTACATAGCAACCACAGTTTACATCAAGAAAATATTGGTGCACGGTGTTTGGGTACTGGGTAAGTATATTGTGGAATGTTTAACGAGAGCAGATGCCATAAACAATAGGCTGTTTCTCAATATATGAACAATTGGTTGTAATATAGCACGTATTATATGTTAGTATTTGGGTTAGTATTCGAGTTAGTATTTGGGTTTGCATTAGGGTTTATATTTTGGTTGTTCAAATATCGAACTAAAGCTAATCCGATATATGTCTGTCATTTCTCATTTTCAGTAGTGGCACCATTTATTCGAGCTCTGTACTGAAACAGTGAGACGCAGTAATGGAGTCAGGTGGACAGTCGAAGATGCAATCCAAGAGGTTACGATTGGCCGAAGCAATCGACTCCGGTCGTTTGTATCAAACTAAAATGATTCTTGACGATAATCCAAACCTGAACTACATTGATGACGAAGGTTTAAGTCCTTTGTTTCGCGCATTCATGATCGAAGACGAGAAACATCGCACGAGGGTTGCGATGGTGAAATTACTGCTGCAACACAAAGCCGACGTGAACTTCCAAGATAACCGAGGTAAACACGCCTTGAATTGGGTATGCAGCATGAATATGCTCGACCTGGTGAAACTACTGTTGGAGAAATGTCTCCAAGATATAGATCTAACTTCGCAAGATATTAATGGGAACACACCACTGATGCATGCCGTGAAACACAACAATATCACCATGGTTCGTCTTCTTGTCAACGTCATGCGCAAATTTTCCCTCAGCGTCGACCAACGGAATCATGAAGACAGAACTGCGTACTACGAAGCCGTTGAAATGAGTTTCGAAGAATGCGCGAATATTTTGTCGAATGTTGGAAAAGCATCGCGCGGTATCAAGGTGAATCCGTTTCTTGATTTTCTGGGTTTTACCAACGCTGCCGAGCATTCTGGCGATGGAGTTCGCGTTCGATCTGCGTCACCTGTAAAGGATTGCGCAAGACCTGGTTTGGGGCAGGGAAAAAGAGCGGGTAATAGACGAAAGTCGCATACAAGTAAGAGTGACGAGCGAAATAGGAAAGGTTTTGGGAAAAAACGCGAGGGGAATCGACTGCGAAGGTCTGGGAAAGTTCACAGTGAGGTACGGAACGGTCCGGGTGAAAACATTTCGGGTGACAACATTCCGGGTGACAACATTCCGGGTGAAAATATTCCGAAAAGCACCATACTGGAGAAAGGTAAAAAAGAAAGTCGAAACATCAAACGAAGAGGAATGAAGAGCAATCATTGTCGTGAAGATGGTACTCCAAAAGCAGTTGTTGTTCTTCAGGATGATTTAGCGCCGGGAGATAATTCGAGCACAGAAGCGGCAGAACTCGATGAAACTAATTATGAGAAAATATCGCCCGAAAATGGGAACTATTCTTCGAGTAAACCAGAGCGATTTTTACGGTTGATACTCGGTGAGTCTGGAGGCGAGGCCATGATGAGTCAACCTTCGCATACCCCAGTTTCTGGCATCTTAACCAATCTGGTGTCGAGGAGCGTTTCTCCAGCCAATGAAAAGCAAGGTCAGGAAGGTGAACGAAAAGATGTACAGAAGCGTCTTGGAACAGTTTGTCATACCAAACAAGCAACATTAGTTTCCAAGAAAATAATAACGAACCAAAATTACTATGCCTATCTGGAATGGAAAGCCTCCCTAGACTCTCCCGCGTATTGTCTACGAAATCTCCTGGCCCTTCGAGCCGAACAGCAGTCGGAAATATCGTCTTATCGCAAAGGACATGCTCTTCCTAAATATGACGTATCTCGGACGGACGAGCTCGTGGAAGATACGAGTGCCGATGTTGTCACGTCGGTTTCCGAAAGATCGGACGCTGTGAGGAAAATTTCCGCTGTTGCGAAAACGGTTGGGCTTACTTTGTATTTGACAAATAGACAACGAAACAACGGAAGAACTCAAAGTGGTTTGTGTTAGGCGATGAAGAGTTTTTTATCCTGCATGTAAAGAAATTTGAATGAAAGTGCCTATCCAGCCTGTGGGGATTTTACATATTCGTAATCTTTGGTCTACCAAAAAGAAATATATCTTGTCCCCAGGCCCGGAGCTACGGGGGGTGCGACACCCCCCTCCCCCCAAAATCTTTATACGAGTTTCAGTCGGCAGAAGTTATATTTTAGTCGGCAGGAAAGATATTTTAGACGTGTTCGATTTAACACGGATAAGTAGAATCATTAACTTTTAGATCATCGTGTTTTCATTTCGCATTGAGAGTGCGTTATTAACGTAGGACTAATTAACCATTTCACCAGCTGACCAGGGTCATTTTAGTAGGCACCTAACGGAAAAACAATATTTTGCAGTGGCGGATACACGCACGCGGCGCGCGCCCCCTTTAAAATTCCGCAAACAAGTGTTTTCTGCTTTTTTTTACCATGTCAAGAAGTCGGAGTGATAAACGCAATATTATTATATATGACCGATTTGTTTTGGTAGCTTATCCAATTTTCATTGCAAAAGGTTTCACTCATAGATATTTTATATGGGTTCCAAGATAAAACGATGGACGTTTCCAGATGCCTAAAGGCTAAAGTGTATATTAGTTCTGTACTACTTCTGAGTTTATATATGAGTTTTCATAATCTTGATGCCCGTTTGTAATCGTGCAGTGGTGCCCTAATTTCGCAAAAATTCTTATCAGAAATCGCCGGAAAAGCACTTCTGGGTTTTGCAAAATTAAAAATTTTCCTGGGGACCATAGCCGCAAAGATGCACCACAACGTGCTGATTCTTCATGTGTGCCCCTTCTTCCGAACAACCCTGGATCTGCCACTGTTTTGACAAGCTTCGATACAAGCTAGTGCGTCAGTCGGTTGAGGTGAGCTTACACCCCCCCCCCCCTGTAAAATGTTCTGAGTACGGCCCTGTTTCCCCCTGCTAAAGTTCACAGGAAGGGACGCAGGGACACGCAATATTTTGTGGCGTTATTCAACAGTGAATGTTTAGGAATTGAGTGAATTTTGTCTAAACAGGTTGTTTAAAGTTCAAAGCCAAACTTTCGCTGTATTTCATTACTGAATCACTCCGCGAAATATCGCGTTCCTGCGTTGACGTCATTTCCTGTGAACTTTAGCGAGGAAAAGGGCGTGAAGATGAAATTTTCGAACGACAAGATATATATTACAATTTTTGCATAGGCATAGGCACTTATTACATAATGGACCTCCTCTAAACTTATTAAATTAGTACAAGAAAAAGACAAAATAAATGTATAAAAGATACAAAATTGTCACCTAATATGTTCGTGATATTACAAAATGTTCTAAAGCAACATTCTGTTTCAAAAGATTGTCCTGTATCTTATACAAAAAACATTTATGAGGTACAATGTTTTCAGCGGGTCAGTGTCATGGAACTGGGTTGGAAATTTTTTCCTCCTGACATTCTCTTATAAATTGACCGCATGACAAATCGTGTTTTTGACTGGCTCTGTGCTCATGAATATCTCTGATGTTACCATATCCACGGTCTGACAACAATACATTTTTAAATTTACTTAAGTTTCTTATAAAACTAAGTATATTTCATAATAAAGCTATAACTACAAAACTATTAATACGATAAAAGGAAAGTCTTAGGTGCTGACTTAAAACAATTTATAAAACAGTCCGTTCTTCTAATTTGCTCTGGTAATGAATTCTAGAGTTTTGTAGCGGCAACGTTTTTGGTTACAAACAAAAAAGGTTAAAACTAATGTCTTCCTCAATTCCCGTTATTATACGTCATCGTAACTAAGATATATGTAATATTTAAGAAATAGAAAACATTTTCCGTGTTTCCATACAGTTATAGAAACACGAGTGGAAGTTTGGGAGAACGAGAAATTAGTGGGAACACGAACCCGCAGGGCGAGTGTTTCCACGCTATTTCGAGTTCTCCCAAACTTTTACGAGTGTTTCTATAACTGTATGTAAACACGGAAAGATGTTTTCTATTTCTTTTATAAAATAACACTGAGGAAATAAGTAGTAAGACTCTTTTATTAAAATGATGAAAGTATACATTCTCCTTACTCGCTAGACAGCGTCGTCGAGTGCTCAATTATAAACGCTCTTAACTGTGAAGAAAAGCATCCAATCTTCTTGTTTTTCTATTTGTTGGCTGTCACTGAACATATTTATCGACATTTTAGCTGTTTGTGAGCAAAGGTTCGTCTTGCAGTCCATTTTATAAAAATGGCGGGAAAAACCATGTATAAATACAGTTATATAAACATGGCTTTTAGCCAATCAGTGCGCAAGTTTTCAAAATGTTATTTTATAATATTTTATGTAAATAAATGTTGCATGCTGCCGAGATTAACACAGCCAAATCTACCGCAATTTTGTTGCTGACAACCCTGATACTCTGCATGTAATTCAGTTTTTTTACTGCAAAAGAGTCGATTAAACAGACATTATTACTTTTAGCTCGTTCTCGAAGTGATTTTCACTTTTCAGTGAATGTTCGAAATAATATCTCAGAAAACGAGGCACCGTCAGAGAGATTTTTAAATTCTTGAAATCTCATGCAGCTAAACGTAACTTTTTCAAATTCTGAGTGAGATCTATCTCAGACAACCTCACTGCCTCATCTATCTCAAAGCACACACAGACACTGATGATTATAATCGTGAAAGAACTATATTAAATATTGAGACTATTACACGCTTCATTTTTGTAATGCGCAATGTCAAAGTTTTTAAACTGTTCAGTTTCGCCAAGCATGCGAATGGAATTGTTTATATCTCAAGACGGCTTTATTTCTCCTCCATAACTGTCGTTAAAGCTTCGCAAGATCTAATATCTGTAGTCGATCAATTTCGCCAAAAAGGACCTCTCGAGCTTATGATCGAAGGAAGTAGTAAGTGCGCGTACTCAAGTACCAACTTGCTATCACTATGCTCGACCACTCGATACAGTGATTTCGTTTCGGTGTTTTCTTCTCATGAGCACTTTTTTATTTCAATATTTTTTTTCGTGTGTATGTCGTGCCATCTGGTTTTCCAAAAATCACCTCGCTCGCCATGTTAATGAATAGTCCAGTTTCAACAACACCTGACGAAAAGAAAGTACAAAACAAGTTACCTCTTACGCAAACTCTAATTGGAAATATTATTTTATCAGCGAGACATAAAATGGTTTATTATGTTTTTATTTACTTGGGATCGATGTTGTGATAGTTCCGAAAAATTAAAAGCTCGCCAAAATGCAGGCTCGTGTTTTTATTACGTCTCGCAAAATCACGCGACTTTTAGGCCCCAGGTCAAACGTCGAACTTCACATGTGCCGAACTCAATGCAAATGATAGTCTTTTGTTTAAGCTCATTTACATTTCGTTGGTTAAAAACAATACAGCCATTGTACTATAAAATGAACGTTTGGCTGTTTCCGTTCATATACTCTTGGTAAGGTGTAATAGAAAACTCTGTCTCGTTGATAGTAGAACAATATCCTTGTTAAACATAAAATAGTTGAAGAAGAAACAGCTTATTTAAGAAACTGTAAGAAACAGCTTATTTATAATAACTATAGTTGACTTTTTAACAATTTATTACATCGCAGAACCATGCTGGAATAACTTTAATTGCAAAAATCTATCACTGGGTCAAAACTTCTCAAAAATCTTAACATCATTCATCAGATTACCAGTTGCGAGTTTTTACATCAAATCACATATACATGTAAGTTGATTTCCATTTTACCTGGTATCTTTATCAAATTGTTATTCAAATCTTCCCAGCTTTGCACCTGAAATAACACAAATAAATAGGATAGTTAAGTTTCCACATTTTTCTTTTCAGTCACTTTACCACTCCAGCCTATCTTGATACGCACAAGCCTTTCTCAGGGATGATCAGCACCTAACTTCTTTAAGGCATATTACACTATGCAATTTTTCGTGCACCTTGTCTTAATGGCTTAATTGCTCCGTTGTAGTGCATGAAAGGAGGTGTTACACTAGGCAACGTTTCACCATCTTTGTGTTTGTGACAGGTAAGCATGCGCATTCAGTCACCAAAGTCGAAAATTGCGAGACAAGTTGCAGATGAGGATGTTACATTATGCAACGCTGAAAATAGTTGATGCAATCGTTGCAGAAACTAGAATTACAGTAGATTCTACTTTCTGCAACGATTGCAGCAACTTGTGTCACAACAATTTTCGCCGTTGCAAGGCATGTTACACTTTGCAATGGTTCATGCAACTTGTCGCGCAACGGCTTTGCAAGACAAGTTGCATGAAAAATTGCATAGTGTAACAACGCCTTTAATAATATCAATGGTTAACCAAGCATAGAAATAATGAGAATAAAAGAAATGATCACCAAAGACGAACTGACATGTTTTTAAAACAACTTCTCCCAACTAGTACTATAAGAAATGTTTGGAGATCAATAAGGAGAATTTGTATGTTGATACTGGGCGGCGTGGCCCACCGGAAGATTTACCGGTGGGCCCCCGAAAATATGGGGATGGTGGGCCCTAAGCAGGCCCCAAACAATGACTCCCACTGTGAGCAATGGGCCCCTATCGAATAGTTTCCCAGGCCCTATTTTTGAGCCACGCCATCCCTGGGTTGATACTGAGGCTTGTTAATTCTAATAATAAGACATCGTGAATTGGTTTGGTTCTAATACCTTGTCAAATTGAAAGTCTATTATAAAGTTGCCATTATCTGTAACAACTGGACCCTACAACATAAAAACATAGCTGAGTGAAATTATTTAAAACTATAGCTTTTGTTTTAAAATTGCAAGCTCCTCAATTCCATTTTTAAAATATTGATTTCAAAAGCTTCAATTTTTAAATTTGTATAGGTCATGGGGCCGAGAGAAAAATTAAGGTTTAATTTCACGCGTGTTTTCAATGAACCTTAATTTTACGAGGAACCATGTGATTACCTGTTAATCATATAGGGGCAAAATTTATTCATAAATAAGCTAGGGGCCAGCTAGCTACGCACAACAAAAAACATGAGAAAGCCAGCTACAGTAAATGTCAAAACCAAGCGTGAAAATAACTATACAAGATTCCACTGAAAGTAAACGGTACATTACAACGAAGTTTATTGAGTTAAACATCGACTAAGAGAACAGGGGAGATTGGATTTACAAGTAAAACACATACAGTAATAACTTAAGTGTTTCCCGCTGGCGTCTCAATCAATCACGTACAAGTAATTTTGCACTGAATTTCGGAAAAATGCCCTCCTCATTAGCCAATCATATTCGAGTAATTTTGCCCTAATTAAATGGCGACACTCGTTTTTTCAAGTACATTGAAATACAGGTCTTCTTTACATAAATTCACAATAATTTACAATTTAGATTTGATTGACCATTACCGCCTTTTCTTTTGCCATCCGAAGAACTGGAGTCAAACCTAGTCTTTGCATTGCTAACATGACTGGGTTGTATGCCATAGGAATAACTTCAACAGGGACACCACGCTTCCACTGCAAAAAAATAAATTGGAAAATAATAGAGCTCATGAACCTTTGAGTGAGAAAACCTTGCCTAGTCCTTTATATGGGAATTAAACGCAGCTACTATAGTTCTATTTAAGAAATAGAAAACATTTTCCGTGTTTCCATAGTTATAGAAACACGAGTGGAAGTTTGGGAGAACGAGAAATGGCAGTGGGAACACGAGCTTGCAGGGCGAGTGTTTCCACGCTATAAAATAACACTGAGGAAATAAGTAATAAGACTCTTTTATTAAAATGATGAAAATATACATTCTCCTTACTCACGTTAGACAGCGTCGTCGGCTGCTCAAATGAACATAAACGCTCTTAAGTCTTAACTGTAAAGAAAAGCATCCAATCTTCTCGTTTTTCTTCTTGTTGGCTGCCACAGAACATATTTATCGACATTTTAGCTGTTTGTGAGCAAAGGTTCGTCTTAATGTACAGTCCATTTTATAAATATGGCGGGAAAAATCCATGTTTTCAATCTTGTTTAATAGAAACACGGCTTTCCGCCAATCAGCGCGTACGTTTTTAATTTGTTATTTTATAAAACCCTTTTTGACAACTATATATAGTTTAATGCCAATCCATGGAGCCTAATTAACAAACTCAGGCGTGATAATATGCTTGGTCCAGGAATGTACGTGTATTGTTGGCAACTAAACAAAGAGGTCTTATGGCTGGTATGTTCTAGCTGGTCTTGCATTAACACGCTATGCATGATAATTGGCTTCCAATTAAAACAATGTACTGTATATTGATTCATTTTAAATTTAACTGTTCATGCATGTATCACATTTACAACCTTCGATCAGGTTGGTCATCTGATCAGGCTCACATTTTTTACTTTATTTTATTTTGTTGTGAGTGATAGCATGATGATCAGGGCCGTAGCGACGGGGGGTATTGGGGGGGGGTGTTTCACCCCCCCCCCCCCCCCCAACATTTTTGAAATTGTGATATTTGGAAAATCGAATTACTCGTTCGGAAAACTACGGCAACGTAGGTTAAGCGAGATTTCAGTCAGTGAACAGCAAAAAACTCATGTTAAGTTTATAGAACTTACAAAATAATATTCACAAGGATAACAAATCTATTTTTGTCGATTTACTGCATACGTACATCAGATAGATGACAACTTTTGGCTTTTGCTTTGCATACACGGATACATAATAACATTTATCATTTCCGGATTTTAAACAGCCTTCGAAAACCACGGTTCCCGCAATCTGGCCAACGTAAATTTTGTACCTCTTCCACCATTGTTATTAGCTAAAATTCGTCATTTCGATACATTATAGCTGTATTTTGTGCCACAATCCCTGATTACTGTGAAAAAATTATGATACCGTACCGTAGAATTAAAT
Source organism: Chrysogorgia sp. JL179-B06 (assembly GCA_035772405.1). Classification (NCBI taxonomy): domain Eukaryota; kingdom Metazoa; phylum Cnidaria; class Anthozoa; order Scleralcyonacea; family Chrysogorgiidae; genus Chrysogorgia; species Chrysogorgia sp. JL179-B06. The sequence goes on from JAYKKM010000237.1 coordinate 1,019,808, forward strand.
TGTTTATATTTCGCCTCTTTTTTATTTGTTGAAAACTAAATTCCTACATCTGTAAACTGTCCAAGGAAATCTCTTAAAACTGCTCCCAGAATGCGGGAAATGCAATTTCCGAGACCCTAGAATTAAAAATTTCCCGGGGGACCATCCCCCCGGACCCCCATAGATTGACGCGCCTTACGGCGCGTGCCTCCTCATATTCGGAAAAATAATTTGAGATTCGGAAATTTGGGACTTACACCCCCCCCAACTTTCACATGCTAGCTACGGCCCTGATGATGATTCAAACTTGGAATTTGTAAAAAGATATTTTAGTTGGAGTTACATATGTAATATTACCTGTTGACCAAAGTTCTTTGAGTCTTTTCTAAAACAACAGTGATGTCAGGTAAGGATTTTTTTATTTCTGATAGTTAAATACTATATGGTTATGGTACTGTAATCATAGAAATATGATGATGCAAACATGAAATTATATTGTTTTTCATAGAATTTGTTTCATCAATAACTATAGCTACGTAATCAACAATAAATTATTTTCTCAATTGATTTGATCTTTTTGCATGGCTGTCATTAACGAATTGCTGCTATTTGTGAAAATGGAAGTTTGCATCCTTAAATTTATTATTTTGTTTAATATTAAGTGAGTGTACTTTGATTTTCTAGGGGAAAATTGCAACAGAATTTTTCATCGCAGTAGCCTTTAACATTTTAATAGGAAATAACCAGCACCTTTCATCAGCGACAACAATAAAGGTTTCTGCACATGATGCAACAATCTTCTCCTGTGTTAGACAACCTCTACAAAGAAGGCGAAAATTATGCACACAGTGGGTTAGTAAAAAAGACCATATGCAATTATCAAGGTTAGTGGAAATTAGTGAGTTGTTTTTTTTAAGAAATGATGACCGTCATACCCTCCTCCCTTTATGAGATTTAGCGACTCATCAACTTCATCTGCACCGTCAAATGCAACATCAAGCTAATGGCAACAAAATAGAGAAAAATTGAAATAGTAAAGGATGTTAATATGACAACAGAGCCGCAAATAACGGCCGGTCAACGGTCAATGACTGCCGATATTTGACTTTTGACCGTCGAATTTTTGTTTTCTATGATCATTGTGACCGGTCAAATATTTTATACACTCGGTTTTTTGTTTAACCTGTGAAATTCTACAGTACGGACTGCTCACCAAGTGTAATGAAATCAGCGGCTAGCACCACGGTCTCTTTATAATGTTATAGTGATTCAAAAGGAAAGATGAACGAAGAATTTTCAAACGTTCCAGTGTACGTAATAGACATCAAAGAAACAAACTGAACAGCAAAATGAATGACCGGCAGGATGTGCCGTTTGACTGCCAGAATTATATTTCTTCTGATCATCATGACCGGCGGATTACAAAAAATTATTTGCAGCGTTGTGACAATTAGCTATTTGGCTTTTTGGTATTGTCTATATATATTATTATATAGACCTCTTTCATAATGGCCACATTTTAAATAGTCTTTTATGTGCATATAAATTAGCCTACAACCTCGTTATAGGAAGCAAATAATCTTTTGAATTGCTTACATACAAACGAGGCCATAAAGGCTAATTTAGATGCACATAAAGGAATATTTAATCTGGCTGCCATTATGAAAGAGGTCTATACTCTGGTGAAATGCAATCCTTGATGAATCGTTATAAGGCAATATCCTATTTTCATATTTACAGCTAGTACCTGTGGATTTCTGCTTAAATCACTTAAAAATAGCCCATGCTCCACAATAAGCTGCTTTGCCTGGTGAAATATACGGTAAACATATCAACACGTGGCTCAATAAAAAAGGGATATAAAAGTATTGGCAGTGTAGAAATACAAATCTGCCAAAATATTATAGTGTGAGTGGGATCTAACGTTTTACTTAAGTCTCAAGCTGACTTGCCTGAAATGAGGTTGGCACACATTTGACTTGTAAATTCTCTTCTTTAACTCTTTCCACTGTTTGACAAAGAGAGCGTCCAGTAAGTGGCAATTATCACAATTCAACACAGAATGTACCCTAATATTGCAAGCACTGATTAATTTTTACAGCAAGCATCTCTACATGTAAATTGTCAAATAATTACTTAATCGTTTCACAGCAGGAACAATGGTTGATCCACTGCCAATTCCAATCACTTGATTGGTCTGGAAAGTAACACAAAGGAATCAGTCTAGATCATTCGGCCAGGGAGCTTTATAAGCCATCATAAGGAAGCTCAATTAATATTCACAGACATATATAGTCCACAAATTTGCTGTAAGTACCACTAGTACTGTATATGTAACCATATGATTGATGAGTATACCTTAATACACTACAGTACAGTATATTTTGAAAATTGCACTAAGATTACACAAGCTTATACAAATGCAATTTGACAACATTTTCAAATATTACAAGTAGTGTAAATCTTGCACAAGCAAAATCATATGATTACTTGTTTATGATATGCAACCCCTCCCCTGCCACGTTTGCTTGTCATAATTTTATTTACATTGAAGAATTTTTATTTGCATTCATTGATTAATTGTGTTTTAAGCTCATCCAGAATATTAAAGTTCAGTTGTGTTTGAAAAGAGAATGTAATTTAATAGAATATCACACTCATATCTTGACCAATCAGAATGCTGTAATTTTGTATTGCATATAATAAACGAAGCAATTGATGTCCTGTCAGGGAGCTGTACGTATTACTCAAAATATGAACAGAGTAAAAATGTCAGTATTTCGTTACTAAAAATCTTGGTAGTTTACCACATTTTCATTTTGCTATAATTATAGAGAAAAGATTGATTAAAAATGAATTTATAAAAATGAACATACTGCTCGGGTCATGCATGGATATTAGAGATGAGCCGATTAATCGGCCAATTTAAAATAATCGGTAATCGGCCGATTATTGCATAATAATCGGCAAAATAATCGGTTCATTAAATTTTACGTGAACAATGCAAGAACGCGCCGTGAGTGAGTGAGTCTGTAACTTCATAAGCATGAACACAATAGTCTTTTTTCACAATGAAATCCGACTGTCCAGCTCGGCTCAATCATAAAGGTGACGATTTTTAATCCGCATACATGTCAATTTTTATCAAACTGGATGATTTTTGTGAGGCGAGCCTAAAATGCGGGTAGGTAGCAGTTTCTAACGCTAAACCTTAGAAAACTCATTACGCAGGGGGTCTTAGTTGTTTTGGGGTTGGTTCCATCTCTTCACATTTCCGACCTTTTGGGTATACTAAAGAGACACGACCCACCCGCTGGGCTGCTACCCGCTACCTGCATTTTAGCCCCGCCGATTTTTCGTATGACATGTTGCCACATATCCACGAGCCATTTCTGTTATACTTCGAAAATGTTGTTTGCCCGTAGCAATCCCATAAAACATTGCGAAGTGATTGGCTATTTTCGTAATCGGCTCATCTCTTATGGATATCCAGGAATATCCAGAGAATATGCCATAATTTTGGAAATGGCTAAAAGGGATGACTCAAAAAGGAGCTTTCTGTCTTTGTCTGGTCTTTATTTGTGGTTAGGGTTAGGTTTAAGGTTAGGATCATGGTAAGGATAATAGGATTGGATTATTTCTTGAAAATGGGAAGGTCCTTTTGAGTCATCCCTTTTAGTCTTGTCTCATAATTTCGCAATATGTTTGGGAGACATCACTGGAAAGGGCTTGACAATCAACTGCTCAAAAGGTGGCTGATGCAGCTATTAAATGAAATGGCTCAATTTACAAACGAAAATACATTCACACCAAACGAGTTTTTTTTACCTTGACATATTTGTCAATGGCAGCACAACCTGCAGCTTTCTTTGCAGCTTCCATTGAAACAAGGCAAACGTATCGACGATATTTTAAACTCGATTTCAAGAATTTTAAACTTTCATGCATTCCACTGTGATTCCACGAACTTCAAACTTTTCACGACAGCAATGCTATTGCACAGCGGCAACAACATGGCGACGCTTATGTACTTCATCTAATCGGTATCGCAGTTGACTCCCAAACTTTCACTCCTACCTATAACCATTAACCGTGCTATAACTGTATGAGAACGCGGGATATTTTTTTGTATTTCTTTTATAAAATTACATTTTGAAAATAGGTGATCGCATTAATAGGGGCGCAATACAAGCCAACCTTGAAGATGTTTATACAGAAAGAAACATCAAGCTGATCCGATAGATGTAAAAATATTAGAGGTGTAACGATACAGTCAGTCCACGATACGATACGTATCTCGATACAATACTAACAATAGTCACGATACGATTCGTATCGTATCTCAATACAGTGGCAATACAAAATATTGTCAGTAATTCTAAATGAAACATGAAATTTATTTTTTATGAAAATTAAATTGATGTTTCAAAATCCGTTGAAAATTAAATTGATGTTTTATAAATCCGTTTTATGACATAGGTAGTGCGTGGGCGGCACGTGGTCAAGGGGTTTGAATTTTTGAATTTGACGACTACGAAAAACATCATGCGCATCGTATATTCGTATCGCGATACAGTTCCGCGTGTACCGCATCGTACCGTGAGCCAAAGTATCGCGATATATCGTGTAACGGTATATCGTTACACCTCTAAAAAATATACATGAAATAGTTCAAGGTAACGCAGGCTAGATGACGTCATCTAACTAGTGTAAGCTTGGAACCTGCGCCCCCTGCAGTCTAGACATGTGAAGGTATTTTCTAAGCTTTTCATGCGCAACTTTTTGTGTGGAAACGTTATAGGACAGAAAATTAGACGGACAAAAAAAAACAAGACCCGAAAGTATTACCATTTGCTGGTAATATTGCAAAGGCAGCACTTTCTCCTCAATTATTTTTAAGACCCTGAGAAGAGGTCCGACCCAGAATTTGAACCTGTCTCCCAGCTCATAGACATGTGTTATTTCATGCTCCGATTCGAGTTAAAGCATATTATATTGACTACATTTTCATTTTAAAGCTTATTTTGACAGTAAAAAATGGTCGAAATATCGTCAAAAAGTTAAGGTTTAACCCTTTACTTATTGCCGAAATTTTCGTCTTTTACCAGAAATTTTCAATGTCATAGAATATAATCACTGAGGTCATAGCCCCTAGAATTAAATTGTCTAGTCGGTAGCATCATTTACTCAATCCCACAAGCGTGTCTGTTCTTCATCTATAAATCTAGACTATCTAACAGGGGAGTAGGAGTGCCGGTTCGGGATGGGGAAAATTCCGGGGGTTAGGATGACACTTTACTACTTTAGGCGGGGGTTAGGATTAGGGTTATGATTACTGTCTACGGAATCCAAATAATATGCGAAAACGCGGCGAACGTCAAACTGCTCAAATCTTTTGTTTTACATTCATTAATATTTATACAGCACGATTGAGTGATTAAACGCAAACGCTGCTATTGGCTGCTTGCTTCATTACACAGAAAATACAATGTGTTTGCAGTAAGTGTGAAAGTGCAACAGTTACATAAACATGAACAAAAACATAGAACAAAGACTTTGGCCTCGTTTCCAGACCATTATTTTATAATTGCTAGTTTTAACTTATTTGAAACGTTTAAAAATGGTCGAAAAATCGGATAGAAATAATTCTATAACATCATTAATCTAAGTCACTTCAAGCAGAACGACATAGTTTCAACCTAAGTTTAAACACGAGAAATCAAGGACTAGTCTAGTTCCTTCATTACAAATCAATCTTGAAGTTTTTCACACGCGTTCCTAGTTCAGGTTATTTAAATCAAAGTTATCCATATTAGTTGATTGAGACCAAGCTGCATGGCGAGCTCCGTCCATTTCACCAGCAAGTTGGTTATCATCTCGTAATCTGTGGTGAGTTCCACCAATCGCAGAGCCGCATTCAGGACACGTGCTTTCTTCAGTGGCACCTCCACATTGATCGATACAATAAATATGGCCTGAAGAAAGATAATGAAAATATCATTAATATCATCGCGCAATATCATTGGCTGTAGATGCGGATGCTTTTTGGGATGTTTTACAAAATAAATATATGTTATTTACCAGTTGATAAATCAGAAAGGGTGGACCCTAGTGAACAATTTTGAAAATCAGGTAAGGGGAGACCCTAGGGAATAAATATCGTTCCTAGGCTGACATAATTCGAAACGAGATTCAACAAAACGACAAGCTTTGTAACCAGGTTATAAATCAGATATATTTTGACGCTGGCTTTAAAAAGTTTTTATCAGAAAGTAGACATATTTTGACGCTACTCTGGCTTTAAAAAGGTTTTTGAACGTAACATTAAAAGTTACTGTCCTTGACCCAACGTTTCAACACTCCAATCTAGTGTCTTCATCAGGGGTGATCGTTGTAAAGTTAGGATCCCTATTTATACCCTCATAGAACCGATGATGACGTTATCTATTAACAAGATGCAAATAAGCTTCTGGTTTTATGGCCCATTGAATCGCGATGACGGTGGTTTATTACTAGAAGCTTATTTGCATCTTGTTAATAGATAACGTCATCACCAGTTCTATGAGGGTATAAATAGGGATCCTCACTTTACAACGATCACCCCTGATGAAGACAGTAGAGTCATAACGTTGGGTCATGGACAGTAGCTTTTAAAGTTACTGTACGTTCAAAAATCTTTTTAAAGCCAGAGTCTACTTTCTGATAATTACTAACTAATAATTACTTAGTACAAAGTTTAGTAGGAGGGTTAATATTAGAGTGAGGGTACTCAAAATCAACCCCTTATACTAACCATCACCCTATAGTGGAAATGGCTAGAAGCGATGATTCATGAGGGGATCTTTCTGTTTGGTCTTTATTTTTGGTAATAGCTAGGTTAGGGTTAGCTACGGTTAAATTTAAGGTTAGGATCAAGGTAAGGGTTATGATTAGACTAGTTCACCAAACTGGGAAGGTCCTTTTGAGTTATCTCTTTTAGCCTTGTCCCACCCTAATAATAACCCTCATAATAACCTTCGTACTAACCCACGAACAACTAGTTCTCAGTCTTTCCGCGGAAACCTTATTTTGTGAGTACCGCGGTCAGCGGTAACCATCTTGATTGAGGGGTTTAATCATGAAATTACAACTGCGCAAGTCAGACTGTCGGAAATCGTCGTCAAATACTCGCGCCCTTCGTACAGTTAATTTTACTCAAGACATAACTTACTGTATCTTTTTAGCAAATATTATAATTATGCGGTATACCCACATGTTCCTATCCTGAACCTATTTTTTAAAGAATACTTTCTACTGATCACACTTTCATAATATAAACTTTACTAACAATACTTATCAATAGTTATTTACCTTTCGGGCATTTAAACCAATGACCTTGCTTTAGCTCCATTGCCTTAACAATCATCATCTTCTCTAATTCGGTCACAGAAACATAACACACGTCAGAGCAGTGACGTTCGGATATATCTTCAAGAAATTTCATGTATCTCTCTCTGCGGAAAGCGTCTTAGAAAAAGAAAAAAACAAAACAAACATGATACAGTAAAATAATGGTTTTGCCGTGGTAAAAAATAAACAGCCTTAAAACCATGTTGAAATGGCGCAGTCTTAAAGTGCCTATGCAATGAAACATTCAGTTGCAAAATAACTCTTTTGTCACTTCACTCTTGAGATATTAAGATTTGTTTAATATGTAAAGGATCATACTTATGACATCACACTGCATAAAGACTTATTGAAAAATTCTTCATATCTTTACCAATTATCACATGGAATCGTTTGATGATTTACATATTTGATGTCATATTTCGGGTTATATTAACTATGCATAATCTCAAGGATTAACTAGGATATAAGCTAGCGTTTTCAATAAGTTATTATGCAGTGTGATGTCATAAATATGATCATTTACATATTAAACAAATCTTAATATCTCAAGAGTGAAGGGAGATATGAAAAAGTTGTAAATGGTTAGTCTTTATAGTTTCAAGAGTTCTTTCAAACAAAAGAGTTATTTACAACTGAATTACAAATTATTTTTGTTGGAACAATAGTGTATAGTATAATTAGTTCACACAGAACTGTATTCATGGTCGTGGCTTTTTAGTATACCCAAAAGTTCGAAATATGGAGAGGATTGTAACCAAGCCCAAAACAACAAAGATCCTAACCCTAACGAGTTTTCTAACCCTAACCCCCCGGCTGTGTTTGTGAGAAAACTCGTTAGGCGGGGGGTTAGGGTCTTTGTTGTTTTGGGGTTAGTTACAGTCCTCTCTCCATATTTCGAGCATTTGGGTATACTAGAGACACGACCCTGTATTCATTCGTAAATTGCAATACTTATATAGGGAATAATTTTGTTACCCATTCTCCCTCCTTTTTCTAGGACATTTTCCACCCGTCTCAAAGCTTTTCTTTCATTGTCATCCAAATCAGCTTCCCTGTTTGCGAGTTGGGTTTCCAAAGCTTTGTGGGTGAACAAGAGGATACCACGAAGTAGTTCTTCATTGAAATCAACCAACTCTTGCTCTCCGAATCTCTGTCGTATTTGACACACCCAGTCTCTCAAAACACGAACTTCAGTGTCCAGTTCGTTGGCGACAACCGATGTATTGATCGTCGTCCTTGGATACTTGGCAATATCCTTCCTCAACTGCTCGACGATTTCTTTGAGTTTCACCAAAAACTGGAGAAATCGCGTTTGATTTTGGACAAGATTAAGGGCATTACTGCTCACGTAATCGCTCTGCAAGATTTTGGTAATTTCTTTGGCTTCTTTTGGGAAGGTCTTTCGAAGCTCTTTTACTTCTTTCAGAGTATCTTCGGCCTGTAGTTTTGCATGTTTGTCCACTCGAGCAACTTTTATTTTAATCATTTCGAAATCGCGCAATACTTTCTTAATAATGTTTCCTAGAAAAGAGTTCGATAGATAATCATATGATATAATACGGCAGGATAATATAATAATATACCTATATTCGTTACCAATCCCGGAATTTCTAGCTATCGCGTTCGCTAGAAATAAATTTGCCTTTTCTGCTTATTTTTTTTGGTTAGGGTTAGTATTTTGATTAGGATTAGGTTTAGGTTCTCGTTGATTTTTACGAGCACACAGGCTTTCCTTTAAGCTCTTCCAGAAAGTTCAGCTTGAAAGCTGTCGATCAAATTTTAAAACCATCTTTAATGTCATTTCAGCAGACTTAGATGCTAAAATTAAACAGTTGTCGAAGGTTTTCCAGCAATTTAGAACACAAACTACGGCTCCATAAGGGCAAATTGGAGGGGGGTTACCCTGCCATAATATCTACACTCCGTAATATATTATGTTATAATGGCGAATCTAATAAAAAAATAATAATTATGAAGCCTAAATTAGCTCGCGACGGCCATATTGGTGTGATCCGTACTGCCAGGTATAATCTCGTCTCCTTTTACATTCTTTCTTCGCTCACTACAGACAAAAGTACAGCACTGTATACCGACTATTGCTTATATAATAACTTTACCTCAAAAGTGATCACATCAATATGGCGCCGATTGACTTCATCTTTACCGCTCTCTCCTCCACAGAGGCTTAGTTATATTTTTTATTAGAAAAAGCGTAGCGGGAGGAAAGAGTCTTTACCGCATGCTAACAACGGGTTGCTCGTAGCCTGCGTAGCGGCTCTCGAAGGGGGGAGGGACTGAGGGGGAAGAGCGAAAACGCGCGCGAAAATTTTAGCTCTTCCCCCCTCTTCCCCTAGTCCCTCCCCCCTGAGAGAGCCGCTACGCAGGCTAGGTTACTCGACCCAGTTCTGAAGCTCGTTTTATTCGAAAACTCCTGGCATATAGACGCCTTTAATGCGCCTATCCGGGATTTCGGGGGATTTTACATATTTGTGATCTTTGGAATCTGTTGAAAAGAATTGTAAAATATCTTGTCGTGTGAAAATTTCATCTTCATACACTGCTAAAGTGATTTACTATTCACAGGAATTGACATTGATTCAACAGTGAAATACAAAGAAAGTTTGGGAATTGAGCGAATTTTGTCTAACCAGGTGTGCCAAACTTTTTTTGTATTTCACTGTTGAATTAGTGAACAATGACTTCGCGTGTCCCTGCTTTGACGTCATTTCCTGTGAATAGTAAATCAACTTTAGCAGGGAAAAAGGCATGAAGATTAAATTTTCGAACGACAAGATATATTACATTTCTTTTTAGTAGAACCCAAATATTATGAATATATATCAAACTCATTAATAATTCATGAACAAAAAATAAAGAAAATCAACTCCGTGACGGACAACTGGATATGTGATCTTAATTAGCATAGGATTTTGACGATTTCAACCTCAAATTTCTCTGTAAATACAGACTTGTTTGACTTTGAGATGCCATTTTAAAGCCTCCAATTCGGACTGGACCGGATTTCAACTAGTCTTTGCGCGGACTGCAACTAATTGCGCGGACTGCAACTAATTGCGCAGACTGCAACTAATTACGCGGACTGCAACTAATTGCGCAGACTGCAACTAATTGCGCAGACTGCAACTAATTGCGCAGACTGCAACTAATTGCGCGGACTGCAACTAATTGCGCGGACTGCAACTAATTGCGCAGACTGCAACTAATTGCGCAGACTGCAACTAATTGCGCAGACTGCAACTAATTGCGCAGACTGCAACTAATTGCACAGACTGCAACTAATTGCGCGGACTGCAACTAATTGCGCAGACTGCAACTAATTGCGCGGACTGCAACTAATTGCGCGGACTGCAACTAATTGCGCGGACTGCAACTAATTGCGCAGACTGCAACTAATTGCGCAGACTGCAACTAATTGCGCAGACTGCAACTAATTGCGCAGACTGCAACTAATTGCACAGACTGCAACTAATTGCGCGGACTGCAACTAATTGCGCAGACTGCAACTAATTGCGCGGACTGCAACTAATTGCGCGTACTTGAAATCCGGTACAGTCCGCATTGTCGGCTTTGAAATATTACGTAAAATCCCCAAACCTCGGATAGGCACGCCGCACTTTAACCATTCTTGAAGTGCCCCAAACCCCGGATAGGCACGCCGCACTTTAACCATTCTTGAAGCGCTCAATACCATATCATGTAACACTTACCATATCTTAAACTTGTCCTTATCACAACATTACACTTTGGACACTTGACCATCTTAATGTTGGAAAATTCTCCATTTTCTCTCTTCTCCCAGTCAAGATCCATCATCTTGTCCATCCCAGTCACCTCGAACAAGTGATTGCAGTCCGCTAATTCCACAAAGAGTGCATCGTCTTCGTCTTCTGTGCCAAAAAATATTGCTGTCACTTCTTCCTTGTCACATATTCGGCACTTCTTCGGGCACGGTTCCCCGCACAGCCCGATGCAAGGGTGTTTGCATTTTTTAATTTTCTTCCTGCATGGTTCGTTGCATCTATCACGATCGCATTCTTCGCCACATTTCTTCGAGCATTGGTGATGACTGCACCGCCATTTACAAGGTTCTTGGCAGGAGGGACAAGGCGCGCCACATTTCTTTTTACAGGCGCTGTGAACACAACGATTCTCGCATTTATGTCCACATGGAGGACAGCTACTTGTACAAGGCTCGTTGCATTCATGATCACAAAATAATACACGACCACATTTGGCTTGGCAAGGCACATGAAAACGACCTTGTTTACAACGACTACACGTCCCTAAGGTTTGTCAAAACAACACTAGTTTAATAAACGATAGAATCGGTATGTTCATAAAAATCATCATGAAAATCATCATCATCATCATCACCATCATCATCACCATCATCATCACCACCACCATCACCACCATCATCATGACCATCATCATCATGACCACCATCATCATGACCATCATCATCATGACCATCATCATCATGACCATCATCATCATGACCATCATCATCATGACCATCATCACCACCATCAACATCATCATCACCATCATCACCACCACCATCACCACCATCATCATGACCATCATCATCATGACCACCATCATCATGACCATCATCATCATGACCATCATCATCATGACCATCATCATCATGACCATCATCATCATGACCATCATCACCACCATCAACATCATCATCACCATCATCACCACCACCATCATCACCATCATCATGACCACCATCACCATTTTAATAATAACTTCTATAAAACAACTTACCAGAACACTTATGATCGCACGCCAACACTTCTGTGCAAGCATATTCACATGGACTTTTGGTTGGATCGATATGGCACTTTGTTTCATAGCAATGTCCACAACTCGTCCATTCCTTCTCTACAGGAACATCACACTCTTCTGCATGACCATCATCATCATGACCATCATCACCACCATCATCATCATCACCATCATCACCACCACCACCACCATCATCATCGTCACCATCATCATGACCATCATCATCACCACCATCATCATGACCATCATCATGACCATCATCATCACGATCATCACCATTTTAATAATAACTTCTATAAAACAACTTACCAGAACACTTATGATCGCACGCCAACACTTCTGTGCAAGCATATTCACATGGACTTTTGGTTGGATCGATATGGCACTTTGTTTCATAGCAATGTCCACAACTCGTCCATTCCTTCTCTACAGGAACATCACACTCTTCTGTGCACGCCTCACCACACTTCTCAGCACAAGCGTCACCGCAGGCTAGACGTTTTTCACAGGGCTTCAGACAAGAGAAGTCGTCGGGATCCAGATAACATGGAACTAACTGCTCGTGGCCACACGACGGTACCACCTTCGTCACCAGCTCACGGCAAACACCGCAATCTTTATGGCACACCTTCTTACACTTATGACCATTTTCACAAATCTTCTTCTCACATGGCTTACGGCATTTGTATTGCTCGTGATCCGGGTCCTTTGGATGACACAGTTGCTCGCAAACATGGCCACACTTAAGACGAAACTCGCATGGCATCATACACCCACCGTTTGGAGCCTTCGCGAAATCTTCCTTTCGGCTAACCTCGATCTTTTTCTGCGGGTGATTTTGACAGGTTAAGCTCAACGTCTGACCCACGTTACCGAGGGCTCGCATTTGCCCGATTATTTTCTTCCACAAATCGTTTTTGGCCTCAAACAACGCGATGTTTCCGACGCAAAAGAAACCTTTTTTCGCTCTCGATAATGCTACACAGATACGATTATCTGTGCTGAGAAAACCAATCTTGTGCTTGTCATTACTACGAACCAACGACATTAATATAATATCATTTTCCTCTCCCTGGAAGTTGTCTACCGTACACACTCGGACACCTTTGAATGTGCTTGGTGGTATCATGTGTTTCTTAAAAGCAAGCAACTGCCCAACGTAAGGAGTGAGAATGGTGATCTGTGAAGCCTTGTAGTCTTGTTGAAGAAAATAACGACATAAAGATACGATGAATTTAGCTTCGTGGTTGTTTGAGTGACTTTTAATATCATCCACAGAGGTCTAAACAATAGACAATAAATAATTATTTTAGATATCGAATACTCCATAGGTTGGTGTGCTGCCTAAACGCAGTGTATAGAACGTCTATAAAGTTCTTCGTCAGAGAGTGAAACCTAAATTTCCTGCACACTATTTCGGCACCAGTCTTTTAGAGTATTATTCACTTTGTATTTCTACACTGCCTAGCAGCACAACACTTTTATATCGACGGGTATATTACTAAGTGTGGACACACAATAAACTATTTAAGAAATTGTTCGTCGTACGACAGCCAATCAGAAGTAGCGTTATATAAAATCTCTATTATCAATTTCTTAGAGCGCTATCCCACCATGCAACTTTGTTGCAACACAAGCTTCACAAGAAACTTGATTAATTGCATCGTGTTAAGCGGTCTCTCCACATCTTTGTTGCGTCCCATATTCAGTTGAAGTGTAGGTCTCACGTTTGGGTATTTTACATATCCGTAATATTTGGGTCTTCCTGAGCAAAATCATAATATATCTTGTCAGCCGAAAATTTCATCTTCATAGAGTTTTTCGCTATCAAAGTTACCGGATATGATGTCAAAAGAGGCATTTCAAACCAGTTTTCTTTTGTTACCGTGCCACAAAAATGCCTCTTGTGACATCTCATCCGATAACTTTAACAGCAAAAAAGTTCATGAAGATGAAATTTTCGGCTGAGAAGATATATTATGATTTTGCTCAGAAAGACCCAAATATTACGGATATGTAAAATCCCAAACATGGGTCTTCCTGAGCAAAATCATAATATATTGTTAGCCGAAAATTTCATCTTCATGGAGTTTTCGCTGTCAAAGTTACCGGATGTGATGTCAAAAGAGGCATTCCAAACCAGTTTTCTTTTGTTATTTGCAACAAAAATGCCTCTTGTGACATCACATCCGATAACTTTAAAAAAAAACTCTACGAAGATGAAATTTTCGGCTGACAAGATATGTTATGATTTTGCTCAGGAAGACCCAAATATTACAGATCTGTAAAATCCCCAAACGTGAGATAGACACATTAAAACATAAACAACTTAATTTTCATATTTTTCATTACCTCTGGAACAAAATGTTGAATAAAAAATATATTTTTGTCAACTCCTCTGATGCACTCGAAATTTTTCACGGAATCGTGATCTTCCAAGTCAGAGTAAATGTATTGCATCATCTGGGATATCTCGGGTCGCATACGATGCTGCGCACGTAGACACGCAAAGGGTAAACCTGGAAATATAGAATGGAGTTGTTAACAATTTATAAAACCAGGGGTGTTTCTGCTAAAGGGGGGTGGGTGCTGACACCCCCAAACACAAACACATATTTTACAAACCAATCGGGCAAAAATGGACAGTGGAAGTATTAAACTTATTGATCTGCATAACAAACTGGATAGAGCATCAATTGTTCTGAAGCTGGAAGTAACTCACGACCTAATGAAGAGACCACCTTCGGAACCACTTTTTAGGACCACGCTATATAGTTTTGTAGCATAGGTGACAGAAAATATCTGTCTTTGATTTTTTAAGATGACAAAATCAATCAGTTGTCGAATGTTTTGAATGAGGTGACCGTGAAGTACTAGGTCTGAGTCATCTTCTGGACGATCTTTTTTAGTATCCGCGAGAGGTTGGACGAAATGAGAGTTGATGAAATATACATAATGAACTGCTAACCCCAAAACAACATAGATCCTAACCCCCAGCCTAATGGGTTTTCTAATCCCCGCTAATGGTTTTATAATACTAACAAAAGGATCGTCCAGAAGACGACTCAGACCTAGTACCTCACGGTCACCTCAACTGCGAGTGTACCTTGTCAAACTCATTAATAATTCATGAGCCAATTAGCCAATGAAATCACTTTATTTTGTGATTTTATCACATCACTGAGGCTGGATACTCGAGTAAAACACGTAAAAATCATATACCACCACAGTTATTAGATCAAACCCGATTTTGATCTAATTGCTGAGATCTTAATTAATAATTCATTTTTTGGAGAACGAAACGACCTGCCTCCGTCTTCGCTCATCCTCAACTGAACAGAGTCTGTTAATTTTCTGAATACATTTTACACACCCTCGTGAGTTCAGTCCCATGAGGGTTTGTTCTTAAATGCGTTTTAAGTAAACATCCAATTAAATCCGTGTTCGATTGAGAAGCGATATAAACAACTCGTTTATCGTGTTTCATCAGGGGATCCAAATCTCATCATGTTTTCTCGTGTTTGGATCCCCTGATGAAACACTCAAACCCGTTGTTCATATATTACATCTAGCCACGACCATGGTACACTCGCAGTTGAGGTGACCGTGAGGAACTAGGTCTGAGTCGTCTTCTGGACGATCTTTTTTAGTATCCGCGAGAGGTTGGACGAAATGAGGTTGGACGAAAACACATCATACCCCAAAACAACTTAGATCGTAACCCTAACTCGGGCAAAATCTGGTCTGAGAAAGCAAGACTGAAATAAAAGTAAGCAACTTATTATGCGTGTTAATGCAAAAATGAGAATAATAATAAAGACGTGTTAGGGAGCATTATACAATAGTCAGTGGCGGCACTACGGGTGTGCAAACGGTGCGCCGCACCGAGGCCCAATGGAGATCCGGCAAACTGCCTCTTTTTATTAATGGTGCTATTATTAATAATATTTTCTTCAAAATAATGGATCCATTACAAAAAAAGTGATTTGTAGTCTTTAGATTTTACTCAAAAGTGCTCTCAAAATGCAGGAAATGCCATTTCAGAGACCCTAAATTCAAAAATTGTTCGGCGGAGAATCTCCGGAACCCACGTAGTGCCGCCACTGACAATAGTCTCAATGCTCTTACAACAATACATTCTTAAAGGTATGTTCTTCTAATTTGCTCTGGTGATGAATTCCAGAGTTTTACAGTGGCAACCAAGAATGTTCTGTCTCCATGAGTAACAGTATTGGATTTTGGCACAAATAGCAGATTTTGGTCTTTATATTGTGAGATTTCACGTTTCGTTACAAAAAGAGATTTTTGTAAAATAAAACCTATATGCTAACATTTATGGCTGGGACGTCTCAATGCACGTAAAATAAGCTTAAGAAAATTTTATAAAAACGCAAAAATATTTTTATTGCGAGACTTTTTTATTGCTAAAAATATGTTCCTGAAACCTCGGCCATTATAATGTCAGTAATATATAGATCAGCTCAAGAATTTTCAAGACATTTCATCGAAGAAATCTGGAGATATTGCGTCGTAATGTTATATTCAACGCTATTGTTACCATAGGAACGATAACAATTGGTTACTACACTTGCTTATCAGCCGAGAGATCCAGGTTGGATCCTGGCTCCAACTCAGGGTCTTAAAATAATTGAAGAGAAAGTGCAACCTCGTAATAAAAAATCGCGTCTGATTTGCGTTCGTCTAGCGAGTCTCGTCTGCGTCCGTCTATAGTGTCTCGTCTGCGTGCGGTTGGCGTCCGTCTTGCGTCGTTCTTCCGTCCGTCTCTGCGTGCCGTTTGCGTCTCGCTGTACCTTCTGGACGCAGAGTTCGCACGGCGTTCGGTAATTCGATTGCGACACAATTTGCTGTATGTATTGAAAATGTTAGTGTTAAATCCCGGCTACATCATCCCCACTTTTTCATGTCAGTGTTAAAATCCCGGCAACCAAAAGATCGATGTTTGTTAAAACCTTGTATTTCCCCGGCAAAGTTCCGTTAAAATGCCGCATAGTCCCGGGGGTCGGGGGTTTCAATTGACTGGTGCATTAAATCAATTATACTGATGTAAAAGTGGGAACTATATGAAGCCACACCTTTGTTAAAAATCATAATAATATAACTCACCATTCTCTACCAATCTTTCAAACAAAGACACGTCTAGATTGTAAGTCTTAGCAAGATCGTAGACGGTCGGGTTGGGTCGGAGTTGTTTGTGATCTCCAATTAAAATCAGGTGTTCGCAGGCTGGTGTCAGAGCTGTGACGATATGGGATTCTAATACCTCAGCAGCTTCTTCTACAATAGTGATACGAGGACGAACTTGTTGTAACACTTCGCGGTGTTTTGCGGCACCTAAAAAAATAAACAATATATAGATCAACCACGCACGGAGAAAATGGCCCTGGGATCGGCTGGTCACATGACATCCACAATATCTGGGTGTTTAGATATGATAATTTATGATAATTTAGGTCATTTACAAGAGAATCACCCAATATATTTTCTACTGCCCAGATCAGAATCACGTGAACATATTTATAATCTCAGATCAGGTATAACTACTTCCATCAAACTTTACAGAGATAATAAAAAATGTAAAACACAACGATCGGGAAATTTTATAACTTTCAAATACTATTCAGTATTCATGTATGTATTTACACATTGTATCTGTTTATTTTTCATAATGTTACGTAGTTTATACCTTATAATATTTCATTATATTTGTAAACTAGCTCGTTAATTTAGCTATTTAGCTACAATAGAGTTCAATAAACAGTCATTATTTTTGTTTACTTCGTTAATGAGAATAATGATGAGAAATATGCAACGCTTAACACACACACACACACACACACACACACATACATGTAGTAGCGACGCCCCTACTAACCTGTCGTTGTCATGCCAATAACCTGGGAATCTCGTAGAACTTCAACACTGAATAGATTACGAACTTCCTGTAACTTTCTAACTTCTTGTTCATATTCATCCTGAATAGTCTCCACAGCGTTCTCGTGTGTTGTCGTGATCTCATTCGTCCATTTCCTGTACAAACGCCAACGGTCGACCACACTCAATTTCCAAAGATCCTTTGCGAACTTCGCCTCCTCGTCGCTCATCACATCCGTGCTCAGCAGTTCGCGTTTTAATGTTCTTTCAATTCTTTTCTTGAGCTTTTTCGGATCTTGCACCCTCCATCCATCGCCTTGTTTTACCACGTGCTCTTTCGTGGGGTCTACAACGTCAATAAAGCTATCCCTGTTCACTCCTAGAGCTTGGGACCCAATTTCGTGCAGCATCTCGTCATATTCTCCGTCGATAATCCTCTTATCATGAATGGCAGCAACTTCGCTTTCAACCATAGCACCGCCTTCTACACAACAAAATAGTTTACAATTCAATTAGCACAGTCAGTGGGGTTATAGACGAAAGTATCCTAATGGCGTCGTTATCGTGATTTTTTTGGTGTATGTTTGCATCGACAGGATAGCTCATATCTATCCATTGGATCCATTGGATCTACAGACAGTGGATGTCATTGGATCTACAGACAGTGGATGTCATTCGATCTACAGACAGTGGATGTCATTGGATCTACAGACAGTGGATGTCATTGGATCTACAGACAGTGGATGTCATTGGATCTACAGACAGTGGATGTCATTGGATCTACAGACAGTGGATGTCATTGGATCTACAGACAGTGGATGTCATTGGATCTACAGACAGTGGATGTCATTGGATCTACAGACAGACAGACAGACAGACAGACAGACAGACAGACAGACAGACAGACAGACAGACAGACAGACAGACAGACAGACAGACAGACAGCTGCACATATACAGACACGATGTAGCAGACGTACACAGACACGAACACACAGAGCGTGGCTTAACTCACCAATGCTCCAATCCCTCCTCACAACACCTACAAAGACATGTCTAGCTATATACGTGTTTCATTACCTTCTCCGAAGGCCGGGTCTTTGTAAGCAGAATTCGGATGGTAGGTCAAGCTGGCAATAGAGCCGGAGAAGTAAGGCTGAACCGGGGGGTAACCGACGCAAGTAAATCCCACTTTAACCACATCTTCCTCGTGATTTGGCATTAAAGGCAAAATAGAGTCGTCTTCGAGGTCGCGGTCAATATAGAGAAGTAACCTACGGAAAAAATAATTGAAAGGGGAACTTATAGTAAAAAAACAAATTACTTTTAAATAAAAGGCCTGTTAGTATGATGTTTATAAATGTTAATAGTTTTACGATATCTGCTCTTGTACTCAAGAAATAACGTTTTCATTCTCGTATTTTATGCTTCTGGACGCCGCCATTTTAGAGTTTGCTCGACGGCTCAAGCTCGATGTACAGCGGTGGTTTTCTTTTCAATTTTGACGTCATTGAGTGCTTGCATGTTCCTAGCACTCAATGACGTCAAGATTGAAAATAAATTCCCGCTGTACATCGAGCTTGAGCCGTCGAACAAACTCTAAAATGGCGGCGTCCAGAAGCATAAAATACGGGAATGAAAACGTTACCTCTCGAGTACAAGAGTAGATATCATAAAACTATTAACATTTCTAAACATTCTAAAAGGCCTTTTATTTAAAAGTAATTTGTTTTTGACAGTAATTTTTGCGGGAAAGTAAGGAAAATTTACAGTTTTCATGATTTTAATACATGAACCACATTATTTCTGCGTTTTACTTAATTGTAAAATGATATGTTATTTTAATTTATAAAAGTAATAGCAAGTGTTCCCACCGCTCGTGTTTCTATAATTGTTTATAAAATAGATAATTAAAAACGCACGCGCTGATTGGCTGAATATGTTCTGTGACAGCCAACAGAAGAAAAACGAGAAGATTGGATGCTTTTCTTCACAGTTAAGAGCGTTTATGTTCATTTGAGCAGCCGACGACGCTGTCTAGCGTGAGTAAGGAGAATGTATATTTTCATCATTTTAATAAAAGAGTCTTATTACTTATTTCCTCAGTGTTATTTTATAAACGAAATAGAAAACATCTTTCCGTGTTCCCATACGTTATAGAAACACTCGTGAAAGTTTGGCAGAACTCGAAATAGCGTGGAAAATGTCTAATTTCTTGTTCTCCCAAACTTCCACTCGTGTTTCTATAACTGTATGAAAACACGGAAAATGTTTTCTATTTCTTAAATGGAACAGCTGTACTATAGAGCATGTACCTTCCTTCCTCTGCAATATAAACAAGAGCTACTTCATGATATTGACCATCATTGACCTTCGTTCTACTCTGAGTCATCCCGACTCCTCCAACTGAGAAAGTTACAAGACCATCTGTGCTAACGAACAATGATTTACAGTGTTCCTTCCACCCGCCTTGTGGTCTTGCTTTGCTAACAATTGTTCCCCCCGTGTCGGTCATTATTTTAGCGACGAGGGAAAAGTCTTTTCCACCAAAATCTATTCCACGAGCTCTGTTTCGTATTTCCTTTTGTCCATCGAACATGACTGGAAGGTTTTCCAGGAGTTCAACCGGTTCTGAAGATTCCAGATAAAACGTGAGTATTCAATGATAAAATAACGAACGTACAAATTAACGTGAAATATATGATTTATTATTTATTACATAACTTTTAACCTAAAAAATAAAAAAGATACTTACATGAAACACAATAGAACATATGACGACGACGACGACGATGATGGAGAAGATGATGGTGATGATTGAGATCGATGATGGTGGTTATGATGATGATGATGATGATGATGATTGTGATTATGATGATGGTGATTATGATGATGATGATGGTGGTGATGATGATGGTGGTGATGATGGTGATGAAGATGATGGTGATGATGATGGTGGTGATGATGATGGTGATGATGATGATGGTGATGATGATGAAGATGATGATGGTGATGATGATGATGGTGGTGATGATGATGAAGATGATGGTGGTGATGATGATAATGGTGGTGATGATGATGATGAAGGTGGTGGTGATGATGATAATGCTGATAGTGATAATGGCGATGATGATAATGATGGTGCTGGTGGTGATGATGATGATGATGGTGGTGATGATGATGATGATGGTGGTGGTGATGATGATGATGAAGATGATGATGGTGGTGATGATGGTGGTGATGTTAATGGTGGTGATGATGATGATGAAGATGATGGTACGTAAACGTGATGATAATGATGATATAGTGATGATGGTGATGCTGCTGATGGTGATGATCATAATGCTGATAGTGATAATGGCGATGATCATGTTGATGATGATGATAATGATGGTGATGATGATAATGATAATGGTGATGATGATGATAAAGATGATTATGATTATGATGTTGATAATGATGGTGTTCATATTGATGTTGGTGATATAGTGATGATGATGACGATGATGGAGATAATAATTGTGATAATGAATGTAATGTTGATTTTTATGATGAAATATTTGACATTACTCAACCAAGAAAGTGTATGCAGCTACCACAAGTTAATAATTTAGATCAAAAGTCAAAATTTAATTCGAGAACTTCAGGCTAACTTCCGATACTAACCAACTGTGGTGTCTATGTGGGCAGGCTGCTCATCCATTTCAACAGAGGTTAGCATCAACCATTCAACAATAACACAGCCCTGAACCAAGTTCTTGCGGTATGGTTTTGTCAGTGTTTTGTATTGCTCATTCGTTATCAGTCCAAAACGTTTAAGTGTCTTTTCAGTTAAAATATTTTCCCGGCATTTTTTCAGAGCATCGGTAGATAAAGTCATTCGTCCTAAGGAAAGAAATGAAAATCATTATGATTAATGAGATAACGGAATGCGAAACTGTTGTCAGAAAACAGAATAGTCTCATATGAAAATTTATTTTATTACTGTGATATAGTTTTGCTTAATAAAGCTAGAAGTACAGTGAAATCTGAGAACTCAGAGATTTCGCTAAAAATAAAAATAATAAATTACTTTTATATAAAAGGCCTTTAAGTATAATGTTTAGAAATATTAATAGTTTTGCAGTATCTGCTCTTGTACTCGAGAAATAACTTTTTCATTCTCGTATTTTATGCTTCTGGATGCCGCCATTTTAGAGTTTGCTCGGCGGCTCAGTCTCGAGGTCCAGCGGGGTTTCTTTTCAATTTTGACGTCACTTGAGTGCAAGCAGGAGACTCCTGAGTGCAAGGAACAAAAGACAAGCATCCCAATGACGTCAAAATTGAAAAGAAAACCACCGCTGTACATCAATCTTGAGCCGTCGAACAAACTCGAAAATAGAAGCATAAAATACGAGAACGGAAAACATTATTTCTCGAGTACCGTAAAACTATTAACATTTCTAAACATTATACTTAAAGGCCTTTCATTTAAAAGTAATTTATTTTTTTGGGTACAGTTCCCCCTTTAAAGTGAGGAATATCCACGCGACTTTGCTAACTTTGTATTTATTTTCATGGCTTTACTTTCTTTAAGAGTCACAACTTGTATTTAGTCAATATATTAGTACATGTACTGTAAATGCCAACTGTTTCCCAGTTTCAATACAACTTAAGTTACAAATTTACGAAAGTAACTTTGTAAATGTAACTAGTTACCTTTTCAGTTCTTGCAACTTTTACTGGTAACTAGTTACATTTATCCTGATATAACTGTAACTATTTACAAAACAAAAGTAACCATCACTTTGAACACTGTTAATTTCTGTGTGGAGAAGGTGAGCAGTTTCAAGAAGGCTATATTGTCGAAAACGTGATCACAAAGCATTTTTCTACCTACGTGTTATATCTTCAAGATCACTTCTTATTTCTGCAAATCCTCGATGAATATGTCTGGGCATTCTTCGATCTCTTTGCATCTGCTGTTTGACGGAACTTAAGTTCATGGATTTCAAAGCCTCACTGCTACTGCGGCCTCCAATACGAATTATGCCTTCTGGATGGAAGTGTTGAATGCCTTCGAGGAACTGGTCTAAAGCGTGGTTCGTGTAGCAAATCACTAATATTGGCTTCGTCTTTTTCTGCAGTTTCCCATCTTCCAAAACACCTTCCTCAACATCCTTCAGCCATACGTCCTTGTTATGTAAAAGAAGCTTGGCGATCTAACATATAGCAAATGAAAAATAAAGCAAACAGACGGACATGCAGACAAACAGACAGACAGACAGACAGACACACACACACACACACACAGACAGACAGACAGACAAAATTTATTTAAACTAGGAATCTCGATCAATTTACATTGCTTTTCACGAGAGCCGAAAAATAATACAAAATATAGTCTATTTACGTGTTGTATTGAGTACTAAGTATATACATTAGGAACTGAATGATGATAATTTATGTTTAAAAGGTGTTAAAGTATAAAGACAGACAGACAGACAGACACACAGACGACAGACAGACACACAGACAGACAGACACACAGACAGACAGACACACAGACAGACACACAGACAGACAGACAAAATTTATTTAAACTCGGAATCTCGATCAATTTACATTGCTTTTCACAAGAGCCGAAAAATAACACAAAATATAGTCTATTTACATGTTGTATTGAGTACTAAGTATATACATTAGAAACTGAATGATGATAATTTATGTTTAAAAGATGTTAAAGTATAAAGACAGACAGACAGACAGACAGACGACAGACAGACAGACGACAGACAGACAGACGACAGACAGAGAGACAGACAGACAGACGACAGACAAACGACAGACAAACGACAGACAGACAGACAGACAGACAGACAGACACAGACAGACAGACAGACAGACAGACAGACAGACAGACAGACAGACAGACAGACAGACAGACAGACAGACAAACAAAATTTATTTAAACCCGGAATCTCGATCAATTTACATTGCTTTTCACGAGAGCCGAAAAATAATACAAAAGATAGTCTATTTACATGTTGTATTGAGTACTAAGTATATACATTAGGAACTGAATGATGATAATTTATGTTTAAAAGATGTTAAAGTATAAAGACAGACAGACAGACAGACAGACAGACAGACAGACAGACAGACAGACAGACAAACGACAGACAAACGACAGACAAACGACAGACAAACGACAGACAGACAGACAGACAGACAGACAGACAGACAGACAGACAGACAGACAGAGACAGACGGAACCTGCCTTCAATCCCATATAAGTCTTCCCAGTTCCCGGAGGTCCCTGTATTATAGCAAGTTCTTTGGTCAAAGCTATTTTTAATGAATCTAGTTGAGAATCATCTAAGCCCATGTCTTCAGCAGATGGCCAGCTATAGGTGTCGAGTACAGGCACTAAACAGAAATAGAGTTAAGGTGGTGTTCCACTATGGTGTTCGCAATTGCGTAGTGGTAGAAATTACACTGTATAACATAGCAATCACCAAGTCTCTCAAATAAACGCTCCTATGATTTACGAATAAACGCAACAACGCATACACTGTACCTGTATACCACATTACGTACTATAAAAGTCATCAATGTGTAACTTCAGTTTTTATCAGAGTTAGATTGACGCAAAACTAAGTAGTGTGCTGCGTAGGCAGCGAGTCTGGCAGTGTTAAAATATGAATGAACGGAGCGATAAGAGTTGTGAATGCGCTTTGGACAAAAATTAGTCGAAATAAACTATTTAGTTCCTCTTGCAGGAAAGTAGAGGAGCTTCTTAGGCATAATACGAGATAGAATTACTCAGTGACGTCATATTTGAGAAACAAATATGGTGTCGAAATTGGACAAACTCTCCAACTTCAACTAGTCATATCAACTAAAGACAGTAAGATCTTTCATAAGAACTACATTTGTATTTTGGCACCTCATGTTACAAACAGAATTACCTCTACTTACCATGCGTAGAATACACTGCTCTATCACGCATTTTCGTTACTCTTTGCAGAACACTTTCTTGTTGCATTTCTTCCGCGCTTGTTTGCCTCACAATTGGTGAAAAATCAAAAGTCACTGCGGCTTCGTTAAGCTCAGGTCGACGTAAATATTTGGGTGGTAAAACGTCGTGCCGACACGCAACAAAATACGGCTAGGATGAAAGAAAACGTTGGTCAATTACCGAATCAGCTAGGTTACTGTATGGAAACTGCGACGTCTGATTTTATATTCATGAGTTATTTGTGTCAACGAAGTACTTCATGTATTTGTACAAGAGTGTTTTTATAATTTTGAAATAAATAAAAAATAAATAAAATAAATGCTGATGGACAAGTATACTGTACAAAAGACTTTACCTACAGGGCAATGGCTTTACCTACAGGCATAGGCGTAGGAACCGGGGGGTCTAATGGGTTTTTCTCAATTGTATAAGTACGACTGTAGAGTCTAGGAGAGAAGCTACTTAAAAGTTAAGGTATAATCTACCTACGGGCTTCATCTACACGAGATTTTACAAACGGGTATATAACCTGAAGTGTTAGCCAACCCCTAAACCCTTGCCACGTGAGTGTTAGATTGATTCCCAGACCCTTCTGTCAGGTGCAAAAATGGCGTTTGCACTAGGTGCAAAAATGGCGTTACCTGGTAAGAGGCAGCAGGCAACTCTTGGATTCATTTGAACTATGATCGCTGTAGAATTAGATGAAAAAGTTTGCTCAAATTGCTGCAAATTATCTTTCCGAGCTTCTAGATTTCAAAATTTTCCGGAGGATGACCCTCGCACCCCCCTAAAAATGCGGTCACTGATTATCTGCCTGTCGACTTCAAACCCCCCCCCCCCCCAACTTTAAATCCGTTCCTACGCCTCTGCCTACAGGGCAATGGCTTTACCTACAGGGCAATGGCTACCCAAACGGTAGCACGCAAGATCGTCTGCAGTCCAGTGTCCGTTGGTAGTTTATGGTACTGACGTGATTCTCTTAGTACTTTATAGGGTTGCTGTTCTAGTGGGATGGCTGGTCGATGGTTGGTACTTTCGCGTTATAAACTTATGCCGTTACGCATGCAGGTAACTCTCCCCATACATTATATACGTGTGACATGCAGTACTTGGGATGGAGGTGTGTTACCGTAAGTGTTGGCTTGGCACAACGATGAGTTCATCCCTCTCAGCCAGCAATCTTCCAAATCGTGGTGTGTCCAAATCGTAGTTGTCTCCAAATCGTAGTTGGGCGATTGATTTGACTGTTGTTTATTGATGCACCGGAACTTAGTTCCGGCCGGAACTCCGATTTTTCCAAGTTCCGGTTCCGGCCGGAACTCATGAAAAATGTTCGGCCGGAACCGGAACTTATTTGTCAAAATATGGTCAGCGGTTGATCTGTAGTGCTCAGGCTTTCGAAGACTATGCATGGCGTCAACATGATTACAAACAGATCAACTATTAGGAAACAAAGGACTTTCTTGAGAATATTCAGTATTCACATTTGATTGGACAAAAATGTTCATGATACCAGTATGGAAAACAAAAAGTTAAAACATTATAAAAATTTTATAAAATAAAAAATTATATAAAATAAAAATTTTATATGTAATGGAAATATGAAAGACAATTTTAATAATTTTCCATCTGGTATTATTTAATAAATAATATTTCAAACAGAAAGATACTACCCTGATACCCGGTTCCGGCCGGTTAGTTCCGGCCGGAACTTATTTCAGTTCCGGCCAGTTCCGGTGCATCCCTACTGTTGTTATGGGTGTGTTAGGAAACAGATACTTGGTGTAATTAGCGTGGCGGCAAGACGCAGCGCAGTAATCACCGAATAGTGAGTAGTTAACTCTCCATAATTTCATGGAAACGCATCCAAAAAGAATATTCACTTACCTTTTATATTTCCTCGCATCTTTTTTTCTTTACAAGTAAGCAACCACACCTGGCTCAGCACGCGGGAACATTTTTCGCGCGCTTTTTCGCAAGCGTTTTCTAATTGGCACTTAAATTATTCTCTTGGATTTCATTGGTTATATTTTCACTTTCAAATGCAGTCGAAATTTTACAACAAGTACTTTTGCGTTATCTTGTTTTAACTTTAATATCAAGCTTCAAGATCGGTTTATGTTAAATTCGGTTTATCGGTTTATGTTCGGTTTATGTTATGCAAGCTTTTTCTTCGTCTTCAGAAAAAACTTTATTGGAAATTTCGTCTTGAACGACAACCAAGGCAATTTTCCACCATTACGCGCAGATACTCTTGAAGGCATACAGTGCTCCCACATTCCAAATCTAAACCCCCCTATTCATGGACGGTGGACCAGCTAACCACCAACTCAGATTGTTGTAGTCAATGGAGGTATGGTTGTGCACGGTAGTGGTTACTAAACACATTGTTGTTTTTTTGGTATAAAGAAGCAATCATCCAATAGCAACGTTTAGGTTCAATCGTTCAACCATGCTATTTAAATATTATTAGAACATGGTCACCCCCACTCAGCCAATCACCGCACAGTATTTTAATGCTCTATATTTCATAAACTGTCTGAATTGAAGAGCATACTAATAAGGCTTTTGAAACGAAGGAAAACAAAGCTTCATTAGTATTCTCTATATAGAGCATATACTAATGAGGATACGGAGTACACGAACAAAAGAAATTCTTCGTGGGTGTGACCATGTTCTAAGTCGGTTAGACAATGGTCACTCGTGCCCTATGGAATATAAGCCACGGTCACACACGCCGATTTGTGTCGCAGCGTCATTGCGACACAAATCGGACACCCGGTTACACACGTCGATTTGTGTTGATTATATTAATTGTATATTAATGCATTGCGGGAAAAACTTCAAACAACAATCAATATGGCGGGATGCTTGAGCATCTGAGAAGCTGTTGGCGATATTTTTATTCCTGGAAGCTGAATTGGACGCTGATACAAAGAGAAATAGAATAGTTTGGACGAGAGAATGGATAATTCAACGAAGGAAAGAACGTGGAGTATTTCAGCAACTAATTGCCGAGTTAGCCCTCGAAGATGGCCCTGCTTTTGCAGAATATTTTCGCACGGAAAGAACAGTTCTACCCTGATCTGGTCTATGCTGTTTCGTTTAGGATTGAGAAACGAGATACACGTATGAACGATACTCCCTGTCGTCCAACTTATCGTCCTCCATTTTGAAACGTCAATGCTCCTTTGGATTCATGGGAAATTGGGAGTTTTTTGCACAAAAATGGCCTGGTGCCGGCAACGTTGCGACACAAATCGGCGGCTGGCGTGTTACACTTGTCAACTTGCATTACCGTTGCAGCAACGTGTTGAAAGTTTTTGCTCCCACATCAAAAACTTGCAATGCTTCGGCAACATGAAAATCGGCGTTGCATGCGTATGTTACACACGCCTATTTGTATCGCAATGGCGTTGCGATACAAATCGGCGTGTGTAACCGTGGGTCCGTGACTATAGAGTCCCTCGGATTAGAGCACACGTGACCATTGTCTAACCTATACATAAACCTAACATAAAGGATTTGTGCACGGTGAGGTATCATCCAACATAAATCGCAGCTCATTTGTTAACCGTTTTGAAATATGCCGAGTTTCCAGACCATATCTCGATTCACTATGTTCAGATACAAATCGAAGACTCTGAAAGGTTGGCAGTGTAATACCGTAATAGTGTGTCTAACTAATCTATAAGGAGGTCTAACGTTGCATGCAAATATGGGGTAGACCTCCTCCACACTATTTCAGCAGCTAGTACACCAACCTTTTAAAGTATATGCCATTTGCAATTCTACACTATATACCTATGCAGCACAACTCAGATAGATTTTTCTACCTCAAATGTTAAGTCTCCCTGCTGTGTTTCTTGTAGGGCAGTAAGGACGTGTCTATACGCCTCAAAGTAAGCCGTCGTTTCCACCATTTCATAAACGTCCTCTTGTTGTATTGCCATGGTTTCATGGGTAGCTGATCCAACAAACTTTACCGTCACAATTCCCTAGAGAATTAAATTAATTAATCAAAACATAAATCATCTAATGGTGGCCGGCTATAACGTTTATAATAAAAACTTTAATGCAGCAGAAGATCTTGACTCAGAAAAACGATCAGAAGGTTATGGGTTCGATTCCCATCTGGAGCTCAGCCTCAGATGCAATGGTTCTGAGTAATATATACTAGTTAGACAGTTAGACAGACAGACAGACGACAGACAGACAGACAGACACTTTAATCAACCTTTTAGAACCTAACCTTAACTAAATCTTTCAACTCTCTGTTAGCCACAGTGGCAAATAGAAATGTCTGGAAGCAATCTTTCGACAGACAGGGCAACAACAGACAGACAGACAGACAGACAGACAGACAGACAGACAGACAGACAAACAGACAGAGACTTTAATCAACCTTTTACCAGCTAACCTTAACTAAATCTTTCAACTCTCTATTAGCCACAGTGGCAAATAGGAATGTCTGGAAGCAATCTTTCGACAGACAAAGCAGCGACCCAAATATCAACCGTTTCCCATTCTCCCATCGATAACGTTGCAATCTGGTTGTGTCGAACATGAGACGATAAACCAATCCCTGGCCAGTACATTCTGGGTACAAAACACGGACATCAAAATATACTCGAATATCACTAAGCCTCTTTATGGCGTCATCTCTTCGACCGTTCATCGCCACTAGCTCTCTGATGCCTTCACGTAAAGGCATCACAAAATCCTCGCGCAGCAAACGGAACTGTACGTCTAAGTAATGGTCAAGATTTTCATATGCTCCATCCACTTTGTTCCGCCTCAGATACACTGGCTCGTCAGAATGAATATCATCGTGTCTCGGAACTACGGAAATTTCACGGAAATTGTTCGGAGGGGGACCACTGGAATCTGTAGAAATGATAGACCAAAATTCTATTTGTCAGAGTGGGTTAGGGCAGAAGGGTTGAACCCAAGCTGAGGGATGAGAATTACGATGCTGAATGATGTAAACCGATTTTTCATTTATGTGAACTTTGAAGATATATCTTCCAATGCAAGATGACACATACTGTAGACTTTCTACAAGTCGTCCACTCTCCGCTTTTCCTGCCGCGAATTGTGAGCATATATACCCCTTGCAAAAGTTTCATGCCATTTTACGGATGAATCAGATATAAGGGAATTTCAAGTGAAAATGTTTCAGTTTTACATGGGAAATGACAACGCAAATTTTCGTAAGGACGTAAAAGATGTGCATATAAAGAAAAAACCTTTAAGGACAAAATAAATAATCACTGACGCAGAGAAGCAGAAAATACTGTTTGGTAATTTCATAATTTCAATAACATAAAAACTCCGTCTTTTTGCAAATGTCTCACTTCTTGCAGCTACACTACTCTAGTCTTACTTTTGTTGCAAGTCGATCGTGCTTGGCGTTTATGCTCCTGATAATAGCGTTGTGGAGCTGCAGACATCAAAACACTAAAAGGGGTGACACAAAAGAACCTTTTCCTGTTTTTATCTGGTCTTTATTTTTGGTTAAGTTTATAAGGTTAATAAGATAAGGGTTAGGATTGGGATTAGACTATACTGTAGTTCTTGAAAATGCGAAGGTCCTTTTGAGTCATCCCTTTTAGCCTTCACCTATTACTTTGGGAATTTTATTGCATTTGACAGTATGCTTTTTCGTCATGTTTTCAACACCAAAGAGCCTTGGCTGAGGAAAGACTTTAGTCTAGGTTCGATTAAGGAAATTGATGAACCTTACAGTATTTGTTCTTCATCTGTGATATAAAGAAAAACCATGTTGTATATGAAGTTGTTGGGAGGCCCTTGTCCTACAGCCTCTTGGCTACCATATATCAATATATATATCAATATATATATATATATATATATACACTACACTGATGAGCTGTGGAACAGCGAAACACGTCTGTAGATATTGTACTATATATATATATATATAATATATACAGTATGTATCAAGTTATTTGTTCTGTATAGAAATAGTTTTCTTTTCATGTGTATGGTATAAGCTGTCAACCATGTGGTGTTGGCAGTGATTTTACTCTATTCTCAATACATTTATTAGAGACCTGAATACAGTATAAGAATAATTTGTATGCTGATACTCAGGGGCTTAAGGTTAATGAAAAACCTCATGTTCTGTTTTCCCAGAAAGATGTAAATTACAGAAGCTCTATAGACCTTCTTGCTTTTGCAGATACCTACTGTAGGATGGACATGGCCTAAAATAATGCATTTCTGTTCTCTGCACAGAACATTAATACCACACCCTGAAATTCCTCCTTGGACTCACCAGC
Organism: Chrysogorgia sp. JL179-B06; assembly: GCA_035772405.1. Lineage (NCBI taxonomy): Eukaryota > Metazoa > Cnidaria > Anthozoa > Scleralcyonacea > Chrysogorgiidae > Chrysogorgia > Chrysogorgia sp. JL179-B06. The sequence continues at coordinate 1,051,193 of JAYKKM010000237.1, forward strand.
TGCTATTCCAGAATGAGTACCGGTAGTGCCCTGTTGTTGAGCATTTTTTTCAACTTCTGCATATGATTCTTCTTGAATCGAGCTCAGCTGATTAATTTTATCAAGTAATTCACTGTCAAACTCAACTCCACCCTCTTGTAGTTTCTTGACAGATGACAATAGGTCAACAATTGGAAGACTGTCGGCAGATTGTGGAATTTTTCGAAGAAGTGTGTGAAACACAGTTGTGGCATCAGCAATAACCTCTGTAAATTCCTCAGAGGTTGAGCTGCTCAGAACCATTCGACACAAGCAGGCTTTGACGTGCTTTAGCAAGAACATGGAATCATTAAGTTCACTTAAAATTTTAAAAAGGTATTCCTTACTTCTGCAATCACATATTTTAGCAAGCACTTTCAAAAGTAGTGCTATCATTTCTTGCTTCATGTCTCTCAAATCAACTAGATCATGAAAAGCTGGTAAACATCTTTGTGATCCAAAATCCATCACAATCTCCTCTGGTTCCTTCTCGAGTGCCTCACGTAATGCTTTGAAACCAATCACTATAGGTCTTTGTTCCCTGTATGCTCCTTCTTGTTCCCTATGTCCACGACCAGCTCCACGGTGTACACCTTGTCCTTGATGTCCTCTATACCCTTGTTGTTTTCCACGCTCCTCTTCAAAGCTGGGTCCTCCATGTCCTCCTCTTCCCCTGTGTCCCCCTCTTCCTCTGTGTCCCCGACCTGCTGCATTTCCCCTAGCTCGACCTCTCCGTTTTTGAGAATTATGGTTTCCATCCATTGTATTCCTGAGAAAAAGAACACCATTAATTCTATGAATGTTTTCTTAATGATTGCAGGTGAGATGCTACAATATCACTCATGTATAACATCTGTATAATATATATAATATATGATAATTGTATGTCAAGCATACACAGATACACACATCATGCAATTAAGTGTATCAGTCACATGCAATATGTCATACACATGAACACTTGGTAACATATCTATTGCACATAAATTCCTCTTACACATATAATAATATACACATATATAATGCACATATTATTAAGTGTGTCATGCACATATGATACACAAAGTGTCATACTATATATTATATAATACGCATATATCACATGCTATAATTACACGGGTGATACTGTATAACCATGGAGCTACTGAAACTCAGATGGAAACTAGAACATTAATCCTTTACTCCCCAGTATCAACACATAAATTCTCCTTATTGGTCTCCAAGCATTTCATATAGTACTAGTTGGGAGAAGTTGTTTGAAAAACATGATAGTTTATCTTTGGTGATCATTTCCTTTATTCTCATTACCTTTATGGTTGGTAATAAGCATTGATATTATTAGGAGAAGTTACAGCCTGATCACCAATGAGGCATAATACATAATATGTTACATATAGCTTGAGAAGCTGGCAGGCGATGGAAATTAATATTTCATTAGTTTGACAGGTAAACACCGTATTAAAACCAGATCAAGCGTCTGTGGGGAAAACGAAAGTAAAATTCTGGCGGCAATAACGCGCTAAAATAACGAAACCAATGAAACGCGACAATGCAGTTTCAAATCAAAATGTTATCCAGACCCAAGGACTAGAAGTTACATGTACTATCGCAAGGGAAGTGCTGCCTCAAAATCCAAGGCAGTAAAGTTTAGCTACGATAACACATATTAAAGCAGAACCACTGATGTGACACGTTTCAGTACTCCAGCTTTTGTGAACGAGCAAATGTTGCACGAACCAGACAAAGATCGTCAACTCTCAAACCCGGTTCTTTCAAGCGCTTTCACTACAGCTGCCACTCGCAATATTATTTCGTTAATTTGGCTGAACGGAAAAACTTTCTTTTACGGTTTATCTTAAAGTCTTAGAAGGTTCACGTTTGATTCTAGACTTGGATCTGTGGTAGAATAGTCTAGCAGCGTTTCCTGCTTACATTTTTAATAAATTAAATTGAAAACTAGTATTTTACACTTACAGAACATACACCATACCTACCTTAACAAAACAGATGCAATATGTTCCCCGCTGTAGCTGTTCTTTGTTGCATTTTTTTATCAACTCCAAGTAAACATTATTGTGATCAACATCTAAGAATTTGTCTGATTTCCAAGAAAATGTTTACACTTGGCAGAGGCAAACGAACCTTGGGTCAGCGGTACGACGTTGTAGCACAGAGTATCTGGTTACTGTAATTATTGATCGAGAGCTTTTATAACCTTTCGCCGCTGCATAATTTCTCCAGTGATCTCCGGTGGATTTCTCCAATGTTTTGAATGTTTGGATTTTTCCTATTAATTTATGTTTCGTTCGATGGCTGATTCCTCAATGAGTAAAGCGTTAAAAAGTGTTTTGGATCGTATTCAAAATGCCGCTCATAAAAGGACACAGGTAGGACCGATGTGAAGCACCTTAGCACCCCCTATCGAGGACAAGGGTTTATCTATACCCCTGAAGAATTCCTATCTTACAACAGCCCCTTGAGGAGTTCGATTTTGACAACAGCTACCGTTAAGAATTCCTGTCCTACAGCTGTTGATCATTACCCCTGATGTCCTCGATAGGAGGGACTCTCAGAAGGAATACTCGCAGTTGAGGTGACCACAAGGTACTAGGTCTGAGTTATCTTCTGGACTATTTGGCAGGGCTTAGGGTTAGGATCTAAGTTGTTTTGGTGTTAGCAGTTCCATGATGTATTTCATCAATACAGGCATATCAGATATCATATGATTGCAGTACAATCTCTCATTTCATTCAGCCTCCCAGATACTAAAAAAGACTGCAGTTGAGGTGAACGTGAGGTACTATCAGCCATCTACATGTAGTACCTCATGTTCACCTCAACTGTGAGTATTCCATCTACCGGTAGCCACAACTGTATTAAATGGAATAGCCCCTTGATGCATAATACGTCAGTATCAAGCTAATATTACAAGGAAGCACAAATACATTGCCCTAGTGAGCGATGAGAGTTGAATTAGTGTTTATATTAGGTTTAGTATTTACGGTTAGACGGTTTAAAAACCAACACTATTTAGGGTTTAGGGCAATTTTGTTGGGCAATCAGTCAGTTCAACATACTCCAAAACTTGATTGCATTTTCATACCAAAACAGACAATGCCAAAATATATTAACACACTGAAATACAAATGATAATTACACTTTCTTTTCCCACAATCCAATCAAAATTATCCACCATCATCCTTGGAAATGTTTGATCAGGGGAGGGTGTTGCTCTCAAAGAAGGGATGGGAAATACAATTGCCCTTGCATTTAAACAAAACATTTCATTTATGGGTGATGGATTGCAGATATATTATTAGCCAAAAAAAAAGAAACTGTAACTTAGCATTTCTAAACTGTTCGATTGCAAATGTTCTTGTGCAATAGAGGTCCATAATCCTAGCTTCACTTTCTTGTCGCAGGTAGTCTTAAATTCAAAATATTGGTGACTGGTTTAGACCTTTAGTTATTTAGTAACATACAAAGTTCAGTCACTGTAAGATGTTTGCACCAAATGTACGGCTATCATAGAGGGCCTTGAACCGTATTTGGATTACAATTTTGAGCATGGTCTATAGGCGCCTATAGGCAATGTTCGAATTGCCTATAGAAGCCTATAGGGTTCCTATAGGATCCTATAGGTTGCCTATAGACATGCCTATAGGCAAGCCCATAGACTTTTTTTGTTAGGGCATTTTTGTGATTAAAGTCTGTGTGACTGTCATGTAGAAAAAATATTGCAGAAATATAATAATCACCATTGGAAATTTTAACCCCTTCTTGAAGGGCCTATATTATAAGTACTTTGGGATTGGGGATGCACTAGGAAATCACCCTATGTCCTGGTGGATCATGCTAAATGTACAAGTTGCCATCTGTTTTTTTGTTAATTGTCAAGTAATGTAGTTGATCTGTAAGCTGACCATTTTTATTATTATTATATATTTTAGGAACTGACTGGATCAGTACGTTTGGTAGCTGTTAGTAAAACCAAACCAATTGAATCTATTGTGGAGGTCTACCAATGTGGACATCGTAATTTTGGTGAGAACTATGTAAGCCACCACCTACATACATATCGCCTCTATAAACATAATTATACTTCAGAACAGCATGGAGGCAAAGGGTTTGAAGATGAACACCAGGGCTCAAGATTTGAATTTTTTACAAGTATCCAAGTGGATACTAGCACCTTAAAATCTGGTATCCCTCCTTAAAATTTAGTATCCCAGATTTGGATAGTAGGTATTCCGATTAGCAGTATCCAAACAAGGTAAATATCCAAAAAATAAGTGCCGGACAGGTGCTGATCATTAATGATTTATGTTAATGGTATAACAATGATGTCCAGAAATATGTATTTTAGGAGCAATTATACAATATCCATCCACTTTTGAAACCACATTTAAGGCAGAAATACAAACCAGGATGCTCTAAAATGTCTTTAAATATAATGTTGAAAGTTTATATTATTGTGTGTACTGGTTGATTGTTATCAAATGAAATGGGGTTTTAAAATAGAACGAAGAAATTGTATATGATGAAATTTCCGTAATTTGACCCTTTTACTAACTGTCCACAGATACAAATAGCGAAAGTGGACGTGTATTCTACAATTTAGTGTATATGTGGAGAATTAATCTTGTGCCTAGATCCATTCCGCATTCACGCGACAAACAACGAAAAAAATACACAGAATAAGAAACAAAGCACCAAAACAGAGCTATTTTATCGAACATTTCGCCAAAATGTACAGATTTTTTATAGTTTCCTGTCGGGATACTAAGCCTATGATATCCAATATCCAAAATTAAAATATGGTATCCCATGGATATCGGGATACCGCAAATCTTGAGCCCTGTGAACACTGGTAAGACTAAGGTGATGGTGTCAAGGAAGAATAGTGGTCATGTTGAAAAGTTAGGGAAGTGGCCATGTAGTATATGTGGGAAGGGTGTTGGAAATAATTCTATTCGATGCACAGGCTGTAGTGGATGGGTACACAAGCGGTGCTCAGACGTGAAGGGCTCACTGGCTAGAGTTGTGGATACGTTTGTTTGTAATGTGTGTGAAAGAGCAGAGGATGGAGAGGATAGTGACGTAGATGAGAGCATGGATCTGGGCAATGGGGTCCATTTAGAGAATTTTAAAAAGTTTTGTTACCTGGGGGATATGCTGAATGGGGGTGGAGGAGCAAATTCAGCATCTGTGGCAAGGGTACGTTGTGCATGGGGAAAGTTTAAAGAGCTCTCTGGGATCCTGACAAGGAAGGAAGTGTTGCTAAAGCTGAAGGGGAAGGTGTATGTGGCCTGTGTGAGGAGTGCTATGGTGTATGGAAGTGAGATGTGGGCCATGACTGTGGAGCTGAATAATAGACTGGAGAGGACAGAGATGCGGATGGTGCGGTGGATGTGTGGCGTATCGCTGAGGGATAGAGTGTCTAGCAAGGAGCTGAGGGAAAGAATGGGCATTGAATCGGTGTCTGACGTGGTAAAGAGGAGCCGATTAAGGTGGCTGGGACATGTGCTGCGGAAAGATGATGGTGACTGGGTGAAGAGGTGTATGTCGGTTGAGGTTGATGGTGCAAGAGGAAGAGGAAGGCCAAGGATGACATGGAGCCAGGTAGTGGAGAGGGATATGAGAGAGAGTGGGCTGAAGAGGGAAGATGCTAATGATCGAGGAAAGTGGAGGAAACTGTCGTGGGGAACCACCGGCCAACCCCTGCATAAGCGGGGAAAAGGGCCGTAAAACGTCTGTTGTTGTTGTTTTTGTTGTAGAACAGCAATTTTAAAACAACAATTAATTAGCATAATTAATCATATCCCATGAGTCCCAGCAGAGTACATGATCTTCTAGACTTCTTCATCACCATTTTATTTCACTCTGTGTTCAGCATGGCTACTGACAATTATGCTAGCTTGGGAGAATCTGATTGTTGGTGCCTCTATAGGCAGTGAATCCTCAAACCAGTTAGAACAACAAGGTACAGTACATGTCACTAAGATTTTTAACGACCCAGAAGCATTGTAAATGCTTCAAGAAGCAATTTTCTCACAGGCTTTGAGCCAGAATTATTTTGGTGTCAAGCGTTCAAGGCTCTACATGGTTGCTGCGGATTCAACTTCAGGTGCCATAGGGGCGAAACTCAAGGTGTGTGGGGGTCTGACACCCCCCAAAATACTAAAAAACCCTATTGGTAGGGCAATCAGAGATCTTGCAGGGCAGCGCAGTCGGCAGCCCCGGTGCAGCCGCACAGGGGATTTAAGTGCTGGAATAAAATAACAAGTTGAGTAAAATTTGGAAAATGGGCAGTAAACTGATGATTATATTTATGTCCAGAAAAAATAATGCATGACGATTGTACTTTTATCAGTTTTATGCACGATCAATGATCAATTCTCTATGTTATATGAATTAAACGAATTAACTAAAGTGACCATAGTCCGTGCACGCAGCGGTTGTGTAGCTGTTCATGCGTACTTGTGTTATTAGGAAACCAGAAACGCACGGGTGGTACAGTAGTTGTGTTTGAGATTCACAGATTCATGGAGACGGCTGAATGCCTATTATTTAATTTATTTCGATACGGATGAATGGATAATATAATACTGCCTTTAAAGCTGAGTTGTGGAGCTGTTTGAATTGAAATCAAATATGGAATTAAAGGCATCGTAACTGCGATGCATGACGGACTGGAAGATATCTAGTAGTACGTATTCAGAAGGACCAAGAGAAATAAAGTTTTTGAGAATGCCACAAAAGAGGTCGAAAACACCTTGAAGCTCAGGAACTTATCAAAAACCAGATGGGTTTACTGTTCGGAGTCTATCGACGCTGTTTGGCGAAGTTATGACCGCATCTCGAATGCAATTGATGAATTAATGTAATCATCACTGCGGATGATGTCGAAATGAAGGTTAATGCAAAGGGGAATGGGATCAAGAAGAAATTGCTCAGTTTCTCTTTGGTCTCATGTTCATGAGGCTTATCATGAGAAAAACAAAAATCCTTACTAAGCAATTACAGGAAGAAGAGCTCAACATCCTTGACGCCCTAACGTTAATTGATGCCACGGTGGAAAACCTGAGAGAAATTCGAAGTGATGAGATTGCAATGGATGCAGAGTTAGATGCGATTGTTCAATTCGGGAACGAGATGGGCTGATAGATTCGATGGCAGAATACCAACGCCGGCCCACCATAGACCAAGGCAACCACCAAAAAGAATTGACGAACATCCAGAAGCTGCTTCTTGATTATCATTCAAATAATTTTACAGAAAAGAAATGTGTTTGGTGCTTGATTCGTTAATCACAGAGTACAGTACGTGGATAATGTCAAAGTCTGCCTTGAGAAGATAAATCCCCTAGCAGATGGGCTACAACCTCCAGTGAAGAAGCCAAAGGAAGAAACAGTTAAAGCAATATGCAATCTGTTTCCACCTGCTTGCAAAGTTGAACCTAAAGTACTCCTGTCTCAGCTAGACATTTTTAGTACCATGGTCTCATCGAACTACAGTGAGCTCCATGCAGGAGGCTGCCAAGTATGTCCATCAAAATAAAAGGATATTTCCAACCGTATGCCAAGCCTGTCAGCCTTTGCATACCGCACCAGTTTCCGTTGCAAAGGATGTAAGCTCAAGATCGTTAAGAACTGCCTAAGATCAATAATGAAAGACAAACGTTTGAATAACTTGATACCTATAGTTCTTGGCAAGAACTATCAAGTTGTTCAAACGTTTGTATTTCATTGTTGGTCTTAGGCAGTTCTTCTTGCTTGTGAAAAGGATCTCACCGACAGCATCGATTTAGAAGTTGTTCTGAACACTTGGTCGAAAATTAAAATGCGCAAATTAATTTCCAATAAAGCCGAGTAAATATAAGTACTGCCGCAATATGCTTTTCTGTATTATAGCTATGTCAATTTAATTCAACAATTGAAACAATTCAATTCAACAAAAATTTCCGTGGTCTTGCTATAAATTAATATCTATTTTAAACTCTCTGCTAATTGCCAATTTGCCATCACATACTAGACTGACAATAGGAATTTAGTTCAAATGCATGTAGATTGAGGCAGGCTTCCATTTATACATTTTAATAAATTTTACCTACGGAGCTGCAGGGCACCAAAGATTTTAGCAGGGCAATTTTGCCGTACAGCCCCTGACAGCAACTTACCAAAAGGGACAAAAACCATGAGTATGTGGTTATCAAGTGATCCAGGGCAATGATGATCAACACAAACAAATTGAGCTTTTTTGTCTCACATTGGCAGGCAAGCGATGAACTCTCTTTGTTTTAGGAATTATGCAAAAACTGTTATCAACCTTCAACAGAAATTGATCATCCAGGTTGTTTTAGTTTGAGAAAGATTATTGTTGTTTACTGACGTTTCAACGGCCTCAGCGGCGGTCATCTTCAGAGCCGCTGAGGCGCCATCGAAATGTCAGTCACCAACAATAGTGTTTCTCAAGACTACAATACTCCTAGGTTCAAACCATTTACTTCAACAGAAAGGCAAAAATACCCAAAATAGTGATGTGAAAGAAGCTTATACTCCCACTTTGTACACATATTTGTCCAGTCTTGTCCCTGGATGCAGTCAGCAGATAAGGAACACAAAGTTTCTTCAAGACTGACTCCTTGATTCAGTGGGTTCTTTGAGTCAATTGTTTAACATACTCATGCCTTTCTTTAGATTGTGCTTGCATGGGGACTCATGAGAAACGTTTAATTATGTTACTAAAGTTTTAAAAGTGCTGTAATATTGTTATATCCAGAGAGAAATAAAGTTGGTAACACATTGTTGGTAACACACTTTTTCGTGCCAATCCCACATTTTTCGGCCGATATCCTCTCTCAAAAAACCCTTTTATATTTATATTCGTAACACACATTGTTGTTGAGGCAGTCAAATACATGTACTAGAGAAGTAAACAGACTTTTATTTTTTATCACTTGAATTCCAGGTCCAAGAATTGGTAGATAAAGCTAGCAATAAGGAGGTATACCACATGACGATTTGGCTACTGTATGTATTGGCTGCTGTCAGTCTTGTTCGTTTGACGCGTGCGATTGCATCCACACAAGCCGATGCAAATGTTATTGCGTGTGAAGTATCAAAAATGATTATATCCCGAAATTGGACAGGAAAGTAATTTAGAGTTCTGTTTTCAGAAAAATTGCCTGTAGCCGCGCAATTTCTATCTAGATTAGGCCACGATTAGGCCACGATTAGGCGAAAAATGTAAAGAAATTACTAATTATATGCGATCATTGATTGTCACCATTTTTTGCGTGTCCCTCGGAACGAGTCATTTTCCCGCGTAAGACGAGCTTGCTCGCGCAAAATGGCAACCGAAATCTCCGATCCGTCACTTTTCAGTCTGGAGTGTATATACCCTACCTCGTTTCGCAATTTACGGTAGTCAAAACAACCACCATAATTTACTTTTCCAAATGTGTCTACAAATTTTAGAAGTGGCCAATTATTCGTAAATTGACCTTGCTATTCGCCAAAAGTGATGCGTGCGATTCGCACCCGTCACACCAGCAATGCGTACGATCTTCCGAACGCACAGACGAAAAGACTGCTAGTGTATGTAATTGAACTAAACGACGCTTCTGCATATAATATACAATTATTGAATTATAGGCTGAGCATGATATCAAGAATTCTCCAGACCAAGGTCAATGCTGAAGGCTGAGGCGGATAACAATATAATTCTTGATATCATGCGTAAGCCGAATCCAATGATTGTTTTATTATACAATTATAAATGCAGAAGCCATTGGTGAGTTTAGGCAGTAAGCCACGCAAAGACAATCACGTCACCTACAGACAATGTTTGATATTTTGTAGGTGGCAAGGCATCAAGAATTGTCTGTAGGTTTTTAGCCAATCACAATCGAGATTGTATGAGTATTGGATAATAATAGTTCTTATTGTATGGAGAAGAGTATTTTACCAGGAAGTAAATCACTCGTAGAATCCATAATACGCTACATCCGCGTTATAAATATAGAACATCGCCACGGTAGTTCACAATATTTTTATGTTTAGAAATAGAGTTTTAACCATCCAATATCGATGCCTTTATAGATCATTGGACTAGAAGAAATCAGGTGGCATTTTATTGGTCATTTACAACGGAATAAATGTAACAGCTTAACAGGTATATGTTAGTCATTGCACTGCGAACCAACCTCATCCCCAGGGACTTCGCGGTGCGAGGGTAACTTGCCGTAGGGACGAGGTTACGCACGATGACTTTCATTCATAATGAAATTTTCCTTTCCTATTGTTTTGTGGTGTGGACCGGAAAACTCGTTCGTGTATGAAAGTAGTTTATTGATTGATTTCTGTAGTGTTTGTGGTCAAGCTTTTGTCCTTGGGAAGCTTTAGGTTTGACTGTAATGGCTGACCACGAAGTCTGGAAAAAAGTTGTATACTTCAATCATCTGGGCCAAGCCCGCAAGATGATGACCACTGTACGAGATTCCTCAGTTTTGGCGCCAATCGCTTACGTCATAGCCCTTGAATGCTGACGTGGATAAAGTTGTAGTCATCATTGTCCATTTGACTCAGTAATTGAATCTACGAGTTTTGAGGAAAAATGAGCAGTCAAATGGACTCAAGCTCGTCTCCGCTACCACCTGGGTACGAGGTTGAAATCGACTATGACTAACTTATCACGTCAGCAAGAGATGACGTAAGCAATTGACACCAAAAATGACGAATCTCGTCGTGAAATCTAAAGCTTCCTTTTTGTGTAGCTGCTCCAAATCTTTACATGGTGGAGACCATTGATACTGCTAAGCTCGCCACGACGCTATGTAATTCATGGGGAAAACAAGGCAGAGACTACAATCTGAAAGTTATGGTACAAGTTAACACAAGTGAAGAACCAAGTACGTTATAACTATATACCTGTCATTTACATCGCAATTTGCGACAAACTACTAAAAGCAACTAAAAGGCGCGAAAATTAGTCACTGCGCCAGCATTTAGAGTGGTCAGCAAACTGCGCCATAGGTTTTGCAAAATATCTGCGCAAAAAATAAGTACCTTTTCGATCAAAGTACGTAACTTAAATAGCCGGATTATAGTAGTTTGAGGTTGTAAAATTGCTCGTAAAGCGTATTAATTGCACTGTCAAAGTTGCTAACCTGAATCATTGTCCGCCATCTTGGATATATTTTCGATATACGTGTGACGTCACAACCAGGGTAAAGCGAAATTTTTATCTAGCCATCCTCATGTCTTTACAAGTTTGAAACTTGATTTTTGTGAATGTCTTCCTTTTTCAATTGAACCACACCATTTTAAAAAGCATTCCGTGGAAACTCACAGTTAATCAGGCAAAGTATATAATTGCAACAAGATGGCGGATGACCGGATTTAGTTAATCATTTTTCGTAAACCTTTTTAGTTAATCATAAAGTCAAAAATTTGAAATTGTGATTTATGTGTTGCCAATGTCCTTTAACAAGACTGTTTCCAGCTAGCATTAATTGTAGGTACCATATACTAGTTGTAATACTACTATAGATAAGATATAAAGCGAACAATCGGAAAGGCGATATACAAATATTCGGCTTCCGTAACGAGAATATTATTTTTAATCAACAAAATAAAGCTATTTTACTATTGTATTTTGTGTTTTATTCTATCATAAAAGAAATGGTTTGTTTAGTTAATATGGGATTCACTTGGAAGTTGAGAGAGTAATACAAATCTTATCCTGTAATGCAGGCTCTTGGGGACTGAAACGGGAGGGGACTGGGGCGAAGGGAGAGGTAATATATGCATAGATTACCGAGCTATTGAACTGCTTTATTCAATCAAATTTGTGAATTAGTTTTCATCGCAAGCTACATAAATTTTACCGTTTGTATAATTAGATCGCGTGACATACCTGAGAATCAGAGAGTTGTCGGCGACGTCGCTGAGAGACACGGCCGTGAGCGGCCAAGAGTGGATAGGGACTTAACGTACGTATTCCATATATGGAAGGTTCCATATGAAGAACATATACATTACCCTAATGAGCATATACGTTGCCCTGACGAGCAAGTAAATACATTGCCCTGACAAGCACATACGTTGCCCTAACGAGCATATACCGTTTCCCTGACGAGCAAGTAAATACATTGCCCTCGCCAGCCTCCTAGTTTATTGTATTGTAACCGACCCCAAACAAAGATCCTAACCCCAACCTCCCAACTAACGAGTTTTCTGACCCCTACGACACAACCCTAACCCTCGACTCCCTGACTTGGAGTCCTTAATAAGTAGACTCGTAAGAGAGACTAAGAATGTGGGATTAGAAATTGACTGTTAGACGCATGCGCTCAGTAACATGTTAACAATATATCCCAATAATTACGTACATACAGTGGGCTGGTACGAGGGCAATGTATTTGCTCGACAGGGCAACATATATGTTCGTTAGGGACCGTAATGTATATGCTCTTCCTATGAAACCTCCCACCTTCTAGGGTAAGTTCATATGCAAGAGTGACGAAAGGGCCAATCTCGTAACGAGATTGGACCAGGGCTTGCAGACAGGCTCTCCAGTCCCCTCGCTTCGCTCCAGTTCACCGCCATTTCAGTTCCAGGAGCCATCCCCAAGAGCCATTGCAGGCTAATCTTATGCTTTCTATATGCTCTCGCAACTTCTCACGTGCATCCATTACTCGACGGGGCGCGCTAAACCAATGAAACATTTATTTTCTAACATATAGAACAAGACACAAAATAAAAACAAGCTCTCAACGATTGTGAAGAAATATATATCTGTTTATTTTTCAGATAAATCAGGTTGCACTCCCGAGGCGTGCAGTCACCTGGTCAAACACATTCAGGAAACATGTCCCAAACTCCAGTTTGCAGGTTTAATGACAATAGGCGCGTTAGGACGCAGTGTTCAAGAAGAAGGAAGCAATCCAGATTTTAAAGTACGTTCAATTCAGTTGAACCTAGACTTGACAGTTGCAATAGCATCCTTTATGGCTTACCAGAAGCTGAATTGAGCAAGTTACAGCGAATTCAGAATACAGCTGACAGACGAGGGTTAAAAAATCAGATCACATCTGCCCTGTGATTAGTAATCTTCACTGGTTGCCAGTGAGATCAAGGATTATTTTCAAAATATTGTTGATAATACTTTCAAAGCTTTACATGTTTATATCGGTGATATCCTACTAACACTTTAAAATCAACTCACCGAAATTGATCTGCTATTTGTGCCAAAATCGAATATGGAGACAGTCAGACAGAACATTTTCGACAATGCGTTATTAGCAGGAATCCCTCCGGGTTCTGATTGGCCGATAAATTTAGCATTTCCGCATGATGTACGTAGTTCTGTGTTTTATAAATATATGGCGTTAAACGAGATTATATTTCTTCCCAAAATCAGAAAGAACATGTCAATATTGCCAAGCCTTTGTGCCAAACCTCGAATGAATCCGAATGAGTTCCGATAAATTGGGCGACGTGTCGTGTGCATATAACAAGGTAGAACAGAAGAGTCGCGGATTCGAAAATAATTAATATACGACAGCGTGATTGTAACTTGGTCAAGCCAGTTCTGTTTGACTGAACAGGCAACAGTGGCTTGGAGAATTTGCATGAGACGCGACTTTCCTATAAATAGTTGACTTGAACTTTGAAAATATTCATAATTTTGCCAGCGATAATTTATGCCACTAGCACGCGCACGTCATGCGAAAGTGCTAAATTTATCGACCAATCAGGAGCCGGAGGGATTCCTGCTAATAACGCCTTGACATTTTCGGTTGCCGCTGTAAAACTCTAGAATTTATTACCACAGGGTCCGCGGAACACGGGGGACCCTGTGGTAATGAAGTGCGGGGGCTAGGGTGGGGTATAGCCCTGCACTTTTTCGCCGATTATTTTGGAACATTCACTGAAAATGACTTCTCGTCGAGACTAAATTAAGTGCTTCATAATGCACTTACAAGCCCTCACAATGATGAATGAGTATAACTGTATTTTGAACTGTATTCCATAGTTAATAATAGTTAAGTTTTGTTTCCATTGTTCCGTTTTCCCTTCCATTTTCAAGCTTATTTTTGTACATAAATCTTTTGAAGTTCATTATAAATCTGAATACAAAACAAGTCGTAAACTGTAATATAGCATAGAAACTGTGTGATTTAACACCATTAAATTGATAGTCCAAAAATTGAAAGCTGTGAAGCTATTTTAGCAAAAAGGAGGCCTTAAATTTCAAAATTTTCTGGGACCCCTCTAGGCGTTCGAGCGCTTCTTGCTCGCAATTTAGCCTTTCCACTTCTCAAAATCTTCTGCGGCCGCTGTACCAGAGCAAAATTAGAAGAACTGACTGTTTAAAGTGCCTATAACGTGATGATAAAGTCTATCACATATAAAGTCTATGAAGATGAAAATTTCATCTTCATAGACTTTTTTGCTGTTAAAGTTGACGGAAGTGATGTCATAGTGGGCCTCTTAGTGGGCCTCTGTCTACATGAAAACCTCTTTGCCAGATGCCCGCTATGACATCATTCCCGTCAACTTTAACAGCAAAAAAGTCAATGAAGATGAAATTTTCAGCTGACAAGATATATTACAATTTATCTCAGGAGAATCCATAGATTACAAATATGTTAAATCGCCACAGACGTTATATGCACTTTAAGTAGTTTTAAGTCAATACTTAAGACTTTTCTTTTTTCAAATTAATAGTTTATTAATAGTTTATCATAGTTTTATTAGTTATACATGTGGTAGTTTTGATTTTATAATGAAATGTAATTAGTTTTGATACAAGAATATATTGTTGTAAGAGCATTGAGACTATTGTATAATGCTCTTAAAACATCTTTATTACTATTATAATTTGTTTTATAAGTAACTTAAGTAACTTTAAGAATGTATAACAGTAAGAGCATTGAGACTATTGTATAATGCTTCTAAACTATTATTATTATTATTACTGAAATATAAGTATCCCCAATTTAAAACATAGTCTTAACCCCAAACCTAATCCTAACCCTATAATCCTAAACCTAATACTGACCCTAACTCTTACGATAATGCTTTACTTTAGAAATAATAAATTAATTTAGAATTTTACTACCGATAGTCTATGTGACGTCATTTCGGGATTTATATGAAACTTCACCCGAAATCTCTCTTTTGTACCTTCAAGGTTTTACTTGCTTGTAGAAAAGACGTCTGTGAGAAGCTTAGTCTTGACATTAGCGACGTGGAGTTAAGCATGGGAATGTCTTCCGACTTTGAACAAGCAGTAAGTACACATATATATCAACTTCGTTCCCACGCCCATTTCCTCTCCAGCCAAATGGGCCTGAGAACGAAAAAACAATAGAAATAGCTTACTAATATAAGCAGTTGTAAATCGCCGGATACAGCATCGTCCTGATTTCCATAACTACTTTTCCTTCGATGTACTCATCTAAAATGGCTTGAATCACCAAAATAGTCCAAAAACCTAAAAATTTAGATGTATTTGTATTTTAAGTAAGATATTGATTCCCTTCCGAACTGCGTGGGATTTGCAACGTGGGCTCGCTTCTAAATCCCAAGCTATTAAATACATCGCATGTGTAAGCCTCGTTTTGGTATTAAGAGAAAAACATAAAGCAAAAACGAAAAAATGACGGGGAAAAAACATGACGGCAAAAACAGAATGACGTCACTCGCAAAAATGACGTCATCTTGCAAAAAGACGTCATCTCGCAAAAGCATTTGCCTGCTCCTAAAAGAGCATAAAGATGGGTTGTATCTGAAAAGGGAATATATGAATTATTTTCTACAATTAAGATACATACATCTGTTAGCAGCTTTTAGGATGTGTATACAGTAGTTTCCCAGATCACATTTATGCCCTTCAAAGTACATGCCTTTAAAATATTTTTGTTTGGTTGTTCGCAATTTAAGTCTTTCCTGCCTGAAGTTCAATAACGTTTCTTCTTCAAGCGACAAAGTAAAGAAGATAAAACTATGGGACAAAAACCCATTTAATTTTAATATTAATAACTCGTTTTTCAAAAGAAATATGTATGTAATATATAAAATACGAGCGGCAGATCTGTATGGGCATTTAACAATGGCTCGTGCTACGCACTCGCCATTGTAAATCCCATACAGATCTGACGTGAGTATTTTATATTACTTGTGAAATGAACCAATGAACGATGCTATAGACTTAATTAGTATTCATATCTTTGTTAACGATCGTCCTAATAAGCATTCATAAGTTTGTTAAAGATCGTCTAATCAGTATTCAATCTTTGAGCTTTACAAAGCTATACATTAGGGTGGTCCATATTTTATTATTTTTTTATTTTGTATAGTCTCACCCTCTTAAACGGTTCCAATTGGGTTAAAAATGCTGTGTGTAAAATTGTATTAAAAACTATTGATATTTAGGGGTAGCTCAAGGACCCTGAAATTTTTACTATAGTATCCCTATGAGAAAAATCAGCCAAATTGTCCAATATCCTATAAGTCCTCGGGGGTCCGTGTCGGATTGGTCTAAAAATCCATTAGTGAGTAGTTTAGACCTGGTTTCCTATTTGACTTTAAGACAAACTTATAGCCAAAAATGTATGGTTTCCAAGATATAGGGCTCCAAAGTTGTTAAAAAAGTTTGGAGCCCTATATCTCGGAAACCATACATTTTTGGCGATAAGTTTGCCTCTTAAAGTCAAATAGGAAACCAGGTCTAAACTACTCACTAATGGATTTTTAGACCAATCCGACACTCCCCTGAGGACTTATAGGATATTGGACGATTTGGCTGATTTTTCTCATAGGGATACTATAGTAAAAATTTCAGGGTCCTTGAGCTACCCCTAAATATCAATAGTTTTTAATACAATTTTACACACAGCATTTTTAACCCAATTGGAACCATTTAAGAGGGTGAGACTACAAAATAAAAATAAAATAAAATAAAATAAGGACCACCCTACTATACATGTGACCAAAATACCACGCTGTGATTGTGGCTTTGCCTATAGAGTCTTCTTATTAACCAGCATGTTGTGGTCTAGTGGTTATACCACATACTGTATGTCTATGAGCTGAGAGAACACAGCTTCAAATTACCCTGTGTCCGACCCAAGTGTCCGACCACACTCAGGGTCTTAAAAATAATTGAGGAGAAAGTGCTGCCTTTGCCATATCAGCAAATGGTAAGACTTTCGGGTCTTCTCGGATCACGACCTTAAATCGTAGGCTGTGAGGGTATTCCGTTCACCTAAAACTAAAGAGTGATAAATAAACTAAATTTAAATTTAAAACTTTTTTTCTTTTGCAGATTATCATGGGAAGTACAAACGTTCGTGTGGGTACAACCATCTTCGGTGCAAGAAACTATAGTGAGCCATCTTAAACTGAACCTAGCGCCATCGTTGAGGACAATGTTGCTATACAACAACCATGATGTGTTTAAGTTCCTGGAATCTTGTGTGTCTTCTTGGTTTTAAAGTTCAGATAACCACAAATACGATGCTGATGTAGATTCTACGTGAAGTAAATAGTTGAATGTTGAGCTTTGATTCTCCTATAAAGGTTTGTGAATCCGAAATGCTAATGGACATCAATCAGTCATTTGACTTTCGTTTCTGCTTTCTGTGTGATAGACTGGTTGAGGTTTGAGTAGAAAAGTTGATAAATACAGTATAGCGTTCAAGTATATCCTCAACATTTGAATTTAGCTCAAATTTCTATAGCTCACTAGAATAGACCTCTTTCATAATGGCACCCAAATTAAATATTCTTTTATATTCATTTAAATTAGCCTTTCTGACCTCGTTCGTGTGTCTATAATTCCAAAGAATCTTTGCTTTGTAACGAGGCCAGAAAGGCTAATTACCATGCATATATAGAGGATACAGGGGGTGTATATCACATTTTATCTTCGAGTGGTGAAAACAATATTTGTGGTGAAAACAATATTTTACGAATGACCGCGTAGCGAATGCGAGAAGATAAAATTCATATCTTCAAGCCACCTTGTAATTTTCTTTTTATTATATAAATTCAATGCAAAACATGATCGATATCTTCACTAGTGAGGATATGGAAAATATGTCGCTGCATATTTCTTAGTAAAACACTCCCATCTATATAATATAAAAGAATATTTAGACAGCAGGCCGCCATTATGAAAGAGGTTTATATTGTATCCGAAATGGTGACTGATTTGACGTCACAAATAATTGCTAATGTTATCATTTCGTAAAAACAAACCTTTCTAGAACATCAACGCAAATCTCAAATCATAAAATATTTTGTCATTCCACTATTCACTTCATGTAGAATATATATCAGTAATATCATATGTGGGGTTATAGACAGTTTAAAAGAAAAATTAAAGTTATATGGAAGTCCAACAAATTACAGCGAAACAATTGTAAAATAAATTTTGTTGAATAAAATGTTATAATGATCATGCAAAGTTTGATGAGCAACCGTATTTTTCCAATGAACGCGACACCCGAATAAACGGCAGGCCATATATATATATATATTTTTTATCGAGTTTATTTGGATCAAATAATTATTTACATTAAAATAAATATAACTGGAATATATAGTAATATTATAATATAGCATAATAATAATGGAAGTAATGATGATGATGATGAAGATAATAATAGTAATAATAATAATAATAAAAAGTAATAATATTAATGTTAATAATAATATATATTATATACATATACATATATACATAAACACACATATACACATATATACATATACATATACACACATATACATATACATATATAATATATATATAAATAAAATTTAAAAAAAATTATTTATTTAACTCTTTCCTGTCCGACACAGTCAAAAGGGGTCATAGAAGACCCCGAAGTCGTCAATCGAAAAACACGGCACACGGTAACGCAAGATTAAAAATTGAAATTCGACAAGCGCCAGGCACGTGAGATCCCCCTCAATGAGAGGAATTACGGTAAGGGTTACCCGAAGCAGAGTCTCTGCAGAGATCCCACCCGCACCGGTCCACCCGCACGGGAGCTCATAATTTTAACTATATACGCAATCTATCTATACACAACAAACACAATATTTTCTATGCATGTGCGTCAAAAATCACCGTGTTTAGAAATGTTAGAAATAATTCACCAAATTGGCTTAAATGTAGGAAATAATTCACCAAATTGGCTTAAATTTTTATATGTGTGTTCTTTAGCTGACTTACAACGATGATGAACAAATCAAGCGAAAATATAAAATTGATCGATGCGAAAAAATATCGACCATTGCATATTAAAGTGCTTATAAACCTAAAATGGGTTTTTGGTGATTCGGATAGAGCATAAAAAGTTAGTTAATAAGTTCTGGATTAGTTTTTGCGTTCAACTTTTAGTTTCGGAGATATAACGGCTCAAACATGCAAATTGTGCCATTTTTTGGAAAAAAGTAGCGCCACCAAAATAACACACAGGGACCTGGATCCGAGGAACCCATCTTCAACAACAACTACGGGCGCAGTTAAAATGGGTCACTGAAGACCCGCAAAGTCGTCAATCGAAAAACACGGCACACGGTAACGCAAGATTAAAAATTGAAATTCGACAAGCGCCAGGAACATGAAATCCGCGCACACGTCAAGTTTGATTTGATTTCATAAACAACTCTGCGATTGGTGGCATTTTGAGTTTTCAAGATGCTACGCGGGCGTGCAAGATGGCCTTTTCTGGAAAAATGTAAATTTTTCAACCTGATTTATGATAATTAATGCTAATTTATATTAACATAATGTGTTTTGTTCGGGAAATTTAAAAGAACAAGTAAAAGCCGGTTTATTGGGCTTCCAGAAAATGTATAGCTTTCGCAACAGTTATGGTTATTTCAAGAGATATCAATAGAACAACGTGGTCGTTCAATTTTTGATGTTTTTCAGCCGTAAGGAAAGAGTTAAGAGTTTTTATTGAAAAATGCCCAAACGATGTGTCTTTACGATGTTACCTTGTCTACTCGAATTGTAACATATTTTTATAAGTATTGAAACATAACACGTTCCTCGGATCCAGTCTCCCGGCCTGCGCTACTTTTTTTCACAAATTGTGACTTTGAGCCCTTATATCTCCGAAACTAAAAGTTTAACGCAAAAACTAATCTAGAACTTATCAACTAACTTTTTATGCTCTATCCGAATCACCAAAAACCCATTTTGGGTTTATAAGCACTAAGACTGTCACAAATAGAAAAGGCCAACTGGAAACGAAGCAATAGGACACAGGTCCCTTACAAAGGCTTGTCTCCAAATTTTCAATTTGTGCAGGCACATTTTTTTGCTGATTTTTTAGCGAATTATTAAAACTGTTCACAAAGTATGACGTTTGCAGGCACTATTTATAATTCAGAAAGTTTGTGCAGGCACAGAGACTTTATTTTTTTAATCCATTAGCTGTTTTTACATGACGTATACGTTTTCAAAATAATATTTTTGTCACGAGCATGTTTGCAATGCAAGTTTTTCGTTGAAAAGCCTGTCACGGAAATAAAAAGAAATGATTGATCGCGTCGCGTCGCGTGCAAACTAAGGTACGCTTATAGACAACGAACAAATAATATCGTTTGCAGCAACTGTCCCCACTTCGCTTTACTCGCTTGAGACCTAATTAAATGACGAGAATGTCAGTGACCAGAAGCCAGCCCTTTAAGTTCCAAGTCGTCGTGGCTCTACTACATGCAATTCAATTTGAATTTTTCTGATGTGTAATGTTTGGAAGTTATATTTCAAATACGAGACAGAGAACTTTTAGGCGAGCCGAAAACGAGCGAACCTTTTAACGAGGAGTTTTAACGAGTTTGAGAATTTAATTGCAAGTGTTTTGTCGCAAAGATTTTGAAACCTACTTGTAATACTACCGTTGTCAGCTGGCCGTGGGAAATTGACACAAAGCGTTTGTTTTCGGAAGACAGAAGCACAAGCATCGTGAAGTTTTCCAAACCCTTGTTTCCCATAGTTCACACTTTGCACACAAATTTTTTGCAGGCACATTTCCAACTTCTAAATTCTGCTTGCAGGCACAAAAAAATATTAATGAGGCCTGCACCCAATTAAATTAACATACTGTATTAATATTAAATATAATTATAAAAGAAGAAGGAAGGAATGAATGAGTAATTGAATAAGTTAAAAACTGGAAGGATATATAGATGGATGGATGGGGCAAGGACGTCACGAGACAATGACCGAGTACAAGTCCTTTCTGTATCAAAAACTGAACTAACTAAGGAAGAATATACCCGCGTAAGATAAAGTTTAAATGAACCCGGACTGGAAAAGTGGTTAATAGGCACTTCTTTACAAACAGTGTTCCATATCTTAACAATACGATTGAAATAAGTTGCTTGAAAAGTACTTGTTTTGCAGAGGGAGATTTGAAGCATAACACTATATATATATACCATACAGAGCCGTATTAAGGGAGGGCCTATATAGTTTTCGATCGTTATAAAATATACATAAAACTGTCTTTATGTTTCACAGTGACTTTATGTTTCACACGTGACGCACACCTAAAGTCTATGTTCGGAACGCACATACGCGGATGTCCGACACACACATGATGTGCGTTATAACATATATAAATTTATGTTTCACAGATCAGTGTTGTAAACCTCTATCGAAAATTACAATCGATACAAGACGTTTATGAAAGAACGCTTACTCGCTAAAACCTTATTTTTTAAGTCTGGTGACAAAAGGGCCAAGAACCTTCACAGTTTCTAGACTTACTAATCCTGAGTATAACCCTAATCTCAATCTAACCAACTTTGATCCTAACTTTAATCCTAACCCCCCGCCTAATGAGTTTTCTAACCTTAATCTCTTGTTTAGTGGTGTGGGTTCACTATGAGCTTGCGAAGGAAAACAATGACACGTGAACTTGAATGTGCATTATTTAATTGTGCATGATTTAATTCAAATTAAAAAAATATATGTGTTTCTAGACTTATAAAATAAGAAGGGTCTTATGGAGGGTCTGATTGATTGAACCTCATTCTGTATCAGAGTACAGCGACACAAATAACGTCATTTTGTATTAGATCCGTAAGACACTTGTTATTTTATAAAACAAATAGTGAAAAGGCTTTTGTGTTTCTGTATACTCTGACCACAAGTGGCCCAAGCTCATGCGCCAATTTGTGTTTATATTGGAATTTATTCGATTTGTCAAAATTAGCTAGAGGATATTTGCAGTTTATTGTTACAATATATAAATGAAATAATGTGTATTTATATCTACCATAAGGTGTATGTGTCTTTCATTGTAAGTTTGGTGAGATTTAGGACAGTAGCAGTGTAGCCTGCGTGGCAGGCGTTACGTTTGGGGGGGGGGGGGGGGCGGAATTGGGGGCGCGGCGAGTTGCAGTGCGACATGGCGACATTAATTCATATATTATGGCCACATTGTTTATATCAAACATTATACCTATGAACACTCAACAAAATAAACATTTATAAACCTTGTTGTTCCACTTACATGTTTATTGTGTCGTAATATTCTTCCTTGTGAAACTTGGCGCCATTCTGCCGCATAATATACTTCGAACCCGTTTGGGTTTGAAGTATTAGTGAACAGAATGGTGCCAAGTTTCACAAGGAAGAATATTACGACACAATAAACATGTAAGTGGAACAACAAGGTTTATAAATGTTTATTTTGTTGAGTATTCATAGGTATAATGTTTGATATAAACAATGTGGCCATAATATATTGAATTAATGTCGCCATGTCGCACTGCAACTCGCCGCACCCGCAATTCCGCCCGCCCGCCCCCCCCCCCCCCAAACGTAACACAGGCTACACTGCAACTGTCCTAAAATCTAAATCTCACCAAACTTACAATGAAAGACACATACACCTTATGGTAGATTTAAATACACATTATTTCATTTATATATTGTAACAATAAACTGCAAATAATAGATGAAAATATCCTCTAATTTTGACAAATCGAATAAATTCCAATATAAACACAAATTGGCGCATGAGCTTGGGCCACTGTGCTCTGACCTGTCAAAATTTTCGGGCTTCATTTTCTGGCATCGGCGGACAATAGGTTGTTCGATCCAGTCTTCTTTATAGATCAGAATCTCAACCTCGTCCCCAGGGCCATTTGTGAGGGGCTGGGCCAAGATGTCGGACAAAAATGCTTGGCCCTAGTCCCTCGCAAATGGTCCTGGGAACGAGGTTGCTGTCTATAGCATTTTCCTGTTGAAATGACATTCATAGACACAAGCAATTTTCTATATGTAATTATAAATACCACAATGCATCTCTTTTGCAAACAATTAAAGTGCATATCCGGGGTTTGGGGATTTTACATATTCGTAATCTTTGGGTTCAACCAAGAAGAATATCTTGTAATATATCTTGTCGTTCAAAAATTTCTTCTTGCCTTTTTCCCTTGCCTTTTTCCCTGATTTACTATTCACAGGAAATGACGTCAAAGCAAGTCATTGCACACTAATTCAACAGTGAAATACAAAGAAAGTTTGGCTCTGAACTTTAAACACACCTGTTTAGACAAAACACGCTCAACCCTTACAAAAATTCCACATGAACGTGTTTCAAAATCACATGTGATCACATGTGATTTTGGACCCTAACTTTCATTGTATTTCACTGCTGAATCAACGTGTCATGTTTTTGCGTGTCCCTGCTTTGACGTCCATTTCCCGTGATAGCAGGGGTAAAACGTATGAAGATGAAATTTTCGCACGACAAGACATTTTAAAATTCTTCTCAAGAGATTCCAAAGATCACAAATATGTAAAATCCCTAAACCCCGCATAGGCACATTTATCACTTTTATCTTCTCACTATTATCTACAGTTACTGGATTTGGACTAAACTTGGAGAGACTGTCTATTTGTTTGCCTCACAGGTACGTTTTTGTTAGTTTTTTTAATGCCAGACATGAAAAGTTGAGGTCATACCAATTTCCAATCACAACATAATTGTTCGGCAGTTAATGTTGACTATAAAAAAACCGTCGATCGACCATTGCTTACGTTACTTGAACATACACAGTAGGGAAAAGGCGAGAATTAAAATTAGGCATGTTGCTTGTAGATTAATAGCTGAAACGAAAAGAGAAAGGTTCCATCACATATTTGCTAGCGCAGCGCAGCACAACGCAGCACAGTGCAGCCCAGCCCCAGCGGAGCTAGAACAGAACAGCGCAGCCCAGAACAGCACAGCCCAGAACAAAACAGCCCAGAACAGCACAACACAGCTCAACGCTGCCCAGTGCAGGTTTTTAAAATACAAACCTTTACATTCAGCTTCAGTGACTGGGGTGTAAGTTTTTAAATTCTGTGGCCATTTTCGCTTTAATCCTTCATACTTGCTTTTCAAGTTAGAAGTCCTGCTTTCTAAAAACGCAAAAATAACACGCATTCTTTTAGAAACAGTTTTACTAGAATATAATTAAAACTAGGAGTAATCAAAGATTATGCAATTGCGTTCGACGCATGTGGACCAGTAAATGGCGAATGAAGATTGGTAATCATGCTGTAACGAATTATGAAAATAAATAAAGCTAATAAATATATAACAGCGTCTTAATTGAAGGAGACACTGCAACCTCAATGTTTTTGACAACGGTGACATCCTGAGTGATTTCCGTACGTTATTTTAGTATTATGTGAGTATATTTCCCGTTCGTTTGTTCGATTTGAAAGTTGACCGCCAGTCTATACATGTAAATCGTTCAATTCAGAAATATTACAATCGTGACGTTCGATTTGGCAAAAGTTTCATAACTTCGCGAGGCTTGCTCGTTTCGAGTAAATGTTGTTCGAATTAGATGTATGGTGTTCAAATGATCAGATTGAATTTTGACATTATAAACGCGCCATATGATTACCATATAACATGTTATTTATTACAAGGCTATATGATCGCCTTTATACGTGGTTTATATTCTACATTCTATTTATTTGATCCTCCATGCTATAGAAAATTCCTAGCATCATTCTGCTGGCATGCTATAATCCTGAACACAGCTTCTAGTCCCGAGGCAGCATTTTCCTAGCTAGAACTAATGCCATAATTTATTCCAAATTCCAAAACGGTAATTTATTCAAAAAGGGGAAAGATTTTATCTTGATTTCTTTTAGCTGTAAAGCACAAGTAACCCATAACATGCAAGATTAGAATGCGTTCTCCTTCGTCGAACGCAAAAAAGAATAGCGGGCGGTTGCGGGCTCGTTTCACAGCTGGAAAGCCTTGAAGTTGCATTTTTTACAGCTGGTCCCAGTTGGGTCCCAACCCCAACCGATAAACTAATTGATACGCTTCGACATGGTTACATGAAGTTAATATAGGTCTTCTCATTCGTGACTCCCATTGCCATGACTAGTGTGAATGCAGGCTCATCTATTCGATAATTTCAATGTCATAAGCTGGGGTTAAGTTATTTCTACATTCTTCCATTTTTGATTTCGCGTTTTGAGTCTTGTTGTGAATTATCTTAAAACCTATATTTTGCGGCCTTGGGCCCTATTAACAGTGTATGATTTAACTTAGTGGTTGGCTTATTAAAGATGCTATGTCACGCAGAAATCGCTGAAAATGCGATTCTAGAGTTTCAAAACATCAAATTTTCTCTAGACCCTCTAGAATCAAGATCATTGCGGTTCTCCGCGAAGATACACCACAAGTAACGAATGTTGCTTGCCTTACAATTATAGTTACCTCACGTCACTGTAAGCATGCAAGGCTCGTCAAAATGCCTCATTACGTAACTAGAATGTGGTGAAGGTTTGACATTTAAAAAAAAATGTTCCACGTTTGAGCATCTTATGGTCACTAAGTCACCCAACCTCGTTCCCAGGGCATTTTGCCTCGTTCCCAGGGCATTTTGCCTCGTTCCCAGGGCATTTTGCCTCCACGGTGGAAGGTCGGCGAAAATGGCCCTGGGATCGGCTGGTCACATGACACCCAGAATTTCTGGGTGTTTAGATATGATAATTTTTGTGGTCTTTGTTCCATTGCCTTTGTCTACTTTGTTGACATGAATAATTGAGAAATATTCAATGCTCTTCAGCGTTGTTCATGTCGGCATTCGTCGTCATAAAAGCAGCTAATAAGCTTAATAATCCACCATACATCCATGGTTATCTCTTACAAAAGGTATGAAGAATCATATATCCAAAAAAAATAAATTTGTAGACAGCATTCAGATTTAGATGAATAATGTAAAATTTGAAGACAGCATTTAGATTAGATGAATAAATTATACTCGGCTGAATTAATTGAGTTTTATGACATTATATTTACACTATATTTATCGCATTATAGAATGGACCAGCCGATCCCAGGGCCATTTTCGCCGACCTTCCACCGTGGAGGCAAAATGCCCTGGGTACGAGTGTGTAAATCACCTTATTTAAAAAAATAGTGTATTCGCCCCCCTGAAAAGTATTCACACATGAAATTTGCCGTCTGGTTCATCTATACTTCCAGTGGCGGATCCAGGGTTGTTCGAAAGGGGGGGGGGGGGCGCACATGAGGAATCAAAACGTTGTGGTGTATGGTGAACCCACTAGGGGGCCGGAGTTTGGGGCATGCCCCCCAAGAAAATGTTTAATTTTGCAAAGCCCATAAGTTCTTTTCCGGCGATTTCTGATAAGAATTTTGCGAAATTAGGGCACCACGCCGTTGTTAAAATGCACGATTACAAAGGGGCATCAAGATTATGAAACACTTTGATATAAACTCAAAAGTAGTACAGAACCAATATATTAAATTAACAGCTAGACATGCTAAAAAAACGCAAGCGAAACCAATTGAACTGACAGCTTTTGAACGTCGGTCGTTTTATAAAAAACCTATCTTGGAACCCATGTTAAAATATCTATGTCTGAGTGCATGCAAACTGGCTTTATATTGGATAAGCTACCAAAACATTGTGCTTATAATCGGTCATATAATATTGTGTTTATCACTTCGACTTCTTCGTCTTGACATGGTAAAAAACAGAAAACACTTGTTTGCGGGATTTTAAAGGGGGGCACGCGAGCCACTGACTTCCATACAATCGATATTTTGGATCTTACCAATGATTATGAAGTTCACTCTCTGACAATTCTTGAACTCACTCATTTGAACGTTGGCAATACGCCATTTTTTCGTATTCAAAGCTTCCGATAACGATTGTCTAAAATCTCTAAATTAGAAGAAAAACTTAATTTTAATTTAATGTTAAACAATGACTAATTTTGATCTGTTACGACAACATTCATGTATTTCTTGTTGAACGAATAACTTTTGTTTAAAAGGAATGACGTTGACAGTTTTTCGATATCTATTTTCGTTCTTGAGGTATTCAGTTATATTATGATATGTTAATGAGGCACAGGATGACATCAAGCAGGCAAACAACATTGTGGCAATTCTAAAATTCGTGAAATTACTTGAAACTTTGCACGATACATACCACCAAACTAAAGAACATGGTTCAAATTTTGTTATCACCATAGTAACAGATTAGTTTCCAGACCTGCTCGTTTCTAAAACAAAATCATTTGTTTTCTTTCATGTGCAGAACATGTTGAGACTGGCAGTTCTCAATAACTTTTTCAATAACTTTTCCAATGCAATACACAAGTTTGAAATCGAAAACGTTGCTTACGATGGCAGAAATTGAAGACTTCTGTATGGGAACGGAGAGGTTTGGAAGCTAATCTGTTACTATGGTGAGCAAACTTAAGCCATATTCTTTAGTTTGATGGTATGTATCCACGTGCAAAGTTTCAAGTAATTTCGTTGGATAACTTTGAAGATATACACAAATGTTAGAATTGCCACAATGTTGTTTGCCTGCTTTGACATCATCATGTGCCTCATTAACATATCATATACATGTATAACTGAATACCTCAAGAACGAAAATAGATATTGAAGAACTGTTAGTTTGACACGCACATTATGCTGGAATTTCTTTTAGAATAATAGGGGATTTTTTCAAACCGGGAATAATAGGCAAAAGCGGGAATAATAGGCAAACGTTTCGGTATGACGTCATTGTACCAACGTAAATTACGTAATTGGCATATGCGCCATCCGTGCGCGGGCCAGCGGCGCGGCGTGCACGTGTGTACTGTCTCTAAATACGTCGTGTACAAGCATTTTTGGACTAATGGCGTTATGCATTTGTTTTGCATTAAATTCACATCATTTTGCATTAAAAAAACATCGACTTGATGTATAATAATTTTGGGAATAATAGGGGAAAATTTTAAGAATAATATGATAAAGTCAAAGGAATTAAGGAATAGAATAATGGGCAAATTTTCGAGCATAATGTGCGTGTCCCTAACTGTTAGCGCTATTTTTCATCATTTTAAGTGCCTTTTCAAATAAAGCATTATTATTTTTGAGGTTAGAGCACTTTAACAATGCAGTCTCATTGATAGTTGAGCAATAACAGCTTATTTTTGCCTAAGTAAGGAGAATTTATATTTTTATGATTTTAATACACAAACCTATTCCCCTATGTTTTACTAATTTTCAAAAGGTCATTTTATAATAAAATAGAAAATATTCTTCCCATGTGTTTCTATAGAGCTTTATAAAATAATTTTACTCTACGCACTCGCTGTGATTGGCCGGTCTCGATCAGGCCACAGAGACCTTACTAATGAGAATTTGCATTAAATCTCAATCAAAAGCGTTATATATCGTAATTATCCAAAATATAAAAAATTGTTTCTGAATTATTTTATAAAAATAATAGAATATGTTTGCTTGGGTCTCTATAACGTGATCGAAACCCTCGTAAAGTAATAAAAATACTCGAGAAGTTGTGAAAGCACTCGCGTCGGCGGCTCGTGCTTCTCCCTATATTTCTCTCGTGTTTTTATTACGTCACTCGGGTTTCGATCATGTTATAGAAACCCTCGTGAAGTAATAAAAACACAAGAGAAGTTGTGAAAACACTCGTCTCGGCGGTTCGTACTTCTACCTTCGGGTTTCGATAACGTTATAGAGAGTCAAACGTATTCTATTATTTAAATGTACAACGAATCAACCCGTCTATGGGTACTCCAACTTGGGAAGACTTGCATCAAAAGTTATGTGAAGCGCTCTGTAAAAGCAAACATTTTCTTACTCTTCGCTGTTGCTGTTTCGTTCATGCATAAAGTTTAATTCTTTCTTGACCAAACGTGAACTAGTGGTTTCCAAGCTGGCACAACCAAGACGAGGGGCGCCACTATCTTTGGTATGGACGACAATTGAGCGACCAAGAACTAGAAACAATAACAAGTTGAATTTGTCTTCAAATATTTCTTATTCATTGAAAACTCCGTCGATGTACTGCCGAAATAGTGTGTATAATAAGCTAGGTCTAACTTTTCGAGCAAAAGGCTCTTCATTTTTGCGATAGTACAGATTCCATGTAGCATTGCAGGGAAGAGCAAATGTATACAAAGGAAATAGGTAGGATTCAAGATGGCCGCGATCCCGACAATAAATTGTTCTTAAAAATAACGCTAATAATAATCACCCTAATACTAACATGAGTAACATAAACTCAGGGCAATGTATTTACTACAATGTATTTACTACTCGTTAGGGCAATGTATTTGCTCATCAGGGTAATGTATTTAATTTGCTCGTCAGGGCAATGTATTTGCTCGTCAGGGTATTAATGTATTTGTTCGTCAGGGTAATGTATTTGCTCGTTAGGGCAATGTATTTGCTCGTCAGGGTAATGTATTTGCTCGTCAGGGCAATGTATTTGCTCGTCAGGGCAATGTATTTGCTCGTCAGGGTAATGTATTTGCTCGTCAGGGTAATGTATTTGCTCGTCAGGGTAATGTATTTGCTCGTCATGGGTAATGTATTTGCTCGTCAGGGTAATGTATTTGCTCGTCAGGGTAATGTATTTGCTCGTCAGGGCAATGTATTTGCTCGTCAGGGCAATGTATCTGTTCGTCAGGGCATGCAATGTATTTGCTCGTCTGTATTTGTTCGTCAGGGCAATGTATTTGCTTGTCCTTACATGGAATACGTACTACAAGTCCAGATGATTTTCGCATAGAGAATAAATCGCTGGGTACGAGTCTACGAGATTAAATTATAAACTATTAGAAAAACTGATGTCTCACGTACTAGAATTCAAACCAGCAAAGTAGTTCTCGGATTCCGTAAAACGTCGTTTTCCTTTGCCAATATCATACTTTTGCAGTTTAGAAGATAGATCGCCCAATTCACATCTTAATAGATTCTTCGGACTGCAGGTCGAAGAGTAATTACCCTAAAGCAAAAAAACAATCAAGAAACTTTCTCTCAAAAGCAGAACAAATGTCCTGTATATGTGTTTATAAAATAACCGGAAGTAAATGAGCGAGTACACGCTATCTGATTGGTTACTGAGCTCAAAAACCGTGCATTATAACTCAATAAAGCATAAGCTGACGTGTTCCTCGCGTAGATTTTGCCGTTTTTGACGGATTTTAAGTAGTTTAAATCACAAAAGAAAGTCAAAGAACAGCTGGATACAAAGCTAATCAAGGTACTAACACAACAGAATGTTTTAACTGCAACGTTGAGTGCATTTTCATCGCTAAAATCGCCAACGTGTTTTCATCATAGACTTCCTAGCAACGCACATAGTAACGTCATTTATAACAGGTAAATCTACATTTTTCATGGCTTTATTGTTAATTTAATGGCCGTTCTTTTATAAAAGAAATAAAAAACTTTGTCTTGTGTGATTATCGAGTTATAATGGCACTCGAGAAGCTAGTAAAACACTCGGCTATCGCCTCGTGTTTTACACGCATCTCTCGTGCCATTATAACTCGATAATCACACGCGACACGTTTTTTATTTCTTAAATGACACCGAACCCATCGACTAAATGCTCCCGGACCTCATGCGTGCTGAAGATTCAAAAAACACAAAATGTCCGTGACAAAACTCTTCAAACTATTTTTTCTCTCAGTTAAAATCTTGAGTGACAAAAAACAATCTGCACAAAAACAATAAAACAATGGTAGAGAATTGAAATAATCATGCAGCAAGAAATTGAAAACTTTGTAAAAGAACAACAAAGAATGAACATCTGAAGTAAACTGCAAGTGACATGAAATATGTTCATTTTTACTTTGAAAACTAATTAACAAGAAAGCAAATCTAATAAATACATGCTAGCGATGTCATATACATATGATAGCCTGTGTTATTATATGGCTAAGAAAGATGGCGCACGCTGATTGGTTCGTGAGACGTCCGGAAAAAGCGTAGATGAAAATAAAAGAGGATTTGAGTATGTTCGTTGAAAAAGTTCGAACAATAACACGTCCTGGAACATTAGTGCTGCTTTTCTTAAAGCTGTTTATCTATAACAATAAGTGAAGAAAATGAATGCCTAACGACCAGTAACCGTGTAAACATGAAGCGAAACCAACAAGCTCAGAGGTAAGGTAAACGGCAACATCTGAAGACAAACACAACGTTAAAAACAAAGAACAAAATGAACCAAAAGCCATATAATAAATGTCTTATTAACCTCGTTTGCTTGGTCTATACGGTAAAGTATTTGCCTTCAGTTTTTTCGCACAGACCTCGCTCCTTCGTCGCTCGGTCTGTACGAAAACCTCAGGAAAATACTTTACCGTACAGACCTCGCACTCGGTTAATAAGTCTTTATTACAGCTCTGACTCGACTCGGTACGAGTAAGGTCTGTGAACAATTGCGTGATTGCTTGTTCCTGCATAAATTAAATCCCAAGTTTTGGGGGAAATCATTTATGTAAACTTAATTAAAAATAACAACCTAGTTTCGGTCTGTCTACCGGCACTTAGATGTTTGAAACACAGAATACAAAGGAAATAGAGAGACACGTTTACATAAACTTTCGAATTCTCCTAAACCCCTCTCGTGTTTACATCGGACTTTGTAATCACGGGCGGCCATTTTATATTTGTTAATTTTCACTGATCTCGAAAGAAGACTGGATCGAGTAACTATAATGAAGCCGGAAGTTCGCCATTACTAAGGGATCAACTGAGGATCCTATGAGGTTTTTTGTTGGATTATGTGTGCTCTTACCATCGGCAAAATAAAATAATTTTACTATAAAGAGGACCAGAAGACATTTTTCAAATTACTGGGTAAAACGATTCATGGCTAGCCTGCGAATCAGGCGCTTTATTTTTTTTGAGTTTTTTAGAGCTATATTTATTTATTTCATGCCCTTAGTAATGACCGCCGTTGGCTCTAATTATCCAGTGAAAGAAGCCTAATATGAGACGTCAAATTAGGTTCAAGATTTTATGCATTTAATGTTAACAAAAAAAACAATATTGGCCAGACACTAAACCTATTTCGCGAGCGTCACAGTTTGATTTGCTTGCAAACTCGGAGCTTCTATAATGATCTCACGTGCAAGCTTCAAAATCAGCTCATCAGATACAATAGAAAGTTCAATCCAGTTCTATTTTTGAGATCAGTGGGTCAGTTTATCTGGAAAGGTAAATTAATGGTAGAAACGCATGTAGACCGAACAAAAATACCCGAACTAAAACAACTAAAAATAACTGCTTACCTTGATGCTAACGCTGTACGGATTATAGTGGGCCAATGGACTTTTACATCGTTTGCCCATACTCCACATTCGATCAACCGTCACTCTATCTTTGTGTATGTGCCACTTGTGGTTATCAGTCTTTTAAAATAAGATAAACATGGTAACTTCAGCATTGACTTTCATTTTTTTAATTCGCATCTCGGTAATTTGAAATTGGAGGAAGAACTCTTTAAAGTGCAAAATCAAATTTTTAATTTCTATCAAATTTTTGAATGGTGTTCTTACTTAACTTGCCAAATTTCGAGCAATGGGAGCATGGGAAGTCGCCTTTTCAGACTGTTTTTATACGAGATTATACGGCCGCCATTACTCGAACATGTCCCGAACGCTTAGGGCGACTTTGAAGGTTAAATTTCTTGTGATAGAATGTTTGTTGTTCATTATTTTGGAAAATGCGAACATTTATTAACCTAAATGATGTTCTGTAACAAAAAATTCCAGGAAACGTAATGATATTCGTCACAGGAGCACTTTAAACAAGGTCAAACATATAATATCGAGATATGGTCGGCAAACGTCAAAGCAGGGTTAACAAGTGACTGAAGTCAGCTGCGATTTATCGGTTGGACGCGGTACCTCACTATGCACAAATCATTTGTTTTAGGTTTATTAATATTTAAACAGTAGGATTGAACCTAAGGGCCTGTTTATATGGAGGCGAGTTACTCGGCTAAGCGAGTTACCCGGCTAGCCGGGTTGAAAACACTGTCTGTTTATATGAGGCGAGTTACCCGGCATGCAAATAATCGCGCTAGAACGCGCGAAAATATAAGTGTAAACAAATCAAAATGGCTGATCGTAAAGACAGGCGGAAGATATGCTTAATGCTTACTGTTTCGCTTAGTTTCCTTTTATTTCAAATGTATGGCATATGCATAATTTTGCAAGCTCGTGTGCACTTAAAAGATGATGTTTTGTTGAAACGTTTGTTGGTGAAACGAAATAATTTACTCAGGAAGCTGAAACGAAGAGATTGTCTCAGTTGCTGCGAAGACCCTGGTCGATTTGGTATCAGAACGGTAGGACAGCTCAGTGGTGGAAGAATATGGTGTGGAAACATGTTGACGCATGCGCTCTTAAGTAAATTTCATCCCGCTATGCCAAGTTACCCAACCCGCCTTGCCGAGAACTCGGCTGCCAGTGCCGAGTTCTCGGCTATAGGCGAGTTACCCGCTTGTCCATATAAACAGTGGGCCGAAAAACAGTACTTCTTATACCGGCCGGGATCTCGCCTTTGTCGAGTAACTCGCTTAGCCGGGTAACTCGCCTCCATATAAACAGGCCCTAAACGTTGCTATTGGATGATTGCTTTATTATGTCAAAAAAACAATGCACAAATTTGCATAAAGGCGAACAAAAAGATAGAATAAAGACTTTCGTAGAGTTTCCATACCACATCTCCATTGACTATAGATGTAGTGTAAATGTAAGTCACCAGAAGTTTTAACTTGTGCCTCGTTTGACCACCAACTTCTGATGACTTGCGTTCGTTTGCGTTACCTTGCGACTCGGCATTTGAGCTTGTTCAAATCTCACCGCAAGTCATCACAAGTTGGTGGTCGTTTGTCTATACCGTTCGTTTTTCAACTCTTTCGTGCCCAGTAAACAACGCTTTTCTCTTCCTCTTTAGCAATGGAAAAATGGTCTAATTGTCCGCCATTTTGTTATTTGTTTTCTTTGCCCATGGTATTCAGCCGAACTTGCGAAGTTAACTTGTGTGTTCTCGTTTGATACTTGATTTACTCGTTGTTGAACTACTAGCTGCTTCTCATTTCATTTTAGCTCTAATTATTCTTGGTTTGTTTCTAAGGCAAAATTTAAGCTAGTTATCTTACACCGTCACTCACTTTGCTTAAGGTGGCTCCCTAGGGTTTTATGTGACCGCGCGCGAGCTGGTTACTAATTTAGATCGGAATAAATTTGACGTCACACGCGTAAAAAAGCGCGACAATAAACGCAAATATCTTGCGTTTTCTTTGGTGAATTTTTTGAAAAGTTGCACAGTTCAAGATGTAGCAATATAGTTCAATATACATGACGTAGAAAACCTAGGGAAACCAAGCGTACTTACTTTTTCATTTGTATTTATGTTTTGCAGCTGCACGAAGAACGTTGTTATGTGACTGTAGGCGTAGCTCTTGATAAAACTTGCTTGCTCCTGAAAAGTAAAAAAAGGCCTGCTTTACTTAATAAATAGAGAACATTTTCCGTGTTTCCATACAGTTATAGAAACAGAAGTGGAAGTTTGGGAGAACAAGAAAACATAATGGAGCTCATATCGTTAATTCCACCGGGGATGGCGGGCAGAAGGAAAAGTGCTGGGCCATGAAACTATAAATCAAAAGTTGGTGTAGCTTTGTAAACATTTGGAAAACCTTTGATGCACCATGAAACCTTTTTGATTAGTATCAAAAGTAATCGAAGATAACAAATATTTATAACATAGGAATTGATATACGCTATGTAAGTCCAATATCACACCCAAAGAAAAGTTGTTTTGAGAACCCCTTGCCCAGAAATTATGTACATAGTTTGGATTTCAGTGGTTCGAAACTAAGAGTTCAGGAATGTGAAAACACGGCTGAAAACAAAGTTGATTGTTTTCCTTGCTCTATATGGCAGACTACCCTCAGCACTCCTGCGTTGTTGGTATGAATGAAAATTTAAGATGTGCTGAGCCACGATTCTAAAACAAAATGTATAGTTGGGTCATGAAACCATCCAGGGAAATTTGGTTGGGTCATGAAACTTTAACAAGAATTTTCAGTTTTCCTTCTGCGCGCCCGCCCCCCCCCCCCCCCTGGTGGAATTAATGACAGCTCCCTAAGCGAATCGAATGCGTCAGAGCAAAGGACACGAAGAGGCGAAAATGAACAAAAGGCAGAGGTCAGGCAATAAGGTCAGGGCCCTTAATCACCTATAACCTCTGCCTTTTATCCACGATTGCGTTTTACATGATTACTCTGTCGAACTTACCAATGAAATAGTGCCTTTAAAATCTGGCCCCTCGAATATCGATTCTGCCTTGAAGTGAAATGTCGGATCCTTCGGGAGTATATTGGTACAAATCCAACGACTGCTGTTCTTATAGTGAATTACCAAAGAGCGAAATAAAATACTGTTGCTGCCAAACAGCGGCAGGTTATAGTCGTTGTAGGTCAATGATAGTTCATTCAGGCCAGCAATGGTGCCATATTTCCCACTTAAGTCTCCGATCTCGTATTGATCGACGGTTCCTTTGAAAGAATATTCAATGTAGCTCAGAAATCTCAGAAGGTTGTTACAAGATGTGTTAGCTTGTAGCCAGTTGTCGTCAAATTGTAACAATCCCCTCGCATCGACCCCCCTGTATGGAACATTTCTCAAATACCGCTCGAGAACGCCACTCTACCTCCTCCCTTGCTCCCTCCCTTCAAATCTCTCAAACATACCTATTTTAACCTCTCGAGCACACCTCTTGACACCTCCCTGCAAAACTTCTTGAGCGCACCTATTGAACACCTCCCTCCCAAATCTCATGAGCACACCTCCCTACAAAGCCTCTCGAACACACCTACTGAAACCTCCCTCCAAAACCTCTCGAGCGCACCCATTGAACACCTCCCTCCAAAACCTCTTGAGCACACCTCCCTCCAAAGCCTCTCGAACACACACCTATTGAACCCCTTACCATTTCCTGGATCAGCAGATTGTGTCTGATAGGGATTCCAATGTCCAGCGAGATATTTAGCATCGCACATGCTACGTGTGTTTTGTTTGGTTACCATGATACTATCCTGCACTTTGTAGACATGCACGTGATACAATTTGGCTTTAGAGCTCAGTCCGTTAACATCAGCTGTGACCACGGTTGGCGAGAGCTCGGAGTCTTGTTTGAAATGAATTCTCCCTTTGACGCCGTCCACATCAAAACTACCTTCGGCTTCCATCGGAAGAAGTTCGTAGACGGAGGCACAGATCTTCGGATAATCGTTTTCCCACAAGACCATGGTCTTTCCAATATCAGACTTAGATCCAGATAAAAAGATATTTTTGACATTCAGCAAAAATCGTTCGGTGGATGGACCATTCGTAGCTACAGGGATGCTAACATTTTGTGAAATGACGCGTCCTTTTAAGGAATGTCTTGGACATACAGCGCTGCCTTCGTATGACGGGACACCTTCGTCTTGGAGTTTTTCATCAGAAATGGTCAATATGAGATTTTTAGAACCGCTAGTCTTGTCGTTCGAGTAGAACAGATTCACGTCCACGGTGCTATCCAGCGATGAATTCAAACGGGATTGTCGCAACGTCACTGTGCCCGTTACACCGGAGGTCTGTCCCCGGAATGTGGCAACAGCAGTGATGACGTCATGCGCAGCGTCGATCAGCGCGCAGGCAACTGGTGCGGAGCTTTCGTTAAAGAGCACAAGTGAACGCCCAAATATACTGCTAGAACCACTCAGGGGTAGGTTGGGATCAATCGCGGTATCCGTGGTTTTTATTAAATGACCATGTTTACCAGTGAGATCCCCAATAGCGCACGCACTTGATTTTTCAGGCATAGAGACGTTACATTGAGAAGCGTAATTTACATTGGATTTCTTGCTCGTTGGATCATATATACCCCAAGTATGCGTATTCCCACATGTGTGTTGAACATTACCGCGGTACACGACGGGTAATATATGTACACGCCATGCATAGTTCGTTGTTAGGCCAGTGAGGTTGACCATGATGGTTGTGTTAGCCGCTGACGACATCTGTGTGAAGACAACGTCACCTTTGATACCGCTCATGTCAAAGGTGGCGCGAAGTTCTAAGGAACTGGTGCGAGGAAGGAATACAACAGTTGCTGAAATATAAAAAATGGCGCACAATGCATGAAGAGATCAAGAGATATATGGAAAGGAGGGGCATGTATGGTGAAGGTTGGTTTATTTCACTTTACGTCAGACATAGTTTGACGCTTTGAAACGTTTTTGGAACGTAACGTTAAAAGTTACTGTCCATGAGTCATGACCCAACGTTTCGACACTCCGGGACAGAGGAAGAGACGCTATTTATTCCATTCCGTGCAATCTATTGATTCAATTCCATTCCGTGTGACTGTGGACTAAACGTCAGTTTCGTACGCGTTTAAAAGAACACCAAAAGGCTGTTTTCTTTTCAATAAAGGAAAATTCTGCTTTGTAGGAGCACGCGTGCGTAACCAACCATGCGATTGCGTGGGAAAATTCCAAAATTACCACCACTAATCCGCGGTACCATCAGAGACGTTGTCTGGAGGCTTGACATATCAATGGCGCCCACGCCCCATTGAATCGCGATGACGGTGGTTTATTACCAGAAGCTTATTTGCATCTTGTTAACAGATAACGTCATTATTGGTTCTATGAGGGTATAAATAGGGATCCTAACTTTACAACGATCATCTCTGATGAAGACACTAGATTGGAGTGTCGAAACGTTGGGTCATGGACAGTAACTTTTACAGTTACGTTCAAAAAACCTTTTAAAGCCAGAGTAGCGTCAATTGGATAACATCAAGGGAATCGAGGTGGGAGGGTGAGGAATTATTAAAGGAGGGTTATGAAGGGTTATGTCTGATTTATCACCTGGTTGCGTTGGGAAATTATTTGTTCACTTTACGTTTCACTCTTTCGCGAAGGGCCTTCACTCGAAACGTTAGAGGCCACAATATTTCGACACTACACCAACCTTTTACAATTTTCAATGAATAACAATTTTTGAAAACATATTCAACTTCGATTTGTATTTCAACACTGCCTATGCACAACACATGTTTTTAATAAGGCAAAGTGAAAAGGTGATAAACTGCCAAGATTTTTAGTGACGAAATACTGACGTTTCGAGCAGAGCCCTTCATCAGAGTAAGACGAGATGAAATAAAATAAAATAAAATAAAAAGGCTTATATAAATGCCAAAAGGGTGTCACAAGTAGAAAGTAGCCAATCAAATGCTCGGGAGATAAACAAACTAATAATTAATGAGATGCGAAACGTTAAATCATTTGCTATTTTTACAGTCGATCAGCAAACAGACTGAGGGGGAGCGAGAAATGACAGATCCAATATTCAAGGGGATTATGCGATAGTAAAGCGGTAAGAAACAAAAACTTGAAAAGGAATGAAAGTGCATGAGCTAACAATAAAAAAGTTCCAAGCAAACTAAAATAACAAAAAATTTGAAGGAAATTAAATAAAAGAAAAACGTTCGTTAAGGCCATGAGGATGTGTGGTGCCAAGTTTAAAAATGAGACGCTTCTCTTGCTGTTTGCGGTTATCGTTACCACCTGAGACGGGTATAGGATGGCACAGATGACAGGAAACTAAATGGTTAGAGCTGTTGAAATGGCGGGCTACAGGTTTGTCAACAACATTCCTCACGGAACGAAGATGTTCAGCAAACCTATATGAAAGCCCAGTTTTTAATAAGTTGTATTCGCATAAAATGTATTTCACATTCGCGTAACATCATGCACGTTGGCCACGAAACATAAGTAAAACGTCTTTAAAACATCTCTGTTGTTTGGATAATTTAAATAAAAACCTGAACCTAAAAACTGAAATTAGCTCTATAAATTACAACCAATCATTGTTTGACATGTTGAAGTGTCTATGAAACGAAAAATTCAGCTCTGTTTTTATGACCCACTTTGGTACTTCGTGATGCGCTGAATATTATGGTGCTATCGGTTTTTCAATCACGCTACGGGAAAGTGCTTTTATCGACATTCAAACATCGCTATTTTGATAGAACAATGTCCGGAGTCTGGGACCGAAAGCAGCAGTCTAGCTAGTGACGTCACACGTTAGAGTCGTCGATAATATCGATATGTTTTTGTGGTGCTTGAATGCTTAGCTGTGGAAATATTACTGATGTTTGAGATTCAGCGCATTAACAAGTAGTATCAAAATGGGTCATAAAACAGAGTTTCGTTTTTTCATAAAACAGAGTTTTTCGTTTCATAGGGACTTTAACTGCATGAATTAAACAGTTATAAGAGCTTTTGTTCTTTCCAATTAATGTAATGTTTTTGAAACCTAATAATTCTGCAAGCTGCACAATGTTTGCTACGCGAATTGTTGGTCAATGTATAAATCGTCATGGACGATTGTCAAGCTCAAATCCTCAATTGTCTCGGACAGGAATCGAACGTCTGTCTACTCCAAGCTCGCCCATCACTACATTAGTGTATATACACACCCACGCATCATTGATATATATAGTGACTGCTGCATATGCAGTACATATATCAATCGAACCAGTACATCATTGTAACCTTCGCTCTCCATACGAGTCTTGGTAGATCAATGATTAGAGCGTCTCACTGGCAATCAGAAGGTTCCAGGTTCGATATAGCTGTCCAGGACTCAGAATCATTTCTCTGAGGATTTGAGCTTGACGATCGTCCGTGTATCATTTATCTATTTTTAATATATTTATTTACTGTTGTAAATAGTTTGGCTAACACCTCGTACGGGACTTGTCTCGTTCATGTTTAGCCATTTGTAAGTAATAATAATTATTATTTTCCAAATTAAAGTTGTTAAAACTAAAACGCGATAACTTACCCAACCAAAATAGTGTTGTTACACATCCTCCTCCAAGTACGTTCATCATCTATAAATATACGATGTCCTTCAACAGCTCAAATGTGTTCTACAGAAAAACAGAAATAAACTGTCGAATTATTGTTTGAGACTTTGTATGGAATTGTTTCACTTTTTTTATCTAATATTTGTGAACACTTGCTAAAAGGTAAAGGGGTCATCCTATACGAACTACACGACGGTCACGCAGCTCAACGCGGCTGCCCACCATATGACCCATGATGACCTCGGAGCACAGCTAAAGTTGGTGTTAGGGTTGATATTAGGGAGGGAGGAAAACCGGAATACCCGGAGAAAAACCCTCGAAGCACAGGAGAGAATGAACAACTCTACTCACATAAATCTCATGAAGCTCAGGAATCGAACGAGGTAGTCACCCATCCAAGTACTAACCTCGTCCGATCGGGCTTAACTTCAGAACTCAGCGGTGAGAAGCAGCACGCGCCACCCGTATACTTAATACCAATACTCTCAAAGGTTGCTGTACTGCCGCAACAGTATGCAATCTAACGATTCGAACGAAGGCCAAGGCCCAAGTAGTGTTTTCACTCTCTGACGAAGGCCCTTCGCTCGAAACATTTTCAATACATTATTTCGGCAGTACACCAATAGAATCACACCAGTGGATCGATATAGCTTAAACAAATAAATATTTAAACACGAATTCACAAATAATTAGATAAAAATCATCGAAGCATTTAATCTAGAAAATATAACGAGTTAAAACGAGGAACAAGACAAACCACTTTCGTTTGAACTCCAGCTCGGCCTGCAGCAGATGGTGGCGCTCAAGAGTTCCTTATGGAAACGTTTACCAGAGAAGAAGCACTCATTATATACGGCATGTTTCAAAAAATAAGTAGGAGGGTGGAACGGAAGTGTGGAAAGCACCTTTAAATTCATGCTGGCTCGTTTCAGCGACAAACATTATAATAATAGTAATGACACTTTACAACAAAAGAATTGAAAATGATTTATGAGTTGTTCCCTCTCATTTAGGAAACAGTTAATGGAAGTGAACGAAAACGAAGGGAACTTTGGTTGAGTTAATGTCGAAATAATGATATAAAATGCATAGAGCCATGAGTGCATGTTAAAATATGTGAATACAATTAAAAAGAGTCATATGTAGGCACTGTATGTTAAAAGGTGAATACAAAAAATCCGATTGGTGAACTGCCGAAGTAGTTTTCTTACTCCTCGGCTGTTTACCAATATTTTCAAGTTTTTTTCGAATATCTAAAAAGTTGGCCAACATATATATATATATATATATATATATATATATATGCGTACATGAAGTCTACATTTCCAGCTATATATAACGACCTTCGTCAGAGAGCGAAAGTATTATAGTCTGTTGTTGGAATAAGTGTGACGTCCGGTAGCACAAATGTCTTTATTGTATTAAACAAAAAGTTCAGCTCTTTTACTATTTTAACAACAGAGTAATTAAAGAAATGAAGGCTATTGATACTAAAGATAGAACCATGTAATACATATTATGCCACCAGGAGGTCTAGGTGTGAGCGCTATTTAATTTCAATTCGATTCAATGGCAAGCGGAAATATATGCATATAGAATAATACATATAGGCATGTCCCGGATGTGCTAATATACATATCATATGAAATTTATTTCGACTGTTGAACAGGATATCACACGAGTGGGCGATGCGAACGCGTGAGATATCTAGTCACGAGATATAAACTCCATATTTCCAAACGATCCTGCGCGTATTGAAAAAACGTAAAGTGCTGCGTAGGCAGTGTTTTGGATATATGCATGGCAAAGTGAAAATGTGGTAAACTGCGAAGATGTTTAGGAACGAAATACTGACGTTTCGAGCGGAGCCCTTCATCAGAGTATGAAATGAACAAAATAGCGCTTATATATATATATATATATACTGTATATGCCAAAAGGGTGTCACAATTAGAAAGTAGCTAATCAAATGCCAGTTTTCTTCAAGGTTCCAAAGAAAAAATGCGCATACTCGGATGCACTCAAACGTAAGGAGGTTATTTCTGA
Organism: Chrysogorgia sp. JL179-B06; assembly: GCA_035772405.1. Taxonomy (NCBI): domain Eukaryota; kingdom Metazoa; phylum Cnidaria; class Anthozoa; order Scleralcyonacea; family Chrysogorgiidae; genus Chrysogorgia; species Chrysogorgia sp. JL179-B06. The sequence goes on from JAYKKM010000237.1 coordinate 1,093,542, forward strand.
TCGTTGTCGTAATAAACCCTAAATTTTGGACTTTCATCCCTCTATCTCTAAAGTTTTGCGTATTGTTAATGATCTATATGTCATATATTGTCTAGTAGTGCTCGCACTAAAGAAGTGTTTTCTTCTGCGCCGTTTGTCTCGTTTCGCAGACCCAAGAATCAGTTAAGGACCATTTAGTCAGAGCTATGATTCGTGGGCCTGCTGAACCCGAGGTTGAACCCATAGTCCCATTTTCCAACAGACATTACAACATTGAATCATGATAATCTAAATCGAGCATATGTGAGATTATCACTAAAATTCACATGTTTTTTCATGATTATCGAATTAATAAATTATAAGTGGCGGAAATAACTATAAAACACTGCTTTTATATAATAAAAAAGTAATGACCTTATCTGGAATATTCATAACTCCTATCAAACTGTTTTGACTTTTGCCGGTAACGAATTCGAGAGGCTTCTTCTCAATAGGGGTTAATATATATCATAAAATTGCCGGTAACAAATATGGGTGAAAAACTGGAATAATATTAACTGCGGTGTTGATCGCTTTGTATCATGCTTTGTATAATTCCTGTCTAAGATAATAATGGGATGGAAATGTCAGTTCTATAAGAAATTATTTCTTCCTGCAGATAAACTCTTCCTGGAAACTATAGTAAGTAAAAAAACAAATAACTTCCCTTGGTCTTGTCGCCAAAAGGAAGTATTCGGCAAACTCAGACTTCGTAATTAAGAAAATTAAAATGGGACAGGTTATTCAAAATCTGCATGGATGGATAACTTATCCGGTGAATATGTCCTCGACCTCGTATCTTTGCCCGTATATTTTTAGACAACTCTTTATTTCACAAGTTCTGTTTGTTCATACGTATTACGTAGGTTTTACATTGAAAACTTTTGCGGGAAAATGTTAAGACAACTTACGATCTGGCGAAGAGAAGAGAACATTGCTCTTTATGGCAACCAGGCATCTTATGGGACTAAAAGATCACAAGATTTTATTACTTTTTAAATACAGTAGTTCAATATTTTTACCAATTCTGCAATTTTCTTAATTTTATTACTATCTATTCCTATATTATTGTTATTATCTTGTCTATATACTTCTTAATATAATATACTCCATTTCTAAAACACTTGCATGTTAATTCAGTTTTTAACAGCAAAGTAGTGAATTAAATCAACGGATAAATTTACTATAAAGACTATAATTTAGGGCATGTCCGAGTTATCCATGCCGGATATAGTGAGTATATGCACTGGATAGCATTTGTAATTTAGCCACTTTGGCTATTAGAAATATTGGCAAGATCAGGAAATATCTGAGTGCGACAGACTGCGAGAAGTAGCTGGTGCACGCATTTATATAACATCTCGATTTGATGTACTGTGTGGGCAGAGAGTTTGATATTCATCCAGGGCCTTATTAGATGGATAAGATCTTAGCTTACAACTGAACGTTCGCAGTGCGTAAGGATAAAAAATATTACGTCCGATTTTAAGTTACTAAAAGGCAGTATACCACAAGGAAAAAAGTGGGCCCTACACTATTTGCTATTTTAGTTAACTCTCTAGTGTTGATACATGGAACTTTAGCCAGTAAAATATGTAGATGTTTTATAGGTTGTCGAAGTGATTCCGCGATGCTCGCCCAGTGTAATGACGCGCGCGATATTCACCAATTTGCACACTTGATAGAGGTATGCGTCTTAACCCTAAGAAATCTAAAGGATTATTTTGTTAACCCTTTACAATATCGTCTTCCCATTCAATCTCCTGCACTTTATAGGGGCACCCGAGAGTCCTTCTGGGTATTAATTTTAGTAGTGACTTAAAAAGGTCTTCTCACTGTAATTATATATTACTATAAGATTCAATTCCAGGTTCAATTCCAGTCGGAAGGCCTTATTGATGTTGCTTTTTCGCAACTGGTCCCGGTTTGATCTTAAAATGTATATTTTCTAACACTCGAAATTTTCCTTCACCATAAATCCTTAGAATATTTTAAAAGTGTCTTTCAGATATTTCAAATTCACAAAAATTGTGGTAAGTTTGTTTAATGGAGTGTCCGTTTTAACAATCGGTTTGGCGTCAAAATAGGCAGTCGCTTCAGGCGCTGTGAATTAAAAGTACATATGACGCAAGTGTGTAGGGAACCAGATATTTAATTAGAAATCGAAATCGAAAGGATAACATGCCAAGGTAAAACTACATCTATAATAGTTATATTATAAGTGTGAATAAAGATACGAAATAGTGAAACACTCATGTCCACTATATTCTTTTGCGTCCACAACAGTACTAAAATAATTTCCGTCTTTAATGAAGGAAGTATAGTTATAAAAATACACTCAAATGTGCAAAAATGCTATGTAGTATATAGGTAAATTTGATCACTATATACAATAAATGCTGACTATAATAAGGGTATTTTAGGATTTGAGCTTGACCTACACCATGGAACTCTAATGCCCTAAAAACGCTCAACATTATACCCCACTGTCGCTTGTGGGCGCTTTCTACACCGTTGTACAATGGTTTACAAATGCCTTAGCAATTCACTTGATTACGACACACATAATAAGAACAATTTACATCTTCCTCGTATTTGAACTAATTGGGGAAAACAAAGACTCTCTTTTCATGCTGCCAAAGACTGGAACTCATTGCATGGATACTAAAACAAGAGAACTATACCATCGCTGTCTCGATTTAAATCTATAGCCTTGAAAAATATTATATCTCATTCTAGTTCTAGCCGTGTCCTAGACTATTTTAACTTTGAGTTGCATAGTTGATAATGATGATAACTAATCTTTTATTAGGAAGCCCTATTCATTATTACAATGGTTTTCAAAGGGGTCCTAAAGTTAGAAATAAATAGTTGCATAGTGTTTAACTTTGAGTTGTATACCTTAACTTTTTATACTTCTCATGCGACTTTTAACTATTTGTAATTTCTACTTTATATATTTTTGTAATTTTTATTATTTTAAGCATTTTATTCTAGGCTCCTAATGAAAATCGCTTTGCGAGTAGGCCGCCTTGTTAAATATTCATTAAATTCAATTAAAAAAACGATCGTCCATGCTTGTATATCGTCTGTCTCCTGCAACTTCCCACATTCACTATATTCATAAAACACGCTACATACAGGAACTATACAGGAACGTTCGTCTCGTGAATGTCGTTCCATCATCCACTAAGTTTAATTATTCATTAAGCGTTTTATAGACAGTTACTGTAGTTTCCGCAATCTAGAATATCCTTCTAACTAATGGTGAGATTCCACTGTTGAATTGAAATGTGAAACGTGGTTATGACGCCCTTTTCCATAATTAATCCTTTCAACATGTAGTTTGATCGAGTGAAATGCCAAATATTACCTATAATATACCCAGAATCTTATCCCGGCATTACCACCACCATATATATACAGAACTCGTGACTAGGCTCTCGGCAACGGCTTCCGTAGCTCAGTGGTCAGAGCACTGCACTAGCATCGCAGGGTCGCGGGTTCAATTCCAGTCGGAAGGCCTTGAAGTTACATTTTTCGCAACTGGTCCCGGTTTGGTCTTAAAATGTATGTGATTCCAACACTCGAAATTTTCCTTCACCACAAATCCTTTCAACATGTAGTTTGATCGAGTGAAATGCCAAATATTACCTTAAATTACTATAGGTATATATATTATCACCCCTCAATACTACAACACGCTATGATTTCTCATGTTGATTGCCATAGTGATGTGTACAATTGTTTCAAACGGTTAGCTGTTTAACCTGTAAGCCCCAAGAGTGATCAGTATGTAACTATACCTTCTCCTAAAATATAAAAGCCAAGCAACCAAAGATAAACTGACATTTTTTAAAACAATTAACTGCTCCCAATTAGCTCTATAAGAAATGTGATAAACTAACATTTTTTAAAACAACTTCTCCCAATTAGCTCTATAAGAAATGTTTGGAGACCAATAAGAAGAATTTGTATGTTGATATACAGCGGCTTAAACAGTTTCAACATTTGCTTCAACATTCGTGCAACAATTGTCGTGATGGAGGGATAGGGCTGGCCCTAGTAAAAGGGATGGATTTCACCTCGCGTTTACATGGGAATATTCTAGCCCTTCGAGGAGGGCTAGCCCTTCCAGCAGGGCTGAGATGTTTACCGAGTTGACAACATGGATTTTCCCACGTAACCCGCTGAATCCCATTTTCCCGCACAAGTAGTCAATTTAACACCTACGTATGAACAAACAAAACTTGTGAAATAAAGAGTTGTCTAAAAATATGCGGGCAAAGACCAACTTTGTCGCGTGTACGGAGCTTTGACTTGCCATGCAGCCCTCCTAGGAGGGCCAGCCCTCTTGAGTGCGTTTACATGGAAAATTTCCAGTCCTCGTACGCGAGATCCCGGGTAGTCAATAGCGAGAACTCGCCCAGGAGGGCTGGCCCTCCTCTCATACAAACGAAAACAAATTTTAGATATACAGGGTTTGACTGAGAGGCGAGATCTCGGTAAAGAGGGTTAGCCCTACCAAGAAGTCTTTCAAAAATGTGTGCTTGAGAGGGGCCGCCCACAACATCAAACATATGATGGTATTCAAGAATGTATTCACGGTTAGAGTTGTTGACATATAGTATATATCAAAATAAAATGTATGAAGCCAGATAAAGAGAACATTTTTGAAGCTTGGCTGTGATTATTAAATCAAAGTGACTGTTGTGGTTAACACACCATGGTTTTCGTGCCGTTTATTCGGGACTCCAAAAGAAACTTGTCTTTTTAAAGCCATAAAAGATTCACAAGTGGTTGTATAGTCTCCGGAATGCTTTTGAACAAGCACCTTGAATATTATCAAATGTACTACAGTAAATATACTGAAATGGCACATCAAAATAAAACAAATGTCGCTACGACTAAGTGCTAAATTTAAGTTTTGTTTTAGATTCTCTATCATTTATATGAAAGTTGTAAGCTTCAACTATATCTTTTAGTTTTTTTCATAAAACGTCTTAGTTGTAAATAGTTAATTTTACTAGTAAAGTTAAAATAAGATTTTACATAATATTTGTAATTTGTATAATCAATTTCCTTGTATTTTGTATTTACAACACGGCCCCATAAAAACCAACCTTTGTAGAATTGATGGTGTTGAAAGATTATTAAATGAATGATATAAATAACGAATGAATCTTCAACTTAGAGTTTTTGAATTTCGTATTTTATCACTGACTACGCAAGTACTTTTATGTCATAAAATGGCTGACGTTTCATATAAGTATCTCAAATTCAAAACATAGTCCTTACCCCAAACCTCACCCTAATCCTAACACCTAATACTAACCCTAACTCTTACGATAATGCTTTATTTTAGAAATAACTAGACTATGTGACGTCATTTCGGGTTTATATGAAACTTCACCCAATAAAATGAACCACTAGTAGAAAATTCATATTAAAAGCATGCTTGTGAATATTCAGGGCTTTATAATTGACCGCAAGAATTCTGTGTCCTTAAGTATTGTATCCTTCAATCAAAGAAGTTCTTAAAGCTACGAAAACAATTAGTGTTATATTTATGTCGCAATTATCTTAGAATAACAAAGACCATTTTATTACTAAAGACACCTATAAATTATAATGTATGTCACCACTCCTTTTCGAAATGAATTTTCGAATTAATCAGTCGATGTTTGCAGACTGGTATGCTATGTATATAAATAATCTAACATATCTAACGGGGAAAATACAGCTGTGGCTATATCAATGTTATACAATGCCTGAAACATCAACACAATATGAAATCGTATTTTTCATATGAAAATATGTGATATATATATATATATATATATATCTTTCATATGAAAATAATGACTGTGAGCCTCACAGTCATTATTTTAGTGTGAGCAGTGGAGATATTTTTATCTTCACATGTGAAGCTATCATCATGGCTATTTCATCGATTTCAACATAATAAACAAAACATCACATGGCCGCTTGGAGATACGAAATTTATCTTCTCGTAAAAATTTAAGCAGTGCTTATCTTCGCTCTACAATTTTTGAATATTTTCTGCTTTATTACTGTTCGTAACAACGCTGATAACAACCAGTTGTACAAAAGTATCGACAAGGTCTCATTGAAGCAAGATTATATCAAATACATTGAAGGAAATACGAAAATTCGTTAAAAATCTATACCATCGTCTTTCAATTAACAAAATGGCGGACTGTCTTCTTACGGAACTCCCCTTTTCAAAATCCTGGATCCGCCATCGTAGTTTATCTCTTAAAAGACCGGGACTAAATAATGCTAACAACGTGAAAATTTAGCCGATCTCAATGTTTGCTCACCAGAATGTAGAGAACACTTTATTCTGGTCAAGGAGACCGTATACTGATTAAATATTAATTTCTTTTGAATTTTCTTCATCAATTATTAATGAGTTTGAGAAAATAAATTCGATGTATTCACCATAACTGAATCACTAATATAATATGTTATAGTAGCCTCGAATGTCAGACAAATTTATGAAATCAAAGTTAAGCATAGTTCAATATGTGACGACGACCTGGTTTACGCAGTACTATACGACTAAAGAGAGAACACTAGAAGCACCATCAACCCGATAAATTTCATAAGGATATTGCACAAGCACCAAAGTCTTAGATGTCATACCCATTCTTTGAATACCTATGGCTATATTCTTAAAGTTGGTGACTACGAAGTACCAAATAACAACAGACCTATTTCGTTATTGCCTGTCTAAAGTTTGTGAAAGGACAAATCGGTTCAGGCGGCTCCCAAGGGATCGTTTAACATATAAGCAGACTGTAAATAAATAAGAATAATAACAATAATCATCTTTATGTTAAACTGTTATAGATCCTTCAGTTATACAAAACTAGTATTAATAGGATGAACTGTAGTATTTACAAATTATATCAAAGTTATTAAAAACTAAAAAACTATACTAAAGACTACATGAATTATGAGACTAAAAGTAAAAAGTGTTTGTTTCAAAGTATTTATAGAATATTAATCAGCAAAGAGTTCGAATCTTTCGCTCCTCATACTTCAATATTGTTTGACCAATTTTACTTAGTTTACTTTTGGGAGATGCAGCCTTGTTTTATCACGAAGTTCTCTATATTTCTTACGGTACTTCTTAATCTAAAAACACCTATAACAGTTGCTGAGGGCAACCTAAACAATGACACTCAACCTATAAACAATGGCACTCAAGTGAAACACATCAGTAATACAAAACACCGACAGATCATCGACTCCTCGTGGTCAGTGATGTGCCACAGCGAAGTATATCTCCGCGTGGTCAAATGTAATATCCTCTATTTTCAATATGAAAATATATCCATCGTATATCTTCCAATATGAAAATATATCGTATCTTTAACTCATATTGTGTTAACATGAAACGTCAACAATGCTCAATTCGTGAGCTTGATCGAAACGACTTCCGTACCTCCGTCGGTTACTACAGCGCGGTAAAACCTTTAGAAACCTCAAAGTCTCCGGTTCAATTCCAAGCCGGAAGACGCGTTGGAGTTGCATTTTCGCAAGTAGTCGACTGAGACTAAAAAATGCAACTTCCAGCACTTGAAAATTTTCCTTAACCAGTACTTGGCATGAGAAGCAAGTTATACGAAAATTTACCAGATAAGTGAGCTAATAGACCAGCCTAACTACAGTGGAATTGTTAGAGTAACAATGGACGATTGTCAATCTCAAATCCTCAGAAAATGTATCTGAGTCCCGGACAGGGATAGAACCTGTAACCAGCTGTTGTGGTCGTTTATGAGCTGGGAGTCACAGGTTCATATCCTGGGTCGGACACTCAGGGTCTTTGCAATAATACCAGCAAATGGTAAGACTTTTGGGTCTTCTCGGATAACGACCTTAAATCGTAGGCCCTCGGAACCCCTATCAATTGGGCTTCTAGCGTGTGAGGGTATTCCGTTCACCTAAAAGAGTGATAAATCTAATAAACTAAACCTTCTGATTGCCGGTGAGACGCTCTAACCTTTGAGCTATAGAGACTCAGACGCAGGAGAGCGAAGTTGAATTGAATTGAAGTTTATTAAATACTGTTTTGCAATTGATGTACTAAGACACAATTGAATACTACAATATTTACAATGAATGGTATAAAATTCCAAAATTTAAAATATCTTTACAAATGAATAATTACTGAGACTAAGAAGAGTAACATTAAAAATTATGTATGTTCATTATTAAAAGTACTTGTTGCAGAAGGAATAAAACTCTTTAAGTATCTATCAGTTCTACATCGTGGCAATAACAGCGGAGCAGGGTTTCTAAGACTGTATTTGTTACTCCTGCTGGGATCAAGCATCTTTCGAAATAAAAGCTGACACATATGGTTTCGTCGATCATGTAAGGTGGGAATATTGGCAGATTTCAAGGCATCGGGATATAAGCACGATGGAAAAATTATGCGAAGTGCTCTCTTTTGAATATATTCTAATTGGGAACTTAGATAGTTGGGGAGAGAGTAATGCCATACCTCACACGCGTATTCCATGATAGGTCTGATACATGTACAAAAAATAGATAGTAGGACGGCAGCGGGAAAACCACATCGTTTTAATAAGCGAAGGGAAAACAGACGTTTCGACGCTTTCTTGGTAATTTCGTCAACATTTTTTTTCCTCCATTTAAAGTCATTAGAAATCCAGACACCGAGGAGTTTAACTTCAGATTATGTTTATGATGTTTATGATGTTTGAGAAAATAAATTCGATGTATTCACCATAACTGAATCACTAATATACGTTATAGTAGCCTCGAATGCCAGACAAATTTATGAAATCAAAGTTAAGCATAGTTCAATATGTGACGACGACCTACGCCGTACTACGACTAAAGAGAGAACACTAGAGTCTAGAAGCCAGTATATATTACAGTAAGACGGTTAAAGTACCATCAACCCGATAAATTTCATAAGGATATTGCACAAGCACCAAAGTCTTAGATGTCATACCCATTCTTTGAATACCTATGGCTATATTCTTAAAGTTGGTGACTACGAAGTACCAAATAACAACAGACCTATTTCGTTATTGCCCGTACTGTCTAAAGTTTGTGAAAGGACAAATCGGTTCAGGCGGCTCCCAAGGGATCGTTTAACATATAAGCAGACTGTAAATAAATAAAAATCATCTTTATTTAAACTGTTAGATCCTTCAGTTATACAAAACTAGTATTAATAGGATGAACTGTAGTATTTACAAATTATATCAAAGTTATTAAAAACTAAAAAACTATACTAAAGACTGCATGAATTATGAGACTAAAAGTAAAAAGTGTTTGTTTCAAAGTATTTATAGAATATTAAAGAGTTCCAATCTTTCGCTGCTGCAACTTCAATATTGTTTGACCAATTTTACTTTTTACTTTTGGGAGATGCAGCCTTGTTTTATCACGAAGTTCTCTATATTTCTTAGGGTACTTCTTAATCTAAAAACACCTAACAGTTGCTGAGGGCAACCTAAACAATGACACTCAACCTATAAACAATGGCACTCAAGTGAAACATCAGTAATACAAAACACCGACAGATCATCGACTCCTCGTGGTCAGTGATGTGCCACAGCGAAGTATATATCCTTGGTCCACTGCTTTTACCATCTATATGTCAATGCAATAAAATATCTCCGCATGGTCATATGTAATATCCTCTATTTTCAATATGAAAATATATCCATCGTATCTACCAATATGAAAATATATATCGTTAACATATACATCAACAATGCTCAATTCGTGAGCTGATCGAAACGACTTCCGTACCTCCGTCGGTTACTACAGCGCGGTAAAACCTTTAGAAACCTTAGAAAAGTCTTCGGTTCAATTCCAAGCCGGAAGACGCGTTGGAGTTGCATTTTCGCAAGTAGTCGACTGAGACTAAAAAATGCAACTTCCAGCACTTGAACATTTTCCTTAACCAGTACTTGGCAGAGAAGCAAGTTATACGAAAATTTACCAGATAAGTGAGCTAATAGACCAGCCTAACTATAGTGGAATTGTTAGAGTAACAATGGACGATTGTCAATCTCAAATCCTCAGAAAATGTATCTGAATCCCGGACAGGGATAGAACCTGTAACCAGCTGTTGTGGTCGTTTATGAGCTGGGAGACACAGGTTCATATCCTGGGTCGGACACTCAGGGTCTTAAAATAATTGAGGAGAAAGTGCTGCCTTTGCAATAATACCAGCAAATGCAGGTAAGACTTTCGGGTCTTCTCGGATAACGACCTTAAATCGTACGCCCTCGGAACCCCTATCAATGTGAGGGTATTCCGTTCACCTAAAAGAGTGATAAATCTAATAAACTAAACTAAACCTTCTGATTGCCGGTGAGACGCTCTAACCATTGAGCTATAGAGACTCAGATGGAGAGCGAAGTTTATGATGTTCCTGCTGGTTCAATTGATATATACGCACTGTCTGTATATAAGTAAGACCTGCATGGATTGTATAACGTTCTATCACGTAGGCCCAATAGGGACTTTAACTACGACGCGGCAACCTCGACGACGTGGCCACTTCAAAACAATAAATTCTTCATGCGAAACAAAGAGAATGAATAATTTGTAGTTCCAAGAGTATTCTCAACACCGTCCTCGTTCTGTTTACAACGCAACTCTGAGCATTCTCACGTCTCCTGAAGACGACGTTGAACGGCTTGCTGAGAGGTGACAGCTGTTCCTTAATGTTGATTTAAGCTCAAACACTACAATCGTTTTAGCAGAACTGGAGCGTTTTGGAGGTCATAAAACAAGCTTCAAACACCAAATACGGTAGTCAATTTACGATGGCTTATTTCAAATGCTTAAATTCTTTTGAGGGCCGCGTCGTCGAGGTTGAAGAGTTCAAAACAACGAACTTCGATGTTCATCTCTTTCGTATTCACTTTACGTTTCACTCTCTGACGAAGTACTTCGCTCGAAACGTTAGACTTCCTACACACTATTTCGGAAGTACACCAACATTTTAGAATATTTGGTTTGTATTTCTACATTACCTATGCAGCTCAACACTTTAATCTTTCGTATTAATCTCTCTCGTACAGCACAAGAGTTGATATTTCAAATTATATAATCCAATGGTTATATATAGTATAAACTATATGGTATATAAAGCACATAAATATTTAAATTAACTTACACTTTTAATTCGTCAAATCCAGTGATGATATCACGAGCAGTAGGTCGCGTATAGGGTTGTTGAATAAACACGCATGTATACCACGTGTTTCTTAATTCGTCATATAGCTTAGCAACGAGAGTCAATGAATGTGTATGCAACGTGGAGCTATGGGAAACATTGTTTTACGAAAAATGAGCGGGAAAGTTAGAGTCGTCACAAACCCAGTGATGGTATAAGAATTACGTGAACTCGTTTTAAAAATATATTCTCAGCGAGGAGTATACATGTGTCTACTGCGGAATTGAGAAATGGTAGACGCACGGGGGATTTCAGGGAAATAGTAGCGCGTAGTTGATAATAAGGGTATACTAAGGAGATGTGAGTTGACGGGTGGTAAAAGTGCTCGACGAGAACTAAGTTCCTATTGAGGAAAAGTATTGTTCGACCAGGACAAAAGCAAAAGCTTTCGGTCAAGTTTCATCACCTTCCGTAACTTGTTCGTTTGTGAAACGAAGATAATCCAAGTAAACAAAGCTACTCTTGTACAAGACAATAGCACTAATATTCACCAAAGACAATCCTAGCAGTGTTTCCACTTTGGAAGGAAATTTCCTTCTACAGATGCGTCACTAGTGGGGGAGGGGTAAAATATTATTAGCCTTCTTTACAAAAGTTCTTTGTGTCCCTCATTCCTCGAAACCTCTCCTCCCTAGTGACGCATCTGTGGAAGGAAATTTCCTTCCAAAGCCTAGTGTCATCCGCCATCTTGGATGTATTTTTGATACGTGTGACGTCACAAACCATGTCTTTATAAGTCTGAAACTCGATTTTTATGAATGTCTTCCATTTTCAATTATAACATTTTAAAAAGCATTCCGCGGAAACTCGGCCACCCACAGAGTAGTTTCATCAGGTTTACCCTGCTTGTGACGTCAGCAACTTCCTAGTTAATTATGCAAAGTATTACAACAAGTCTGAACAAGATAAAGGATGACAGGATTTTCTTTGGTCAAAATTAGTGAAAGACTCCTTCGTGATGCAGATTTAGCTCTTTCCAAAGCAATTGCTGCTGGTCACGCCACTGAAGAAACTAAACGTCATGCCAAAGAGCTAAAGAAACACCAATAATCATCTGACATCCACAAAATACACCGTCGACAAGAGAAAAGATGCGAACAAACCCTGACAGAGCCAGGGCTCCTAACGCACTCATAATATCATAAACAAGTGTAAATTCTGCAATGCCTCCCATCAACGTGGCAACTGCCTACGGTAAAAAACGCAGAACCTGCCAGCGCAAGAATCACTTTGCAGTTTGCTGTCCACAAAAAGTAATTCACAGTGTAGCTGAAAAATATTTGGTTATTGACGTGGTTAACGTTACGAATAGATTCAGTTCTATAGATTCAATAGAATAGATTTAGTTCAGAATAAATAATGAATGAAAGGCTGGATAAAATATAACTAATTATTAGCACGATGTGAAAGCTAAAAATGAAATTTCTAGCCATCGTCTGGTGGCCTAATTTCGCAAAATATCATGTTAGAAATTGCTGTTAAAGTACTTCTGGGACTTTCAAAATTGACATGACCATACCCCCACCCCACCCCCCCCCCCCCCCCCCCCCAAAGACTTCCCAGCCACGACTTCCTTCATTCTCCACAGGGCTCCCCCTTTGAAGGTTCTGGCTACGTCCCTGCTCCAAACCAAATGGAAAACTGAGGATATTCCCAGAGCCACCTTAAAGGTATATTGGGCCTGGAGCTGGCGGAGACATTAGGGCCTATATAGATCGTTTTCCATCGTTATAAAAAATATAAAGCTCATGTCTTTATGTTTCACAGATCAGTGTTGTAAACCTAAGTCTAAGACGTTTATGAAAGAACGCTTACTCGCTAAGACCTTATTTTTTAACACTGTCTGGAGAGAAGGGCCTACTTTTCTCCAGAGCCTGGAGCTGGCGTCCCATCGGCGTCCCCGCCTTATTCCGGCTCTGGATATGTCTCGATCCTCGACCTCTCGATAAAGCCATTAAATTACCGTTTACCAACCACCGAGGAGATCATCTCAGAAATGGCTGCAGGTGATCGCTATTTTGCCAAGATTGATGCAGCATCCGGGTACTGGAAGATAAAAGTAGATGAGGAAAGTACAAACCTACTCATCTTTGGAACTCCATTTGGACGATTCCGTTTCATTTGGATTCCTTTGGAATACATTAAGTCAGTGAAGTATTTCAAGTTGAAGTTGCCTCCATCATATTGCTATCGATCTTCCGGATGCACTAACTCTCAAGACATTATTGTGATATGGGACAACCAAGGATGAACACGACCGTCGCCTCAGAGATGTACTTTCCCGCATCCGTGGCAGTGGATTAAAGCTCAACCTGCAGTGCAGTGCATCGCCACAGAATCGCTCGTATTTCTGGGACACATTATAGTTTGTTAGATTTATCACTCTTTTAGGTGAACGGAATACCCGAACGTCTTACCATTTGCTGGTATTATTGCCGCAAAGGCAGCACTTTCTCCTCAATTATTTTTGAGACCTTGAGTCGAGGTCCGACCCAGGATTTGAACCTGTGTCTCCCAGCACATAGACATGTGTGATTGTGTGGTAACCGCTAGACCGCTAGATCTCTGCTGATGGCGTGAAATCCAAAGTTCAAGCCATTATTAACATGCCTCTTCCAGAATCAAAAGATGACCTCCAACGATTCATGGGCATGGTAAACTATCTTGGGAAATTTGTGTCCAAACTATCTTCGAGAAATGCTCAAGAAAGATGTCCATTTCGAACTTCAACAACCGCAACTCCAGGCTATCAACGAGCTCAAACGTCTGATCACATCACCACATCACCTCCATGTCTAAAATTTTCATGACCCTTGCCAACCCGATTGAAACCTGATACAAGTTCCGAGGGCCTTGGCGCTCTTCTCGAACAGAACCATGGTTCTGAAAATGGTGAACAATGGTTCCCAATTGCAGGGGTGGCGCCAGGAATTCCCCGACGCAGGGGCTAAGGTCCCAAACAGGGGGGCTAACAGGTAGTGGTGGTTCCTCACTTCCTCTTGGGAGGTCCGGGGGCATGCTCCCCCAGGAATTTTTGATTTTCTAAGTCTTTGAAACGCTATGTCCTGCATTTTGGGGGCAGTTTTAACAAAAAAATTAAAATAAAAAACAGTGAAAATTATGATTTTATAGTCAGTATTTCCTTACTGTATACAAATCTAACTCTAAAAATAACATTCACGCAAAAACTAGATGAAGTGAGCGCGGGAAACAACACAGGTGATAGATTGGTGCCAGAGATGAAAGTTGATTACCTTTGACGTTGTTTAGCGAAACGTTTGTTATAATGCGTAAAAAAACTTTTACGATTCTAAGAAAACAAAAGACGAACTTTTTTTCTTCTTTTTTTCTTTTTTTCTTCCAACTCGTTCCCCGACGAATTGTTAATTTTTCCCCGACAGGGGGCTAAGGTTCCCCGACGGGGGGCTGTAGCCCCCCTGCCCCCCTCTGGCGCCACCCCTGCCCAATCGGTTATGTTACCATACAAAAAGAATGATGCTCAAATTGAAAAAGAAACCTTTTAATTGTATTTGGAACTGAACGCTTCCATGAATACCTCTATTGGCATACGTTCATAGTATTCAACGATCATCAACCGTGCTCAAGTCAATCGTCAGCAAGTCGATTACTCAATGTCCACCTAGAATACAACGATTCTTCATGAAGCTTCACTAGAAGTATGACTTTGACCTCGAATACTCTCCAGGCAAAAAAATGCTTGTTTGAGACGCTCCTCAATAATCAATCCGCCGAAATTGAAGAAGCAGATTTAATCCATTATGTCCACTCCATCATCGACAGATCACTGATAAGAAGGGAGTCCGACTCCCTTCCTATCAGTGATGCACGTCTGACCCAACTCCAACAAGAAACCACTTGCGACACAATACTTCAACAACTAAAGAAATTTACTCTGAATGGCTGGATGAATGACACGAAATTACACACGAAGTTAAACTGTACTACAACCTACGAGAATAAATTGTCTATAATGAAGGTTTACTCCTTATTATCCTTGATTACGAAGATTAGACACTCTTTACATATAATAGACGTTTTGTTGACATAATACGTTGTCTTTTGAATAAATATGCAATTTATTGCAATTCATATATTTATAACGCACTGCACATAGAACAGCATATCATGTAAAAAGCACCACATATAATGAAATATAAGCACTGTATATAACGAAATAAGCACGGCATATAACGAAATAAGCACTGTATATAACGAAATAAGCACTGTATATAACTAAATAAGCACTGCATATAACGAAATAAGCACTGTATATAACGAAATAAGCACTGTATATAACGAAATAAGCACGGCATATAACGAAATAAGCACCACATATAACGAAATAAGCACTGTATATAACGAAATAAGCACGGCATATAACGAAATAAGCACTGTATATAACGAAATAAGCACGGCATATCATGTAAAAAGCACCACATCATAACGAAATATAAGCACAGCAGCTGGTCTGTATATATATAAGAAATATAAGCACTAGGAATATAGCACTGTATATAATACATGTATAATATTAACAAATCGAAAACTCTAAAAGTAAAATGTTCGTGCACTGTCAAAAATAGTGTGTAAGATGTTTAACGATTCGTGCGACGTCAGATATGTGAAATATCTCACTGATTGTTTCTCTGAAACTGTTGGAAGCGCTATCGCGTTAAACTCAAGAGGTTAAATTCTAAAAAGCAAGGGAGATCAATATGACGCAAATGAAATTAATTCGTGGAGGAAATACCTGCGGGGGAAGATACTAAAATATTCTTAATTTGAACACCTAAATGACTTAACTAGGGCAGGAGAACAACAAGAGGCATGAAAGCGGTAATTGTTGTCAGACATTGTTCAAAGACGTCTTACACTATGTCAATACAGAATATAGTGAATGGCTTAAACTGTAAAGTCACTATGATCATGAATTGTGAATGGCCGCCAACAATGCGATCACTTGGGGGATAAACATCACCACAGTGTGTTTAAAACAAGCAATTATGGTAGTTTGAAAGACCTAGACACCTCTGAGCCAAGAGAAAAATCTTTTAAATACTTTCACCAAGCATACACTCCAAGTTATCTTAATTTCCCACGAAAAGTAATCCGATATGTGCCGTGACGGCTTTCAAACTACTACAATAGGTTGTTTGAAAATAATTTTCTAAGGCTTTTTTTTTATGCACACTGTATTATATATAGTCATATATATTGCTTTGAAAAAACAAACTTGAGTTATAGAGTGATGTTAGGCTGACTATATTTGTACTTTGTAATAAAGAACAACACTCTCGTTGAGAGGAATCACCGCAATCACAGGGGTCCATACTGCAAATAGTGATACCGGGGGTCTCACTACAACCATAGACTGCACAGGTATATAGTCAATAGAAACGGAGAATCTGGTATGCAATAAGGTTCTTCAATATAACTAAATATAAAACGCCCTGAAACCTGTTTAATAAACGCATGACTACAATTATCATTATTATTTGAGTCTAACGCCCGTTTCATATATGCGCTGAACCTAATTGTAATTTGGTCTAAATCAATATATACATAGTTTGACCCAAATCAATGAAATCTCGCTTGTTGATTCAGACCCGAACTTAATTATAGTCGTAGCTGAGCCGTACCAAAATAAACTCAGCCGTTTTTAACTCAGAGACCGAACATTTCACGAGACGAACCAAATACATTAGGTTGCAAGTTTTCATACTGTGAGATTAATATGCGACCGACTGCATGTCGACTATTCGCGTAATTTGCCGTGATTTACGGTATCAATGACAACGTCCGGACACCGAGCCGGACTCATCTGTGCATTGACTCATCTTAATGGTGATATTGTCGTCATCCATTCATTCCGCTACTTGATTTACTTGTTCAGACAATTACACTCCTCGCTATAAGCTTGAAGAAAGAAAGTGAATGAACTTCTTTCACTCTTATAATACATGCAGAATCAATATCGAGCGAATTAAAGACGCCGTATTACCAAAGTTGGGAGAGAATGAAACTCAATTAAAATATAATTTGTTGTGAATTCGCTGATTCACTCATGTGGTCGCCAAACAAACTTGTATCCCCAGCAATTGATCAATTTCCTGCGGCTTCCAGTGCATGAGTGTAGTCTACCCCAAGCCTAACGCCTTGGCGTACTCTATAGATTAGAGTGATTTGCAGCGGTTATACCTATAGCAACACAACCCACAAGTTAATAACAACTAACAAGTCAATATGGTTTGTGGCGTTGATGATAGATTATATATTTCTTCACTTTACAACACAGCTGCTGTAGGTATATATACTGTATAGTCTATAGACGTTATTTCGTAATAACACGTTATTGCGGAGATCCCTTAATATTTTCCTTGATCGTGAAACACTACGGATTAATAAAAAAACAAAAATATAACGACGTACTTACGTATAAGCTCTCAGTTGTCAACTAACAGCCAAGGAAGTGGGGAACGAAACTTGATGTCTGACGACCCCAGCTGAAATAGGAATGTCAACAAGAATTCAAATATTAATGATACCGTGTTAATTAATGTTTTAATATTAGTACAAGGGGTTGGGTAGGTGATTTTGAGTAGAGGTTACGAGATTTTAAGGGTTGCAGATCAAGGAGGGATTTGTATTTTGAAACCATGTCTAAGGTTACTAAAAATTTAGTGAAAAGAAAATGTTTATCATATACTGCATGAACTCAATAAAGAGGAGATCAAAAGACGTATTAATTGTACAGATAACAATTATATGTCAAAGGTGGTGTTTAGGCCAATTAAAAAAATTACTTGTTTCCAAATTTTTCAGGTCGGGAGGAAGGTTTTTATTTTTGTATATTAAAAGTCGTCGTGACAATTCAAAGCAAACCGGATATAAAATTTCAATCAACCGTGGTTGGCACTTCATGGTCTCATCGAGGTGCCCGATTGTCAATGCTCAAATGGACAGTAAAACATGAGTAGGATATTTCTAAGGTGGTTAGATACGATAGTTTCGATAGTTTAAACTATGTTTTGTGCAAAATAAAAAATAAAAATAAAATTGAGGTCGGGGACATTTCCGAGGTCGGGCGGGGACGTTAAACAAGTAATTTTTTTATGTGGCCTTACATAAAAAAAATTCAAAAAAATACATCGCAACAGAACGAGAGATATGTTATGTATGTTACCTCGTTCTTTAAAAACTCCCGCTTTAAATTTCTGTTTTTATTCAGAAAGTTAACGGGGTTTTTAAAAGAATGAGGTAATACCGATCGATAGCATCTCTATCGTTCTGTTGCTAATATATGCTAATATATTTTATATGCTAATATATTTTATATGCTAATATATTTGGAGTAATTTGAAATATGTCTTCTGGTCCTCTTTATAGTAAAATTATTTTATTTTGTCGATGGTAAGAGCACATAATCCAACAAAAAACTCATACAATCCTCACGGTTGGTCCCTTAGTAATGGAGGACTCCCGCCTTCATTTTCTGTACATGCAATAGTTGCTCGATCCAGTCTTCTTTCGAGATCAGTGGACGCTACGCTATTCTAAATCAATCTCGTGGTAAAACGAATTCATGGCCTACCTACAGCCGCCGTTGGCTCTAATTATCCAGTGAGAGAAGCCTAATATGAGACGTCAAATTAGGTTCAAGATTTTATGCATTTAATGTTAAACACTAAACCTATTTCGCGAGGGTCACAGTTTGATTTGCTTGCAAACTCGGAGCTTCTAATGATCTTGATCTCCCAATTTACATTATGCAAATATGCAGGCTTCAAAATCAGCTCATCACATACAATAGAAAGCTCAATCCAGTCCTATTTTTGAGATCAGTGCGTCTAGCTGCTATTAATAGCTCAAAATGCGGACAAAAGCCCTGCTGAAAGCAGGGTGTTAGCCAGGGAAACTGCATAATTTAAAAACATCAAAAGCATAATTTACATTTGAAGGTAAAAATAGGACATTAAAGTATAAATTATGCTTTTGGTCAAGGTCAAGGAAATCTCGATTTATGAAAATTTCCGTCTGTCGAGATGTTCAGTTTTACGACGTTTTATGTCGTAAAGTTTTATCACCATTTACGTGTATATTAAAGATTTAAAGTTCCTACCGATCGGGGACTTGTCAACGCTGTAAGTTGTGCTGTGCGTATTTGAACTATCTGTTCAGCCTTTGCAACCTTATTTCAGCAATTAAATTAAATATTTTCTTGTTTTAATATTAGAAGGGTATTCCCGTTCGTTTGTTCGATTTGAAATATACCCCCTAGACCGCCAGATAAGTCGTTCAATTCAGCAAATATTACAAACATGAAGTTCGATTTGGCAAGTGTTGCTTGAATGTAAAATTTATATCTTCGCGAGGCTTTCTCGTTTCGAGTACATGTTTTTCAAATTAGATGTATGGCGTTCAAATGGTCATATTGAATTTTGACATTATAAACGCGCAATATTATTTACCGTATGTTAAATGTGTTTATACATATTATAGTGCACAATAATTATATTAGTAGTGTTTTCAAACAGTTCTAAGAACTATATTTACCATTTCACCATGGTTTCGACGTATTTTAAAGCTTTGTTCAAATTTATTACCACGACCAAATCGTTGTTCTAGTATATGTATATGCGGATAATATTCACGAGTATATACAAGGGAACAGAGAATTCAGGGGCGCCGGAGCCACCCTTTGCCTACGGTTTCCTATATTGTAATGCGATATCTTATACTTCCTTTTGAATTTATTTTATCACCCATGTTAAAATTTATACTGCCTAAATTCGGAAAGCAAAAACATTTAAATTTTGCGAGCGAGATGCGTAATGAACTCTCTCCTCCGCAAAGGCTTACTCCTCCTCCGCAGAAAAAAATTGCGGGCGAAAATCGCGAAAAAAATCGCGCGCCCGCAATTTTTTCCGCCCGCGCCCCTCCCGCCCTCGCCCAAAAAACGCCTGCGGAGGAGGTATTATTTTTATTAGAAAAGCACGGGCGAGGAAGGTGTGAAAGGAGAGAGCGTAATGAGGAAGGAGCCCGAAGTAATCGTTGCTGGTCATCGTGGTCGACGATTGACGATGTGAAGATATAATTTAAAATATGGACCATTTCCATTAATTGCTGCTATAGACATGCCTAAAAATCCACGATGTTAATAGTCTAGACTGGTATTATTAAAATTTTACTGGACTTAAATTATTTATACAAAAAGAATAACTTGGCATTTTTGTTAATAAACTTGTAAGAATAGACGCAATAAAAATGGTTATTGACAAACGTTTACTGTGAGTCTGTGTGCATCTTTCAGTAATAGATATTAAATTAATAAAGACCGCTAGACGGCTTCTCCCACTAATTTAAAATTTCCTTTTGCAGTGAAAGTGCTCTTTTTGGGATTCTGCCCCCGCGCTTCCCTGGGTTGCTTCCGCCGCCTCTATTTATATATTCTAAAACCTAATTATACAAATTCAAAAATATTACAAAAAATAAGCCCCCTATATATAGGAATAAACGAATATAGTTTCTACGCCCAAAAACCCTTGTAGTTCAGGTTCATTCACATCCGTTTTATCAATTAAAGGGGAACTGTACCCAAAAATAACCTACTTTGAAATAAAAGACCTTTAAGTATAATGTTTAGAAAATGTGTTTATATTATACAATAATTGTATTAGTAGTGATTTCAAACAGTTCTTGTAAGAACTATATTTACCATTTCACCATGGTTTCGACGTATTTTAAAGCTTTGTTCAAATATATATAATATATATATATATACATATACAAAAAGCCCACACAAAAGGCCCCCTGTAGCAAAGATGAAACAACAATAAATTCGTAACTAGGTGGGGCTTCAGCTTTTGTCTCGAGTCTTTTGTGCATGTTTGCTCAATTCATCAATGACAATTATCTTACAATTGTTCTACTTGAGAAGAATAAGATCTATTTCTTCATCTGCCTTATATGGAAAAACTAAGTAAATTGTCAGATGCGAACTATCTATTTATATCTCATTGACTGGTTTTACCGATGGGTGATAATCTCGCTGCGGTGAGGATCCATTTCTCACGAAAGGTTTGTATATATTTATATATTTAAGCGGAGCATGGTAGGACCACGGTAGCACCAACTCCTTATAAGGAAGTAAAAAATAGTTTTGGATGATCCGTTTGAATCGGACAATATTTGGCAGAAACGCTAGCGGCCGCCATTGGCGATTTGTGATCTGACGAGGGGGAGGGTGGGAAGAAGGGAGGGTGGAAAGAAGGCAGGGACGGTCGGGCATTTTACTTGTTTCTCGCATTTTTCAAAATACATCCGACGATCATATATCATCGGTAAAACCACTCAATTGATTAAAATCAATATCCTTGATTAAAATCAGCAAAAACAGTGTGGTTTGAATACAGAATTTCTGATATATGGTGGGGTGTGGATTTTCGTCCATATTTTACGTTCACAAAAGAAATGGTACAGGGTCGGATACAGGGGTGTGTGGCCGATTGCGTGGCTAGCAAAAAATATGGATGCACCTACGACAACGTTGACAGCTGTTTTGCAGTAATTGCAGACATACAGTACAATAGATATTTATTAAAATAATCTGATACAGATTCAGCTGGAACATTACTTTAGTTCATCTGGCAACCACGCATCTTTAGTTTTTGTTCCTCAACATTAACTTTATAAAACCAAAGCTTTTGTATACCACTTACAGTGTGGTAAGTGTCGATACTATATTCCTTATAGCAGTGGATAAATCTTTTAAAGACTCAATTAAATGCAACCATCAGCGATGTCATTGCTTTTGGATATTTGTAACTACTGGGTAACAGGTAGTGTTAAAGTGCCACTACGATCAAATTTTTACCTATCGATATTTTTACGTATTTATAAATCAGAGCTGCTAAATATTACTTGGTCGAAACCGTTTTGCGATTCGACGATGGGCGATGGCAAGTATTATTTTTCTTACTCCGAATCTGGAGTTGTTATGTCCGCCATTAATCGTTCATGTTCTTGACCAGCGTAACGAAGTGACGTCAGATTCTCAACGTGGCTAATTCTTCAAGTAAATCAAGGCCGTTTTTTCAAATTCTTCGTCTGAAAGGCTGGACATTTCATCTACTTCTCGAAAAAAAACAAGAAAACAAATAACCTCGACCGAAATTCAGGCGTAACATTGAGAAACTGACGTCACAAACAATATTACCTTTTGAAATTGCGGGCCTAAATAATAGTGATTTCAGAGCTCAAAATACTTACTTCAAAATACCATTTTTTAGTTTTTTTTTACATCGATGATCACTTTCGACCCTGAAATACTATTCTATGCTAAAGAAAATCTAAAAGACGGGAGTGAATTTTCATCGTAAATACACATCTAGTTGTTACCAAGGCAACAATAAAATCAAAGAAAGTAATAGTTTTAAAAGAGATGATGCTTTACTAGATGTATCTCTGTTAGACTTTCCCTCAAGGTTCATGCTTATTTCCTCTAAGCTAAAAACAATAGAGATAAAACATTCTTCAAAGTATCCAGGCCACGAATTCGGTCTACTCATCTTGTTCTACAAATATCCTTAATTTTTGAGAACGTGATACACATATTCTCGTTGACACATAGCAGATAGACCTGAAAAGAAAGAGAAATAACTCAATTTACGAAGTATTATTTATTAACGATAAGCTCCAGAGCATAAGCTCATTTGATTAGCTTCTTTGTCAATTGAGAATACACAACTAATTACCACTCTCACTTAACACAAACGTTGAAAAGGAGAAAGATACAGCTAAACAACAGAAACCTTGTCAAAAATTCAAGGTTTGTAGAAAATAGAAAACTCTTGGCTAATGGCACCTGTGTAGGCATTAAAGCTATGAATATTTGCAATATTATATATTATAAAGTATAAACACTCACTCAACCAGTTGAAAGGACCATTAGCATACCTGTACATATATTTGAAAAATAGGTACAGGGTACGCGATTGCGTACATGTGTGTACTGGCTTGTAAGCTCACCGTGGGGTTAGGTAGTTAACAGAATCAGAAATGTTATAGAGAACATGCATTGAGACAGGGCCGTAGGAAGATGTTTCAGGTTAGGGGGCGTGTCCGGGGAAATTTTTGATTTCTAACTCTCTGAAACACGATTTCCTGCATTTTGGGGTCAGTTTTACTTTTACAACAAAATATTATGATCATAAGCAACATCATTTTAGTTGATAACCTTTACTTCCTTTGTCAATATCATACTAAGTAGACTTTAAGCTGCACATGATCATGGTGCCTGGTCTGTGTGTGAAACTTATGTACGGGAAAGTGCCACCAGCCCTGTGATTTTTTTTAAATCTATAAGCTCCGATGTTAATTCTGGTGCAATCTGACACATGATCAGGCAGCAGCAGCATTGCAGTAATTACAGAATATTTGATTTTCTACCTTGAATTTTAGCGAAAAAAATACCAAAATTATTGCCTGGCTAATAATTTTGAAAGTAATGATATAGATATGAAAGAATAAAGCTGAAATGATCACACACAAACGTCTAATTTTTAGGGGGGCTGAATTAGGGGGGCTCAGCCCCCTGCTTCTGGCGATTAGGGGGGCGCTGGCCCCCTTGCCGCCCTCAGGTTCCTACGGCATTGCATTGAGATTATATTATAGCATTTATATTACAATGCTACAATTTAACAGAATAATATTATATTTTAGTATAACTACACAGGTGATTATAGAAAATCACACACGCTGATTGGTCAAGCTACTTCGGATTATTTCTCAATAATTACATATTTTCCCTGGGCCTTTCTTGACTCTTGACACCCTAACAAAAAAAGTCTATAGGCTTGCCTATATGGGCATGTCTATAGGCAACCTATAAGATCCTATAGAGAACCTATAGGCTTATATAGGAAATTGGAACATTTTCTATAGGTAACCTATGACCCTCCATGGGAAAACATACCTTATCGTTTTCGCGAACGCCTTAAAAACGCCGTTCGAACGGTGTTTGGATGTTTATAACTAAAAAAAAACAACTAAATATGAGTTATAACTGGAGAACGAAGACTAAAATTATAAGAGTTAGAAATGAATGTCTGTGGGAATGATGGTTGTTTGCAAGAGATGTCTTCCATTGATCAATGTCACTTACTATTAACTGAAAATTTTTCAAAACTAAGAGTAAGAACTAGTATATAAATTTTATAAAGTGTTAAGAAAAATCGTTAATACTGTTCAGCAGTAGATTAAAGTTCATGAAATTCATTGTCTAAAATAGTGTTTTCATATGTGACTTGACAGGTGCATTCCGGCAAAGCCAAGTAGATCTACATCGACATTTATTAAGTCGGTAAAATCTTTCGATATCACACCAACTATTACATAAAATTTTACAATCTAAAAATAATCTATGTAGAAAATGAAATTAAAAATAAATTTTAAAAAATTAAACAACCTAAATTAAAAATAACTTGCCAACTTATGTTTGAAAATGTCAAGACCACTTGACAATACAATGTCTTCGGGCAATAAGTTCCATTCTTTAATTGTTCTAGGAAAATATGAGTATTAAAAATGTCTTTTGTAACTTTAGGGATCTGCAATTTAAAAGAATGACTATTTCTGGTTTCAGGGTGAGCTATAAGATACTCAGATGAGTAAGTTTGTACATTATCAACAATCTAGCTTCTCTTCTTCTCTGCTCCAATGATTTTCATCCAAGTTCATCCACCATGTCAGACACACTGGCTAGTATGTAATTTTGTAAGCAGAAGCGGGTTCCTGTTCTCTGTATCCTTTCCAACAAGTGAATATCTTTCTTGCGATACGGGTCCCAGACCAGACTCGTATACTCCAGTTTTGGTCTTACAATAGTTGAATATAACGTTTTTCTCACGTGTTGAGGACGTTCCAAAAATTTCGTCTAATCATCCCAAGTGACTTACTGGCTTTGCCCGCAATGGAAGAGACATGTTGTGACCATTTCAAATTATTGTTCAATAAAATTCCCAAGTAAGAAATTGAATCAGCCTGTTCTAAAGAGATTCCGTCAAATTTGTACCTTTTTGTGGAGGATCTTTTTTGGTCGTAATACACAAAGTCTTACATTTCACAGGATTAATCTTCATTTGCTACTTATACAGCCATGGTTCAAGTTTACAGAGGTCGTCTTGCAACTTATCATAATCAGCATCCCCCGTTATTAGGCCATACAGTATAAAAGAGCATCATCAGTGAACAAGCGGACTGAGCAGCTCAGATCGTCAGACAAATCGTTTATATAAGTTAGAAATAATAACGGACCCAGGACTGTTCCTTGGGGAACTCCAGAAGCAACTAATGTTGGTTCAGAAGTTTTCCCATCACAAACTACTGATTGTTGACGACCTGACTCAAACCACAATTGACCAATTGACCAATTGACCTCAATTGACCAATTGACCAATTGACCTCTTATTCCATAATATTGGAGTTTACGTAGTAAGCGTTCGTGTGGCAGTCTGCATGTACCACACTATTACAATTGATAGCATTTGCAATTTCATGAACTGTAACGATGAGTTGTGTGACAGTTGATCATTTTGCTCTAAATCCGTGCTGTGAGTCAGAAAGAATACAATGTTCGTCAAAATGTTTCATAACATGACTCAACACTATATGTTCCAACTCTTTACTTGCTATGCATGTTATGGAGATGGGTCTATACAGTAGTTTGCTGGATCCGATTTAGATCCCTTCTTAAACACACCAACAACATTAGCATTTTTCCATCTCTTTGGAACGGTGCCACTATATCGATGGAATCCTGGAATATCATTGTTAAGACAGGTGCAATTTCGCTTGCATACTCTTTTAAAAACCATGGCGGGATCTCATTTGGACCAGAAGCTTTGTTAGGTTTTAACTCGGTTACAGTAGTTGTTTGAACACTCGACAAGTAGAGATGGTTAAAGTACTGGTACCAGGTTTTGGATCATTTCCTATATCTTGAATATTGCAAATTAAGGTCTTCCTCACAGAATACACTCGCGAGAAGTGTTTATTTAGAGCTTCAGATTTATCTTTACCCTCAGATATGATTTTGTCTCCAATTTTTAAATCCGCCACTCCAAGATCATCTTTATTCATCTTTTAGGGTTTTCTTTTATCGTTTCTCCGAGGAAATCACTAATATAGTTGTTCCTAGTAGATTTCAAGTTGGAATGAAACCGCTTTCTGGCCTCCTTAAATTTTCTCCAGTTGGAAGAATTTCCCTTCTTTTTGCTTTATTATACAATTTCTAGTTTAATCTGGATTGCCGTCTAAGTAATCGATTGAACCAAGGGAGATTATGATGTGAACTTATGTGGTATATAGGAGTCCATTATACGCTTAATGTTATGTTCAAATATATCCCATTTCTCATCGATAGAGCTATCGATAGTTGTTGTGTAAAAAATGTCGGCAAAAATTTGAAGTTCTTCCTTGATTCTATTGAAATCAGCCTTCTTCTTAATAAAAACCTTCCGCTTAACATTTTGTTTCCTCTGATACTGCAAATTCAGAGTGAAGGACACAATGTCATGGTCACTTATGGTCAGATTATGCACCAGATCATCTTCAGTGATGGAATCTAGGTCACAACAGGAGATTACGAGGCTTAACAATTTTTGTAAGCCGTGGCAGCTAAACATAGTCAGACAAAACCTTTTAGAGTTGGGCTGTTGGAGTTTCAAGCAATGTCATGGTGAAGAAATATATTAAAAACTGGCATTGGAATGGTCGGGCAAACAAAATAAGTAAATAAAAGTATTCAAAGACTATTGCCATAAAGACTTTGGAAAACTTCAAAAAGAGAACATTAACTTATCCAGCAAATATCGCAATATTTTACCAGTGGTGTTATAATATAGTATTGGCGAGGTATGGGACACTGTATTTAATATCTATATTTTGGCATGCTAAGAGAACAGTGGGGCTGAAGTCGACTAATCAGTGGTCCTCCCCTGGAAAATTTTGAAATCTAGAACCCGGAAAGACAATTTGCACCAATTTGAGCAAATTGTTTCATCTACATGTAATTCTACTGCGAGCATAGTTCAAATGAATCCAAGCTTGCCTGCTGCCTCTTACCAGGTGATGGCATTTCGACAATCCATCACGGTTAAACGACTCATTTCATTACTTTACATTTCATTACACGGAGCCAACCCAAGTACAAAAACGAGGTTTGGTGTGCAGCAAAAGTATGCATGCCGTGACTTGCCCCATTCCAGTAGCCACATGTACGCACTGCGTACCTATTTTTTGTGATAGAATTGGGCGAAGGGTCTGGGACCAATGTAACGGCAAGGGTTTAGTCTCCAGCCTCGTCTATATGGTCATACTAATACAATTTGGAAAAACATTAAATTTAGCAACGCTTGTCCTGATTTTTGGGGGGGGGGCTACAACATTATAAACAATGTATATATACTGTAGAACACGTATGAACTCAAGTAAAATTTCGGTATATATCCCAAATGTCAAAGCATAAGACAACATAATAAACGTCCTCCAATAAAATAATAAATATATAAATTTGCAGTGTCATCTTTTACTTTATAGTTTTAATACATTATTTGATATATAGCCAACCAATATCACATGGTGGCCTCAGAACTTGTTCTCTAATTAATTAATGTATGTATTTATTGATGGTATGTATGTATTGACTTACCGGCCTGAATGTCGAAAAACCGACAAATAATCTTTATATTTTCGACTAAATAATTTCGCATGAATTTGACTCCGCACTTTGGCGAAAATTTCCCGAGAAATACACCTTCGTTCACATTTTACCCGAACTGCCCCCATTATCCCGCAAAATCCACTAATTCCTCATTACCACTCCTGTTGGAAAGTTTTTCCCGGAAATATGAGGGCGACACAACTTTCAGTGTATTTTGTCCTGGTCTATTACTTTTTGGCTGCTGCCTGCAGTCAGGAAATACCAGACGAGAAGTGGAAATATGTCAACGTACGTAAGGATGCTTTCATGTTTTGGTGGCTCTATGGTGCTAACACGTCCAGTCCAGATGAGCGAATTTTAAAACCTTTGGTGATGTGGATTCAGGGAGGCCCTGGTGGGTCTGGGACTGGATTTGGAAACTTTGAGGAATTCGGTCCAGAGGATATTCACGGGAACAAAAGAGAGTACACATGGCTTAAGGCAGCTAATGTATTATTTGTGGATAATCCTGTTGGTACAGGGTTCAGCTATGTTACAGATGAAAGTGCTTACACCAATAATGTCACAGGTTTGTCACATGATTCATCACTTCAGGAAATGGGTGTGTCCATGTTCCTCTGCAGGCAACTCCCCCGCCCACAATTTCCCCCCCGCATGAGAGAGATATACCTGCGGAGGAGCCTAGTCAATCCATGGTCAGGTCATATTATTATAGGTTGCTGTATTCGTGTTTTTCTTGTATAATTTGTGTAAATGTTTTGCCTCAAATTTACTCTTAACTTTTTAAGCCCAAGTATCAACATACAAATTCTCCAAACATAGTACCAGTTAAAGGTGCCATCAAGTTCGTTCTGCGCATGTGTGATATTTCAAACATGGGGGACTCCATATATGTCAACATACTTTAACAGAATAGTTTTGCAACAAGTATTCGTCAAAAGTGGCGAAGGCGTGGGTGGTAGTTTGATATAATATTATCCACATTTAGGAACAGAACAGCTTCTTATATATACCTGTATAAAGGCCTTCGCTCAAAATGTTAGACCTCCTACATGCTATTTTGGCACCACTTATGCAGCACTATTTTAAGAAAAGTGTCTGTTAGTTGGTGAATCTCGCCTTAATCAAATTTGATATTTTGCTGTTGAGTTGCTCTCAGATATATTAAAGTAACATGCTTTTTAGGTTCATGTTCAATGTTTATATAATGCAATGTAAACAAACGATGTAAACAGAAACATGGACATGCACAGAACGGACTTGACGGCACCTTTAATGTCTTTGGTGATCATTTCCTTTATTCTCATTACCTATCATGTACTTGTTCAACCATTGGTATTATTAGGAGTTAGATAATGATCATTGCTGTGGCATAAAGGTTCAATGACCTCTTCATCCAATGTAAAGATATTATAACAAGGCTTCACTCCTCAGAGCTTTGGTGTGGGAGTGCCCTTCTCTAGCTAATAGGCACTGGTAGTAGGGTTGACAGGTAAATCCCCATCACAGCTCTCGATAGGTAAATATTTGTAAATATCGGTAAATAGGTAGATATCGATAGGTAAAAATTTGATCGTAGTACCACTTTAACAAGCTGGCCCAGTGATCATGATTTCTACAATACTTTGTTCCAAGTTCACACGTTGTGGTTTCTGATTGATTTTTTATACTCCACAGGTATTGCTACAGATTTACTGACGATGTTTAAAGCTTTTTTGGACGAAGTCCCAGTATTCAAAAACATACCATTTTATATCTTCTGTGAATCTTATGGTGGGAAAATGACCTCTGCATTTGGCGTCACACTTTACAAAGCTATTCAGAAGTTGGAGATTGAATGCAACTTCATAGGAGTGGCGTTAGGGGATTCATGGATTTCTCCTGTGGATACTGTGTTAACTTGGGGACCCTATCTGTATGCATTATCACTTTTAGATGAGAAAGATCTAAATGAAGTCAACAAAGCTGCAAATAAAACTGCAAAAGCATTTTATGATGGAGATTATCAAGAATCAACTGAACTCTGGTCCATACTTGAGGATGTTATTGCAGCTACAACTGACAATGTTAATGTCTATAATGTGCTTGAGCATAATGTAGCAACACCTTTTAGGAAAAACTCATTCACGTCTAGTTCTGGAAACGTACCAGCTCTGTACCTTGATAAATTATATTATCAGCATGTCGGACGACTCCAACAGGACAATCTATCAGCGTTCATGAATGGACCAATCAGAGAGAAACTCGGGATCATCCCTGATTACGTCACATGGGGAGGACAGTCCCAGAATGTTTTTAAACACCAAATTGTTGATTTCATGAAACCTGTAATCAAAGATGTTTCCCAGCTCTTGAATTTTGGCCTAACAGTGGTCGTTTACGAAGGTCAATTGGACGTGATTTGTGATACCTTGGGAGCTGAAGTGTGGATAAACAAATTAGCCTGGTCAAAATTAAATGAATTTGCTGCAACATCAAGGGAACCACTTTACCCTCCATCACAACAAGCAAAAAAACAGACAGGAGGATTTGTAAAAGAGTTTGAGAATTTCCATTTTTACTATATCCTAAAAGCAGGTCATATGGTACCAGCTGATGCTCCTGAAATGGCTTTTACAATGCTAACCAGAATTCTAGATACTGGAAACTGAACAATCAGATGTACAGTATTGTTGCAAACACTAAAAAATACTGTAATAATTGGTATTTTGCAGATATTGTACTGTAGGTGTATAAATTGGTAAATTAACATGACTTAGCTACATGTAGGCTACTGCCAACTGGTAGTTACAATACTGTAGTACCTATTACAGGTAATGTTGATGCATAATACATTTTTGAAGGCAAGATCATTGAAAGTTCTTGGTTCAATTTGTTGGACAGTATGTAAGCATGGCTACTAGAAGTTGATTGTCCAGGTTAGTCTTGAGAAAGACTATTGTTGGTGACTGATATTCAACAGCCTCAGCGGCAGTCATCTTTAGAGTCAAGTAAAGCATGTTTGTCAGGTTGTTTTTTCTGCCTTACAACATACCCCTGTAGGTGTAGCCTATACAAACCTGTGACCACTTTGCAACAATTAGTAATGTGCAAGACAAAGAACAGCCTTGTGACAGACAGGTACAATTTACAAGATCAAATGTGCCAACTAACAGGATACTTATATTGGTGAGAAACCTAAAATTCAGACTAACTGGACACAAACAAGCTACTAAAAATAAGGACAGAACTAATCACATTGTTTAACACCACATACAAACAAAACACAACAATGTCATTGACTGAGTCTCATGAACTACAAACATTATAGACTTACATTAGAAAGTTGGTATACCAACTTGGAAAAGATGACAACCGCTGAGAACGTCAAAACGTCAGTAACCAACAATAGTCTTTCTCAAGACTACATGACTGTACAACAACCTGGACAATCAACTTCTAATGATACTCCTACTGTAGGTTCAAACCATTCAGTTTATTTTTGTAACATTGCCATTTTATCTGCATTTTCAAAATTGGAATTGCAATAAGCTACGGTTTCATCATTTCAAGCCATAAAACCATATTGGTCCTTTTCTTGTGTATGGTGGTTTCTTTTCCCATTTGATACAGTAGCTGATGGTAACTGTGACCAGTTAATTCCATCGTTAACCCAGGGGAGATGAGATGATGGAAGTAGTATTGACCAAAGCCCTCTGTAAAAGAACAACAAAAACGTTGCTATATGAAATGGTGCACAATCAAAACTCTTTGAAAACAATAACAGCACTCGAAATAACGGGGGATCTGCAGGGATCATTGACCCCCCGAAATCAGTTATGTGAGGTCAGCATGACTAGTCATATTTTAATGAACCATGGAGCTACAATACTGACAAAACGGCATTGCTTGTTGTATTGCATTGCTTGCCATTTTGTTTGTTCAATGTGGCAGCTTAAGCGTTGAACAGCTAGGCGGCGTTTGTGTGACATGTCTATACCATTTCTAGCGACTTGACTTTGCCTTTTAACAAAATGTCTATGGCCATGTCTGAATGAGTAAATCAAGAAAAGAACACTCTTGTTTTTAATGCACAAATTAAGGGGAAATGATTGACCATCCAAATGCTATATATGACCGTCCAAATGTTATATCTGACCCGTCATGCTGACCGCAGAACGTGCCAGCGTTATTGCAAGCGCTGTAATAATGTTATGCAGCAATTGTTGGATCATTGTTTGCAATTCTTCTATTCACAAATACTGTGCTAAAAATATTGCAAACAACTAGGGAATGAGTAAGGTTTTTGAGTAAACATTTACTTCTGTTTCAAGCAACATTTGCACTGTACAGGTACATGTAAGTTACCCTAAATTTTACCTCCCGTGGTAAAGACCTAGTACCATCCTCCAATTATTTCTAAATCCATAGTAATACGGGTTCACAAATTTCTACAAAAAGATAACTTGTGTGAATACTGTGTAATAGAAGTTGTTTAATGAATGCTATTTCCTACTTGTACATCAGAATTAAATTATTACTAGTACACTTTATCTTTTAATTTCTCACCCTAAATACAGTACAATTTCTACATGAAGTGAATAGTCAAATGCCAACATTTTTATGATTTG
The DNA here is from genome assembly GCA_035772405.1 of Chrysogorgia sp. JL179-B06. NCBI lineage: Eukaryota > Metazoa > Cnidaria > Anthozoa > Scleralcyonacea > Chrysogorgiidae > Chrysogorgia > Chrysogorgia sp. JL179-B06. The sequence goes on from JAYKKM010000237.1 coordinate 1,126,171, forward strand.
AGGCAGTTTGCATTCAAGCCTGGACCAGACAATGTCCGTGACCGGCCGCTAATATACAAATATCCCATTTCTAGAGATTTGACAGTTACAAGATTAATTGTGTCTGTCATTTTGTCTGATGCTGATCTTGTCCGAACATAACACTCAACTTTTGTGAAAGTAAAACATTTTGTGTTGAATGGACTACGAGAGTACGCTAAGTTTGGAGACATTGCGCTACGTTTTGAGACATTGCGCTACGTTTGGAGACATTACGCTAAGTTTGGAGACATTACGCTAAGTTTGGAGACATTACGCTAACTTTGGAGACATTGCGCTAAATTATGAGATATTACGCTAAGTTGTGAGACGTTACGCTAAGCGTGGAGACATTCAGACATTGCGCAAAGTTGTGAGACATTACGCTAAGTTTGGAGACGTTACGCTAAGACTGGAGACGTTAAGCTAAGTTTTGAAACATTACGCTAAGTTTTGAGATGTTATGTTAAGTTGTACCTTGACAGGTACAATTTTTTGTGTGTCCGTTTCAAATTCATTTGTGCTGGTCTCATTCTGACAGGTACAGCGAAAATAATTATTTCCAGGCTTGTTTGCATTGATGTTCTATAAAGGTTTACTTCTAGTCTGCAGTGACATCAAACTAGCCATTATTTCAGAATAATATTCTGCTGCTAGAGAAATTTGGCTTATACAGGTAATTCAAATGTTGATGGGATAATACTTGTCAGAACGATCAAGAGAGCCAAATTCCTGGGATACGGGGGAGTTAAAATCTTTTTACGAGTTTCAATCGGCAGAACTCAGAAGTTATATTTTGACGTGTTTGATTTAACATGGACAAATAGAATCATCAACTTTTAGCAATTATCAGTTCAATTTAATTTCAAACTGCCAAATTTAGACTCACAAATCTAGTGTTGATGTTAAATGTTTTGTTTAAATGTAAATGTAATCATCGAGAGAACACCAAAGACATAAATTTATTAAAATGTCATCATGTTTTCATTCCGTTTTGAGAGTGCGTTATTAATGTAGGACTAATTAACCATTTCACCAGCTGATTTACACCCCCCTGTAAATGTTTCTGAGTACGGCCCTGCACTCAACTATCAACAAACAATTTTATAAAATAATTTTATAATTATAAATGATATAGAATTTGGGTTATATAGGCACTTTAGATTACTGGAAAATAAGTGATTAATTATTGCCAAAAATATATAAATTCCACTCACACGGCCTTCCTTTTTCATCTGTTGTCTTTGACTTTTATTGATGTATGTTTCAATTGATGTTTCACCTCTACTGATTAATATAGCATGCCATAAAGTCAACCCTCCAACAGCCACTGAGACACACGAACATAACATAAACTCAAATATAATAAAGTTGTGTGTACTGCTCTCTTTATTTTCATCAAGTGACAGCTGGAAAATATCAAGCATATTCAATAAATATTACATTGGTATGGTAAAAGAGGAAAGTGAATGCGCCGCAGTATGTGTATGGAGTGCAATGTTTATATAGAGATGAGGGTGGTCAGGTGGTAAGTGGTCTGAGGAGAGCAAGATTGAGGTGCAGTCGGTTCGGCTTTAAGAGGTCACGACCAAAGATTTAGACAACTGAACATATGGTACTAGAGTTAAGGAGGACAGATGCGTTAGACAGGAGACAATAAATGGAAAAAAGAAACATGGCAAGACCAAATCCCAGGGAAAACTCATGCCTTAAACAAAAATTATGCAAATGATGGTAGGAGATTTTGATTCAAAGAGAACAGATAATTTTAATAAAACTGGTAATAGTACTTACATTATGAAATAAATATTTGTCTTTGGCAGATGCAGACGGAGCAACCAAATCCTTAAACATCTATACAAATTATACAGCAGGTTATAGCAATATTTATATACCGTATTAATTATTGTAGACTACCAGTACTGTAATATTTAAGATACTGTATAGTACAACCTCTATGTGTCAAGCAGTTACTATTACAGTCAAATCCCAGCTATTAAGTGGATACCTAATCCTTGTCTAGGTGTCCCACGAAGGGGGGTTTCTGCTTAAAAGGGATCCTAACTTTTTTTTCTTGACGTGGGTTTCTGCTTAATTATAACTGCTTCGACGGTGGAATTACAGTTTTATAGTTACCTTGACTATTAATCAGCTACTAAATTTTTCTTAAACTACCTTAAATTTGTCTGCAAATTAGCCAATCCAAGTAGTTTCACCAGTTCTAGATACATGTATGTCATTTAAGAACTTTTGTAAGACAGATACTATCTAGTGTGGTTGTTTCTACTTTTGATATAGATTGGCGCACCTTGACACTGGTACGCGACTGTCCCTGTCATAGAGCCTCTATGACATAGAACAAATTTTACATGTATATATTTTAATCTAAGAGGGCGGCGCCTCGCATGGGACTTTTAGTCCCGTTCACGTTTTCCCTTTTGGAGCTCTTGTTGTCGTCTTTTTCGTGGCAAGAATTGTTATCCAATTATTAAAATAACTGTATAGTGTTTTGTTAAAAAAAGGGCCAGAACCACAAATTTGTAATCCGCTTAAGAGGGGTGTCCATATAGGAGCAAGCCTGGATATTAGCGGCCGGTACAAATTTCTAGAGATTTGACAGTTACAATATTGATTGTGTCTGTCATTTTGTCAGACGCTCATCTTGTCCGAAGATTATACTCAACTTTTTGCGAAAGTAAAACATTTTTGTGTTGAATGGACTGTGTTTAGATTTCGTATTGTTCAATCTCAGATGAGAGATACTGCGCTACGTTTTGAGATTATATGCGCTACGTTTTGAGACATTGCGCTAAGTTTGGAGACACTACGCTAAGTTTGGAGAAATTACGATAACTTTGGAGATATTGCGCTAAGTTTGGAGACACTACGCTAAGTTTGGAGAAATTACGATAACTTTGGAGACATTGCGCTAAGTTTGTAGACACTACGCTAAGTTTGGAGACATTAAGTTAACTTTGGAGACATTGAGATAAGTTATGAGACGTTACGCATAGTTTGGAGACATTGCGCTAGGTTTGGAGATATTGCGCTAGGTTTGGAGACATTGCGCTAAATTTAGAGACATCGAGCTAAGTTACGAGACATTACGCTAAGTTGTACGGTGACAAATTTTGTGTGTCCGCTACAAATTTATTTATGCCTGTCAGAATGACAGGTGCAACAAAAATAACTATTTCCAGGCTTGCATTGGAGGGGTTTGACTATACACTGCTAAGTTCTCAAAAGAACTGGATATATATCAGAAATAACTTCAATATGTCGATATACTTTCATGGATGATGTTTCGGACGATGTGTCCTTCTATAGAACTGACCTGAAGAAGGATACATTGTCCAAAACGTCATCCATGATTAAACTTAGCTTGACTGCCACTGTTCAATCTTTACTTGGCCTACAGATATAGCAGAGGTACATGTATTATGCAAGCAAGCCTTTGCACCTGTATTCAGTATACCTATCTACACAGCTCCAGTAGAGATCATGGCACCACAATGTAAGAAACATAGTCGCGCAGCATCTACTAGTATACAGGGTATCGTACTCACATTTCTTGAATGAATATTTAAATGCTCCAAAAATCTGGAAAATGTTGTAACTGAAACATATATTGTTCCAAGACACATGTATACACAAAATAAGAAAAAATATCTGTGGTTGAAATGTCCTACGCAATTATTAACCCAAGCTGAATCTTTAATTAAAGAACAACATTTTGACAAAAAAATTGAATCGATGCATAATTTTGGGAAGTTGTGTACCCACATTGAGTGGTGATCCCATTTCCCATTTAAATTTGGAGAGATACCCACTTTGTGTGACAACCCCATATAATCCTACTCTTATATACATGTACTGGTAATCTTGGGGAGATAATATCCCACTTTGTGTGATGACCCACCCATGTAATTCTACAGTAAAATGTATTATTTTACTGGCTTGTGTGTGTTGGGCGGCCGTAGCCGGAGGCATAGGCGGATCTAGGGGTGGGGTGCAGGGGGTGGCACAACCCCCAGAGAAAATTAGTCAGACCTCCCAGAAAAAGTCAGCATCAACCAGTGTATATTAAAATTTCATAATTTAAGGTGGTGGTGGATGGGTGCACTCCCCCTGAAAAATCTGCACCCCTCTATCAGATGAGCCTGGATATGCCCCTGGCCGGAGGAGAGCTGTAGGCTCCTCTTTCTTTAGCTGCTACCCAAAGGTAGGCGTGAGCACTACTCTTATCCTGGAATCTTAAGGGTTGATTTTACAGAGGGGGGAAAACCAGAGAACCTGGAGAAAAATCCTCGAAGCACAGGAGAGAATACTTGCATGAGTCTGAAGCTCGGAAGTCAACACGGTATACCCAGATGGTCACCCATCCGAACACTAACCCGTCCAACACGCCTACTGCATGTGCCACCCATGCCAGTGCCTATTCACTGGCTTACTCTCAGGGGAAATTACAGTACTGGTATATCCCACTTTGTGTGGTCAGACCCCATATAATTCTACTACTGTACTTAAAATTTACTGTCTTACTCTCGAGGAAATTACAGTATATCCCACTTTGTGGTGACCGGCCATATACAGTACATGTAATTCTACTATACAATTTTACTATTACTACATTTGAGAAGTAAGATACCCATTTTGAGTGGTGATGGCCCATATATAATTCTACTGCTTATTTAGTTTTCTACTTTTAGCCGAATAGGCTACAGCAATAGTACCGGTACATATATCTAAATTATATATTATAGTGCTATACGCACATAATTAAGGATACGGCAGTGATGGTCCATTTTTAAAATACATCTGTAAGAAATTTATACAAAAAGATGTTATTACTGTACCTTAAATTGCATACATTGTAAATTGCATACATTGTAAATTGCATACATCATAAATTGCATACATGTACAGTACTTAATATAAATACCTCCCTATGTAGCTTTCGCTAATGACAGTACATGCAGTATATACTTTTATATACTTAAAATATAATAGAATGGAGCTAAAAATTCATCAAAATTGAGAAATTGTCATACTTATTGCAAACACTGCAGTGATGAGTTCGTAATGGCTTTGGTTGAATGCCTACAATCATTATTAATAAATTTAATTACAATTGCTTCAGTAAAACAGATGAATTATGTACCACTAGTTATCACTGCATTCCTTAATATTATTAATTATAAATTGAGACAAGTTGACATAATTACCTACATTTGGTACAAACAGCAATATCCAGCTGCACATTGGTATGAGTTTTTTTACCCTAAATTTTAAAATTATCTGATATGAACTAAAAAGTCATCCAGTAGTTGTATGGAAATTATAATTTCAGCACACTGACAAAGCGTGAAACTGTAAAATGTAAATTTCAAGTTGTTGTCAGTTTTAGGCCACAGTAATAATTGCAGTTCTGACAAGCTGAGATATGACTAAAAACCTGGAGGTTTCTGGCCAAGGGGTGGGAGCCCATTTTTAAATGTGTGGCCGGCAGTTTTGGGCCTCAAAGTTGAATGGTACACTTGCAGTGGAGGTGACTGTGAGGTACTAAGGTCTTAGTCGTCTTCTGGACGATCTTTTTTTGTATACGCGAGAGGTTGGAAGAAATGAGAAATTGTTACGATCGGACATGTCTGTATGATGAAATACATCATGGAACTGCTAACCCCAAAACAACTTAGATCCTAACCCCCTGCCTAATGGGTTTTCTAACCTCCCACCTAATGGTTTTCTAACCTCCGGCCTAATGATTTTCTAATACTAACCTTAATACTGATAAAAGGATCATCCAAAGGACGACTCAGACTTAGTACCTCACGGTTACCTCAACCGAGTGTACCATCTATAGCCACGACCCTTCAATATTGCCATTTTACTTGCCATTTTGCTTGAATACCGTAAGATTTTTTAGATCTCCCGTGAGACCTGGCGGTTAGTGCAAAAACCTGGAGACTCACAGAGAAACCGTGAGACTTGGCAGCTCTGTAATTGACTAAAATGGATCACAGTAGCTGATAGTCATTTATCTCATTTCAGAATGAAATTTCATTCACAGTAAATATAGTATAGACAATTTTGTATGGTATCATAATGATACCATACAAAATTGTCTATACTATATTTACTGTGAAATTTCATTCTGAAATGAGATAAATGACTATCAGCTACTGTGATCCATTTTAGTCAATTACAGAGCTGCCAAGTCTCACAGTTTCATTGTAAACAGATAAGAGCAATAGATACATGGATGATCGTCAAACTCAAATCCTCATCACAATCGTCCATGTATCATCTGTCTATTGCATTGCTCCTACATTCACTGCATCAGCTAGTGTACTATAATTATATAATTATACTGTCCAACAGATAAAAGCATCTTAACAAAGTTCACACAAGAATGAAACTTAACTCATTCAAATATCATGTGATTACCCCTAATAGAATTTTGGTCAGGACCCATGAAGTCAATAATATAACCCTCCTGTAATTCAGAGGGGTTGGCCCTAATTAATTTTTATAGTGAAGACCAACCCCTTTTGCAAGAAAATCACATAAATTATTCACTTGGGTCTTAGCAAAAAGTTATTAATTTAAAGATTGAAATAGAGGCTGATCTTAATTGAAAGGTACAGGCTGGTATACATACAGTACTAGACATTCTGTACACAATACAGGTACAGTAGATAAACTAATTACTGTAATAATAATTATTCTAGCTTAAGTATATATAATTAGTACAGTATACTGTAAGTCTGTATCTCTGTAATAATAACCAAAATGCTAAAACATAATAAAATAAGACATACTATTGGTGGATGTCCAGGGCTTGTTGAGCAAGCTTTGTAGTAATGAAAGCTGACATTTAACAATAGCCAATGACCACAAATTATATGACAGACCATAAGCCAGACATTGTACTCAAGAACAATGGGCATAACAAATATATAAAATATCAAAACAACAGCAGTTATCAGACAAACAACAAGCACAACCAAGCCCTGAAGAACAAAAAAAATCAAAATGAGAATTAATTTGACTCTAGCAAACTGGTGCCGTCAAGTCCATTCTGCGCATGTGTGATATTTCAAGCATGGGGGACACCATTACAGTATGTCAACCAACTTTAACAGAATAGATTTGCGACAGTTTGAAAGCGAGTATTCATCAAAGGTGGTGAAGGTGCAAGTAGTAGTTTGATATATTACAGTATCCACTTTTAGGAACAGAACAGTTTCTTACAGTATATAATATATTATAACACACTTTTTATGTGGAAAAGCTCAAGCATGGAAAACAAATCTGCAATACTTCATGTAATCAATGTTTATATATATTAATGCAATGTAAACAAATGATGTAATCTGCAGAAACGTGGACATGCGCAGAACGGACTTGACGGCACCTTTTCCAATTATTCACCAAAGTGCAGGTGAGTAGTGGTGGATATTTACCAAGAAGGTGAATAATTGTTTTAGTATAAATACAGGTGATCTTTTTCCAATAGCATTTTCTTTAAAATTGATTATTTCCTCATCTGTCACACTGAGAAATCGGCTGGCAGCCATTTTGCCTAAATGCTGTAGGTGATTATTGTGAAATAATCCGAAGTAGCTTGACCAATTAGCGTGTGCGATTTTCTATAATCACCTGTGTATTCATACTAACAATCGAATTAACCCACTGCATAGAGGTAATGAGAATAAAGGAAATGATCACCACAGATGAACTATAGATGTTTTAAAACAACTTAGGACTATAAGAAATGTTTGGAGAGCAATAAGGAGAATTATTATACAATACAATACTCATGCAATTGTCTCGATTGTGATTGGCTAAAAAAACCTACAGACAATTCTTAATGTCTTGCCACCTACAAAATATCAAAAATTGTCTGTAGGTGACGTTATTGTCTCTGCGTAGCTTAGTTCCTAACTCCGTACCAAAGGCTTCTACATAATATTATAATATTATATATTGTATAATAACACAATTATTGGATACGGCTTACACATGAAATCAAGAATAATTATCCAGACCTCTGTCAATGTTATCCGCCTCAGCCTTCGGCAGATAACATTAACTTCGGTCTGGTGGTCTGGGTAATTCAGTAATTATTGATATCATGATCAGCCTCATCCAATAATTGTTTACTATTCGCAGAATCCCAGCTTTCGTGAAACTAATTTTAATTTATCCAAACAAAAAGAACAATTCATTTTATTATTTAACAGTTATTGAATTCAGCTTAAGCTTAGTATTCAATACATTTTGGGATATCTATTAAATTAGAGGACAAAATATAGAAAATAACTCACCTTTCCTACGACTCCGGCGAAATGATCAACAATCCAAAATACTGGTTCAAATGCAATATCCGCGATGGGTGAGTTTGATTTAAACGCGTTATAAGTGAGTGTGTACACAGAGAAGTAGATAGCTTTGGGGTATAACCAGAGTCGTCTTAAAAAACGAGCCACCATCTCACAAAAAACAACCTGGTATAACAAAATTTATCATTGATAAGACCGGAACATCATCATGCCGGAGATATGACAGTTATTGTCATAAATCATATCATATTTACATTAAATGTGCGCCCCCCCCCCCCCCCCGTCTAGATAAATAAACGAATTCTTCATTTCCGTAACGTCATTTTTCACAGAAAGTTTTATGTTTTGTAGAATATGATTAAGCAATTGGCCCTGATTGTAAACAAGCTAACAGTTAAATATATTGAAGTTAATATTTCGCATTTACACCCAGTCGACTCAGATAATCAGAAGAAGGAAAAGTGTAAATTTAGGAACCAATTTATGGTTTCGTGCCATTAAACAAGGTCACGTGACTCATTGGCGGCCATATTGGATGAAAACTTATAACGTTCTTTTTGACTTTTGAGGCACGCGAATATATATAATTTAAACAATTAAACAGCGCAATTTGATGCAAACTTCAATTACGTTTATCATGTTAAGTTGAATGGTAGGAATCAATTTGTATAAATAAAAATATTAGAGAAATTGTAATTAGAGAATCATTCGCTAAAAGTTTCCATTTAGTATTACGGTAAAGCTATACAATCTTGCAACTTAGCTTGATAAACTAGATCAATATTTGCATTAAATTATGCTCTTTAATTATTTAAATTATAGATATATTCGCGTGCTTCAAGAACGTTTTAAGTTTTCATCCAATATGGCCGCCAATGAGTCACGTGACCTAAATTAGTTCCTACTGTATGATAAATATGTTTGTGACTTAGTTTGGACAAAATCTCTGGAAAATAGGAAATTTCAGTTTCACAAGAGCCATGCCTTAATACCGCTGAGGGATCAAAATAAACGAAAGCGGCAGAAAATTAATTAGTATTCTTTTAAAACACACTGTGAGCGATGGGAAGAGAAAAAGGTTCTAAGAAGGGTCGCGGGCTACGCAGGAGCGGGGAATGGTTAGCCTGCGAGCAGGAGCGCTCATCCGTGTCGCCTTTTGATTGGCTGTTAAATAAGTTCGGACAACAAACAGCCAATCAAAAAAAGAGACACACATGAGTGGTAGCTGCCGTGCGGAAAGGTCTATTATTAATAACAAAATTATACCAAAACAACAAAAATAGTGGTCATTAATTATTAGGGGGAGGGCTAAGATATCTTGGGCTCCCATTTGGGGAGGGTAAAAATGTTTTGGACCCATGCCAAAGAGGGTCACTACTTCAATGGACCATCCAGCACATGCTGATTGCTGGTTAAGGGACCAAGGTCATGGAGACCTCAAACATTCTGCTTGATAACGAGGCTTCCAGGAGTTAAACAAAATAAATAATTTCCTCTTTTGTTAAAACATTACCTGTTTTGTTTGATTTTTTGTCAGACATCTTTGGAACTATAGTTGGAAGCCTTGGTATCAAGCAGATTTTTTTATATCTCCAACTTCTTGCTTCAATCATAATATGGCTGGAATGGTTGACTTTCGACGCCCAGTTTCTGTAATAAGGCTTGGACCCTTTTAAGTATTATTGGTATTAAAGAATAATTCTTAAGAATTTCCTTACGCAGATGTGCACTTGCGTATAGGCACACTACATTCCTGTAAAAACCTTGAGTTTTTGTAAAACAAACATTCAAATTAAAAGCGTTTTCATACTTTTCGTGTAATTATGTATAACATGTCAGCGTGATGTCAGGAAGAAGTCCGCTTGCTTTTGCTCCCCTGACCACTCACCCACCCCAAAATAATTTCATGCGTGTTAAAATGACCATTTGCATACACCCAATGAGAATAAAGGAAATGATTACCAAATATAAACGGACATGTTTTTAAAATAATTAACTTCTCCCAACTAGTACTATAAGAAATGTTTGGAAACCAATAAGGAGAATTTGTGTACTGATACTGTAAAAGCTCTTGAATACACTCCAAATATTATGAAATTGTTTTTTGTGGACTTAAATTAAAAAGGTAATGGTACGTAGTAGCCCCCAGAACTTAATCTACTTTAGTGCACCCCCACCCAACCATTAAAAATGAATGGCATGTTTTTTTACATAAAATGAATTGATGTCTTGAAATGTAATTAATTGTTTATTTTCTTCATCAATATCAAGTCCTCCAAGTTTCTTTGGTTTCAGCCAAGATATGTCATCACAATTTATTTATTTATACGTACAGTATATTATTTTGTTTAAGGAATTGCAATTTGCTTTGATTGGGCGTGTCCAACAAAATTGGGCGCTTTCTCGGTATATGCACAACCGAATAACTAAGACATCCTATCTACCGTCGTTCATACAACGTCGTTCATATTATGACGTCATACCATGGTTTTTTAAAGAACGAGAGATATATGTTACATGTATTATAAAGTAATTTTGATAGAAATTTTGGCTGGAGAGAAACTGATTAAAATTGAAATTTGATGCGATCATAATTGGGTTGTGCATACCGAGAAAGAGCCATTGGCTTGAATATTGTGTTTTAACTGATGTTTCATACATAAACATGTCAATACAGCAAATTTGAAATTCAGGCCAACCTATTCTTATTATATTTTTGTACATGCATGTACTTATAAGTGTTGTTATCATAAATCGAATACTCTAAAAAGTTGCTGTACTGTCAAAATAGTATATAATTATATAGGAGGTCAAATGTTTTGAACAAATTATTAATTAAGGCCTTTGTTAGAAATGTTGGACATTATGCCAAAATAGTTGTGCATGGTTCATGTAACTAAATATAGTACACCAACTTTCTATAATATTCAATTTGTATTTCTACACTGCCTGTTCAGCATTTAACCATTTTATAGCACTCATTTGGATATCATTTCTTTCATATAGTATTATCAATGTGTGGTGAGCTAGCTAAAGTGGTGAGCTAGCTAAAGTATTGGGCTGCATGTGCAGAAATACAAATTAAAAATTATAAAAGGTTGGTGTACTGCCAAAATAGTGTGTAGGAGGTTTAATGTTTTGAGTGATAAGGCCCTTTGTCACAAAGTGAAATGCAAAGTTTACTCTCAAGTAAAACATAAAGTTCCCTATCTGACAGCAGTACACCAACGTTTACAGTATTCCATTTGTAATAACATCATGTACAGTAACAGCTGAATAATGTGATAATTGAGATTGATAACAAATAAATTATTTGCAGTAGCCTATACAAATATTATCATTTCGTTAATTGTTTGTTTTTACAAACTGCAACACACTTGAGAATATTCAAAACCTTGATGCACCATTAGGACCATCTGCAAGAAACTCATGACCTAAGGAATTTCCACATTTCCCACAGAAAACCTTGAAAACATTTTAAAAACAGATAATTGATCTTCCATGGAGAATATCATATCCATATAACAACTAATCTATAAATACTAATTATTGGAACAGAATATTTAATTAACTATGGTGAATCAGGTGCCACTGTTCTGAAGAATAGGCCTCTTGGGTGCATAATAGTGACCTAAGGTCACTCAAAATTAATTTTGCCAATCAACAATTTCACTTGTCACTATAACTCTTGGGAATCAAGAGAAATTAAGACATACAATCATAAACAATATTTTGATTGTTTAGCTACCGGTAGTTTATATTCATGTTTCTACAGTACAGTGTAATATATTTATAAAGTGAGCATATCCAAAAAGCAAGCATGTTCGTACATTAATATTATACACAATTACGTTGTAGTGAATGTGGGAGAGCTTGGAGTAGAAGGTTACAGGTTCGATTCCTGTACGGGACTCAGAATAATTTTTCTGAGGATATGAGCTTAACAATCGTCCACGTATTATCGTCATGTTCGTACAATTATATTCAAGTTTCTAGTACAGCTAGTTACCAATTTATTTCTGTCAAGTGAGCATATCCAAAAAGCAAACATGTTCATACATGTATAGATGCCATGAAATATTATTACGGTATGTTGTAAGTTGTTTCAGTGTTTTGTCTATATTTGCAGTTTGTGGAACTACGTTAGTTACATTGTGTTACCAGTATAATGTTTTACACTCTCATTGTCAATTTTTTAGTTTTTTTTAGAGTCCAAATAACAGTAGCCTGCGAATACAGCTGTGTGAGTAAAGAAATAGTAGCTATTCACAGGCTAAAATAACAGCAGTCCTGTCCAAATATATTTGTACAAATTATAGTTCATTTGTAATAATTTATTGTGTTGTTTGGACTTGTTTAAACAAAGTTAGATTCAATTTAAAATGTAACATATGCCATAAAAATCTATTGTCACTCTGGCAATTATTATGGTCTCATTCTTTATCCAATTTTTCGAAGACATGTATGTAAAAACAAATATTCCAACAAATATATATAGCCTACGGTTCTGGGAGAGTTGCTGGCTGGTTGTCCCCTCTCTACAATAGATATACGACATTACCACTGGTGTATTTATCAAACCACTGTGATCAAACATACTTTATATGCAGTTGCACTGCTGCTTTCTTGTGGCTCAGTTTCCAATTCTTTTGTTAAACTACTTTCATGGATGGTCTGTGAAAAAGCTGGCCATGGTGTGTGGTGAAGAAATTTACTTTTGGCATGAAATAATTGATTTCTGCATTTCACACATTCATAAATACCTGAGTTATAACAAAAACAAAAAAGAAGCCGAGGTATTGAATTTTTATGGTCTGCAAGAAATAATAGTGGCATGCAAAAAATATAAATGGGCAAGAAATTGTAGTGGTAATGCACCATAAAATCACCAGTACCGGTAGTTACTGTTAAATAGAGGATTTCTGAAAAATTTCAGGAAATTGATTTCTTCACAAATAATTTCCCAACGCAACCAGGTGATAAATCAGACATACCGTAGTTTGACGCTATTCTCGCTTTAAAAAGTTATTTTGAATGTAACTTTAAAAGTACTTACATGACCCAACGTTTCAATTAAACACTCCAATCTATTTATACCCTGATAGAACTGATGATGACGTTATTTATTAACAAGATGCAAATAAGCTTCTGGTAATAAACAACAGTCATCGTGATTCAATACAGCGTGGGCGCTATTGATATACCAAGCCTCCAGACTAGAGTAGCCTACGTCGCATCCGGCCTTTTGAAACGCGATATATATCTTAACGAGATATATATCGCGTTTAAAAAGGCTGGATACGACGCAGGCTAGAGTCCAGACAACTTCTCTGATGGTACCGTGGATTAGTGGCAATAATTTTGGAATTTTCCCAAGCAATCTCATGGTAGTTTATGCACGTGTGCTCTGACAAAGCAAAATTTTCCTTTTTTGAAAAGAAAACAGCCTTTTGGTGTTCTTTTAAATGCATATAAAACTGACGTTTAGTCTGACCGATGTACTCCTGATCACAGTCATTACTCCTGATCACCGTGAGAGTTGGTTATTATTGGATTTCAAAAACCAATAAAATGCAAAACAACAAGTTGAACGAACTGAATCATCAAACCACTATGATCAAACCGACTTGTTGTCAAGAAATAAATTTGTGAAGAAACAAATGTTCTCAACTTTTACGGAAATATTTTGTTGCCAATAGCGGGTGATCAATGTATGTTTATGTTACGCCAAATATCTTGGTGACGACCAGACTCACTAGAAACAATACAAGTACATTTATTGACCAAATATTTTTGTTTCAATATATACTAATTTATTTCTCTCCTCAGCTTGATGGGTAATACACTTATCTTTTGAGTAACATCTTTAGGGAGATACACTGATTGCATGGTCTTGTTACAAAGTAACGACAGTATTGTGGGAGCACAACCTGAATTATATTTGCTGGATGTAGTCATATTTATTGTGCAAAGTGCAATATTAGATAATTAACTATTGCTAAATATTAATAAAACTGGTCATGCATTACCAACTTCAACATGATCCTTATATTTCTCGCTGCCACTCCAGCTACAATAAGACATGTTTACCAAGTTACGAGACCACCAAAAATAACAAAATGTGAACGTTATTTATGTATGAATTTATGAATTTATCAATCTCGTACCCAGAGCCTGCTGCGCCAGGGGGAACGAAGGCCAAAAGGAACGCAGACTCTGCGAACGACATTGATGAATTTTCTCAAAAAGGACTGGGTCTAACTCTCCTTTAATTTCAGCTCAGTAAAAGGACCTTGTGATTTTTTAGAACTGCTTGGGAGAGGCTGATAAAGGACGTGCCTTGAAAGCAATTTTTTGCAGAAGTCGAATCGATCCTTAACTCACGACAAAGTCAAGCGAAGATGGATCAGATGCTACAGCCATTACCCCAGCCCATCTTTTATTTCAAAGACCAGCGGTTGTTCTTCCCAGGAGAATTTAGTCAAGACTCAATAAGAATTAATAAATATGAAAGCTGCTAAGTTCTCAAAAGAACTGGATATAATATGAAAAGGAGAAATAAGAGAACTTCAATGTGTTGAAAATTAAAGTGTTTATGAAACGAAAATTGAGATGACTTTTTATTACTTTATTTGAACGAGCTCCTCAAACGATAAAGAATGGCGAGTTTGTAGTTCTTTCATACCTTATCTCGTTCTCGAGTTATTCAAGATTGTGTAATATGACCTATGATGTCACTAGTTGTACCCACCATTTTGACGAATCAGAAAATGAAGCATATCTTCAAAACTATTGAACAAAATTCCTTGAAACTTTGCACAAGTATTGACCCTAAATTGAATAACCACGTAAACTTTATCGTTGCCATGGTAACGGATTAGTTCCCAGACTCCTTTATTACTCTCATAAACTAGTTTATATTCTGCCTTTTCTAAACCAATATTTAACTGTTGATCAGTGAGGTATATTTTCGATTGCCAACAAAACAGAGCAACTTCGAGTCAAAATCTTTGTAGGGCATGGTGGAAAATAGAACAGTTTTGTTGCAGGGTGAAAGGTCTGAGAACTAATATATATTGTTATGGTAACGATAAAGTTGACGTGGGATATTCAATTGGTGACCTGTATACTTGTGTAAAGTTTCAAACAATTTTGCTCAATATTTTTGAAGATATACTTCATTTTCTGATTCATCATAATCATAGGTCATATTACACAATCTTGAATAACTCGAGAACGAGATAAGATATTAAAGAACTACAAACGCCATTTCTTTATCGATTGACGAGTTCACTAAAATAAATCAATAAAAAAGTCACCTCAATTTTCGTTTCATAAATATACGTATATACCCTGTGAGCAGAGCCTTCTTTTCCTTTGTTTCGCCTTGCTGAGCGGGAGAGAAAAGAAGGACAATTACGAATAATCCTTCTTTTCTCTCCCGCAAAGGCTCTGCTCACAGGGTAATACGTATATTAATTAAGTATTTTTCGACACATTGAAAACGAAGTTCTCTTATTTCTCCTTTTTATATTATATCCATAACCAAAGTTTTCCCGGGAAGAGGATTCGAACCGTCGAACTTAAAACAAAATATTCTGTTTTTACTAGGCCAATGGCATAGGCGTACTAGGAACCGGGGGGGGGGGGGGGGGGGGGGGGGGGGGGGGGGGCTGGGGGGCTGAAGCCTCCCTAAAATTTTAAATGGGGGGGCTGAGCCCCCAAAAAAATCAGGACAAGCATTGCTAAATTTAATGTTTTTTTCCCAATTGTATTAATAGGACTATATAGAATAGGACAGAAGCTACTTAAAGTAATCTACCTACAGGCTTCATCTACACGAGATTTTACAAACTGGTGTAGCCTGAGGCCCTGAAGTGTTAGCCAACTCCTAATCCCTTGCCATGCGAGAGTGAAAAAGTTTGCTCAAATTGCTGCAAATTGTCTTTCCGAGCTTCTAGATTTCAAAAATTTCCGGGGGAGGACCCCCACCCCCCTTAAAATGCGGTAACTGATTCCTGCTTGTCGACTTCAGCCCCGCCCCCCAACTTTAAATTCGTTCCTACGCCTCTGGCCAATAGTGAACATTTGTCTCTTAGAAGAGGATGAGTATATGTCGGCCGGGAGCTGTGTAGAGACCGAAATGTATGACATGTAATTTATGTATACATGTTTATTTATTTATGTTAATTTGATGAGTGTGTATATAAGAATTGTGTGAGTGTGAAAAAAGCTTTTTTGAGAAGAAACCCGAAAAAAGGCGACTACAACATGGTCCTTCGAACCGGATTGACTTGTGTAGAGAAGAAACCCAAGAAACAGCGACTACACAATAGTCCTTCGAACCGGATTGATCGAACCAGTGATCTAAGAATATACAGTCCCACGCTCTGCCATTTTGTAGTCGCCTTTTGTTGCGTTTTTCATTTATTCTGCTAACAAGACTCAATTGACTTATGTTCTGGCCATTTACCCGCCTGTGTTTCTCCCCATCCCTAGCTAATTATCTTCGTTAAAAGATATCTTCGGACAAACTTAGGAAAAACACAAGCGGGGGGTTGGGGTTATAATGAAGTTGAAGGCGGGGGTTTTATATAGGATCAAGGTTTACACCAGAAAAATTCGGCGCATGAGGTGGATGAATAGCAAGTTAATACCTCTTTGACGTCAGTTGCTCTTCGAAATGGTTCTCGTTCCAAATTTTCATAACGTTCCGTAGCTCGTTCTCTCCATCACGAGAATTTGTTCCACAGTCTATTCGTATCTCCTTTGGTGTTCCTCACTATAAACCTCGCAATAAACGTTGATGAAATCGTCTGTTTCTAAAGATGCACCAACTTCTAGATGGATCGCTCTTGTACACATACATACAGGTGAAGATACCTCCCCATCTCTTTGGTGTAGCTCGACCTTTGTTTGACCAATATACTAGGTCCGAACATATCTGTACCAACATAGGAAAAACGTGGTTCGTACGCCATAAGTCGACAGGGTGGTAACGGTGCCAACCATTGGTGAAGTCGCGGTGCATGACCTCTTCTACAAACGAAACATTGTTAATTATTCTTCTGACTAATGAACGGGCGTTACAAATCCATACTCTCTAGTCTCTGACGTAACAGACTTACAATATGTTCTTGTCCGATATGGCCGTGGGTGCAGTGTACATGTCTCGCATTAGTTCGGCGATCTAGTGGTACTTTGGTGTTATAGGTGGAAACTTTGCATCGTAACTCAAAGGCGCGTACTCTAATTTGCTTTCCATTCGAAGAAGGCTGTTCTTTCCCATGAAGGGACTCAGCCTCGCAATGTTACTGGAGGCTTTTACGCAATCCTCGCCCTTGCTAAGAGTATTATATTCATCCGAATACTCGTGCTGTTGAACCATTTTGATAATATCCTTCTCTCCGTTTTCCATTTCAATGATGGTGGGCGTCTCACTGGAACAATTGCAGCAGTAGAGATGACGTCGATTTCGTAAATGATTTTTGAATCTTGTCAACCAGATAATCTTTGATTTCAACTTGCTCCATGTTGAGTATCTGTCCAACAGCTGATATATAAGGTTGGTTTATCCACGCTATACAGCAGGTCGTCCAACGACATCTTCAGCCAATTTGGTTCCGAGTTGTTCAGAAATGGATGGCTTTTCAGCCATCGGTGTTCCGATGTCAGCTCCGACGGATTTAATCCTCGTGAGGCGTTGTCTTACTGTCATTCATTCTCGGATAATATCTGCCACTCTATTGCCGACGTATACTGTAAATATTTTACTTTCATTTTGGATATATTTCAGGACCATTTCTGAGTCCAGTAATAAATTTTTCTGTATGTGATCTCGCGCTGTATTATCTCGCTGACTCGGACTGCTCCGCTTGTAACTCCAGTCGCGGGATGAGACCTTGCATAGAGGTGCAGTACGGGACTTTCCTAACACAAAAGAACACGTAATTGTTCCATCGGTGTATGTATTTCGAATGTATGACACAGCTACGTATCCTTTCTCACTAGCATCGGCGAAATTATGAAGTTGGAGGTCTTCGACGCACTTTGTGGAGCAACATTTTCTTGATGTATGGTTTACAGTTGTGTCAAATTGGTAGCATTGTGAGATCTGGATTTTCGAAAGAGTTGGGAGTGCCATCTTCCACCGCCTCCACTTCCTCTTCCGGAAGTGGCTCGTTCCAGTCTGATTTTGTTCACCACAACCAGCTTTGCGAGCTTTAGCAGGTAATGTCACCGGCGCAGCAAATCCTAATGGATCATACAGGCTCGCAACTGTTGATAAGTTTCCTCTCTTTGTTTCCCGCGGTTTATCAAGGTTGATCACTTTAAATTTGAATGCATCTTCTTCGACATTCCACTGGAGTCCGAGGGCTCTTTCAACGGGAAGCTTATCCTAATCCAGGTTTAAAGACGGATCTGCCCGTTCTAAAACATTTTGTGTTGAATGGACTGCGTTTAGATTTCGTATTGTACAATCTCAGATGAGAGACATTACACTAATTTTTGAGACGGTACGCTAAGTTTGGAGACATTGCGCTACGTTTTGAGACATTACGCTACGTTTTGAGACATTACGCTAAGTTTGGAGACATTAAGCTAACTTTGGAGACATTTGAAATTTGGAGATATTACCGACTAAGTTTGGAGACGTTACGCTAAGCGTGGAGATATTACGTTAAGTTTGGAAACATTCAGACATTGCGCAAAGTTGTGAGACCTTACCCTAAGTTTGGAGACGTTACGCTAAGACTGGAGACGTTAAGCTAAGTTTTGAAACATTACGCTAGGTTTGGAGACGTTACGCTAATTTTTGAGATGTTATGCTAAGTTGTACCTTGACAGGTACAATTGTTTGTGTGTCCGTTTCAAATTCATTTGTGCTGGTCATTCTGACAGGTATAGCGAAAATAATTATTTCCAGGCTTGTTTGCATTGATGTTCTATAAAGGTTTACTTCTAGTCTGCAGTGACATCAAACTAGCCATTATTTCAGAATAATATTCTACTGCTAGAGAAATTTGGCTTATACAGGTAATTCAAATGTTGATGGGATAATACTTGTCAGAACGATCAAGAGAGCCAAATTCCTGGGATAACGTCACACTCAACCAGGCCCGGAGCTACGCGGGGGTGTGGGACACCCCCAAAAATCTTTTTACGAGTTTCAATCGGCAGAAGTTATATTTTAGTCGGCAGAACTCAGAAGTTATATTTTGACGTGTTTGCAGCTCTTAGCAATTATCAGTTCAATTTAATTTCAAACTGCCAAATTTAGGCTTGATGTTAAATGTTTTGTTTATATGTAAATGTAATCAACGAGAGAACACCAAAGACATAAATTTATTAAAATGTCATCATGTTTTCATTCCGTTTTGAGAGTGCGTTATTAATGTAGGACTAATTAACCATTTCACCAGCTGACCAGGGTCATTTTAGTAGCTAGCATCCAACGGAAACAAATTTTTTTGACAAGCTTCGATCGATTATCGATAGGATGTAGTTGGAACAAGCTCATGCGTCAGTCGGTTGAAGTGAGCTTACGCCCCCCCCCCCCCCCCCCGTAAATGTTTCTGAGTACGGCCCTGCACTCAATTATCAACAAACAATTTTTTAAATAATTTTATAATTTTATAATTATAAACTAGAAATACGAATCCGCAATAATCCCCCCCCCCCTACGGGAATTTCCCATCCATGGTGCCCAGACCTCGCACGCCGTGGCCGTGTATTTGTGTTTTGCAAAAATTCACAATTTGCAAAAGCCCGTTTCGTCGAAGAAATGTTTGAAGGTTATCTCGGCCAATATTTAACCGATTTAAACTCTGAAAACAGACTTGGAATTAGTCAAAAGTCAAAATACATAACATATGTGTCTACTATATTACGAGAACGTGAATACCCTTGGTAAAAATGGTTTATGTACTTAGAAATTAGTCGGCTATAAGCTGGTCACTTCGTCGTATATTATTTTAAATATCTCGATCAATATATAACCGTTTTCAATTCTGAAAACAGATTTCTATTTCCTCAAGTCTTTTTGAAAAAAAAACATTTGAATTCGTTTCAATTTTTCCATTCGCAATCATGTGACAGTTCAATTTAAATATTAATTCTAGTTACCAGGACCAAATTTTCCGATGTCGCGTGGACGGCCGTTGATACATATGCATATATATATATATATATATATATATATATATTATATATATATATATATTATATATATATATATATATATATATATATATATATATATATATATATATATATAATATATATATATAAACAAATAAACTCGATCCAAGATCAGGACCGCTAGCATTTCTCCCGTGATAAGGGACTAAACGCCGGTCGATATTAGCACCCTCGCCCTCAGCCTTCGACCGCGCTTCGCGCCGGGCGAGGGTATTATATAGAATTTGGATTATATAGAATTTGGGTTTAGATCACTGGAAAATAAGTGATTAATTATTGCCAAAAATTCCACTCACACGGCCTTCCTTTTTCATCTGTTGTCTTTGACTTTTATTGATGTATGTTTCAATTGATGTTTCACCTCTACTGATTAATATAGCATGCCATAAAGCTAACCCTCCAACAGCCACTGAGACACACGAACATAACATAAACTCAAATATAATAAAGTTGTGTGTACTGCTCTCTTTATTTTCATCAAGTGACAGCTGGAAAATATCAAGCATATTCAATAAATATTACATTGGTATGGTAAAAGAGGAAAGTGAATGGGCTGCAGTATGTGTATGGAGTGCGATGTTTATATAGAGATGAGGGTGGTCAGGTGGATACAGTAAGTGGTCTGAGGAGAACAAGACTGAGGTGCAGTCGAACCGACTAAGAGGTCACGACCAAAGATTTAGACAACATATGGTACTAGAGTTAAGGAGGACAGATGTGTTAGACAGGAGACAATAAATGGAAAAAAGAAACATGGCAAGACCAAATCCCAGGGAAAACTCATGCCTTAAACAAAAATTATGCAAATGATGGTAGGGGATTTTGGTTCAAAGAGAACATATAATTTTAAAGTAATTATTGTAGTGTACTTAATAAAACTGGTAACAGTACTTACATTATGAAATAAATATTTGTCTTTGGCAGATGCAGACGGAGCAACCAAATCCTTAAACATCTATACAAATTATACAGCAGGTTATAGCAATATTTATATACCGTATTAATTATTGTAGACTATACCAGTACTGTAATATTTAAGATACTGTATAGTACAACCTCTATGTGTCGAGCAGTTACTATTACAGTCAAATCCCAGCTATTAAGTGGATACCTATCCCACGAAGGGGGGTTTCTGCTTAAAAGGGATCATAACTTTTTTTTCTTGACGTGGGTTTCTGCTTAATTATAACTACTTCGACAGTACTGTTACCTTGACTATTAATCAGCTACTAAATTTCTCTTAAACTACCTTAAATTTGTCTGCAAATTAGCCAATCCAAGTAGTTTCACCAGTTCTACATGTATGTCATTTAAGAACTTTTGTAAGACAGATACTATCTAGTGTGGTTGTTTCTACTTTTGATATAGATTGGCGCACCTTGACACTGGTACGCGACTGTCCCTGTCATAGAGCCTCTATGACATAGAACAAATTTTACATGTATATATTTTAATCTAAGAGGGCGGCGCCTCGCATGGGACTTTTAGTCCCGTTCGCGTTTTCCCTTTTGGAGCTCTTGTTGTCGTCTTTTTCGTGGCAAGAATTGTTATCCAATTATTAAAATAACTGTATAGTGTTTTGTTAAAAAAAGGGCCAGAACCACAGATTGGTAATCCGCTTAAGAGGGGTGTCCATAGGAGCAAGCCTGGATATTAGCGGCCGGTACAAATATCCCATTTCTAGAGATTTGACAGTTACAATATTAATTGTGTCTGTCATTTTGTCAGACGCTCATCTTATCCGAAGATTATACTCAACTTTTTACGAAAGTAAAACATTTTTGTGTTGAATGGACTGTGTTTAGATTTCGTATTGTTCAATCTCAGATGAGAGATACTGCGCTACGTTTTGAGATTATATGCGCTACGTTTTGAGACATTGCGCTAAGTTTGGAGACACTACGCTAAGTTTGGAGAAATTACGATAACTTTGGAGATATTGCGCTAAGTTTGGAGACACTACGCTAAGTTTGGAGAAATTACGATAACTTTGGAGACATTGCGCTAAGTTTGTAGACACTACGCTAAGTTTGGAGACATTAAGTTAACTTTGGAGACATTGAGATAAGTTATGAGACGTTACGCATAGTTTGGAGACATTGCGCTAGGTTTGGAGACATTGCGCTAAATTTAGAGACATCGAGCTAAGTTACGAGACATTACGCTAAGTTGTACGGTGACAAATTTTGTGTGTCCGCTACAAATTTATTTATGCCTGTCAGAATGACAGGTGCAACAAAAATAACTATTTCCAGGCTTGCATTGGAGGGGTTTGACTATACACTGCTAAGTTCTCAAAAGAACTGGATATATATCAGAAATAACTTCAATATGTCGATATACTTTCATGGATGATGTTTCGGACGATGTGTCCTTCTATAGAACTGACCTGAAGAAGGATACATTGTCCAAAACGTCATCCATGATTAAACTTAGCTTGACTGCCACTGTTCAATCTTTACTTGGCCTACAGATATAGCAGAGGTACATGTATTATGCAAGCAAGCCTTTGCACCTGTATTCAATATACCTATCTACACAGCTCCAGTAGAGATCATGGCACCACAATGTAAGAAACATAGTCGCGCAGCATCTACTAGTATACAGGGTATCGTACTCACATTTCTTGAATGAATATTTAAATGCTCCAAAAATCTGGAAAATGTTGTAACTGAAACATATATTGTTCCAAGACACATGTATACACAAAATAAGAAAAAATATCTGTGGTTGAAATGTCCTACGCAATTATTAACCCAAGCTGAATCTTTAATTAAAGAACATTTTGACAAAAAAATTGAATCGATGCATAATTTTGGGAAGTTGTGTACCCACATTGAGACAATTGAGTGGTGATCCCATTTCCCATTTAAATTTGGAGAGATACCCACTTTGTGTGACAACCCCATATAATCCTACTCTTATATACATGTACTGGTAATCTTGGGGAGATAATATCCCACTTTGTGTGATGACCCACCCATGTAATTCTACAGTAAAATGTATTATTTTACTGGCTTGTGTGTGTTGGGCGGCCGTAGCCGGAGGCATAGGCGGATCTAGGGGTGGGGTGCAGGGGGTGGCACAACCCCCAGAGAAAATTAGTCAGACCTCCCAGAAAAAGTCAGCATCAACCAGTGTATATTACAATTTCATAATTTAAGGTGGTGGTGGATGGGTGCACTCCCCCTGAAAAATCTGCACCCCTCTATCAGATGAGCCTGGATATGCCCCTGGCCGGAGGAGAGCTGTAGGCTCCTCTTTCTTTAGCTGCTACCCAAAGGTAGGCGTGAGCACTACTCTTATCCTGGAATCTTAAGGGTTGATTTTACAGAGGGGGGAAAACCAGAGAACCTGGAGAAAAATCCTCGAAGCACAGGAGAGAATCAACAACTCATGAGTCTGAAGCTCGGAAGTCAACACAGGTAATAAGATGGTCACCCATCCGAATACTAACCCGTCCAACAGGGCTTAACCTCAGTGGTGAAGGGCAACACGCCTACTGCACGTGCCACCCTATTCACTGTCTTACTCTCGGGGAAATTACAGTATATCCCACTTTGTGTGGTGACCGGCCATATACAGTACATGTAATTCTACTATACAATTTTACTATTTCTACATTTGGGAATTAAGATACCCATTTTGTGTGGTGATGGCCCATATATAATTCTATTGCTTATTTAGTTTTCTACTTTTAGCTGAATAGGCTACAGCAATAGTACCGGTACATGTATCTAAATATAGT
This sequence comes from Chrysogorgia sp. JL179-B06, assembly GCA_035772405.1. NCBI lineage: Eukaryota > Metazoa > Cnidaria > Anthozoa > Scleralcyonacea > Chrysogorgiidae > Chrysogorgia > Chrysogorgia sp. JL179-B06. The sequence goes on from JAYKKM010000237.1 coordinate 1,150,483, forward strand.
GCTATACACACATAATTAAGGATACGGCAGTGATGGTCCATTTTTAAAATACATCTGTAAGAAATTTATACAAAAAGATGTTATTACTGTACCTTAAATTGCATACATTGTAAATTGCATACATTGTAAATTGCATACATTGTAAATTGCATACATTGTAAATTGCATACATGTACAGTACTTAATATAAATACTTCCCTATATAGCTTTCGCTAATGACAGTACATGCAGTATAAAATTGAGAAATTGTCATACTTATTGCAAACACTGCAGTGATGAGTTCGTAATGGCTTTGGTTGAATGCCTAAAATCATTGTTAATAAATTTAATTACAATTGCTTCAGTAAAACAGATGAATTATGTACCACTTCATGGTTATCACTGCTTTTCTTAATATATTATTAATTATAAATTGAGACAAATTGACATAATTACCTACATTTGGTACAAACAGCGATATCCAGCTGCACATTGGTATGAGTTTTTTTACCCTAAATTTTAAAATTATCTGATATGAACTAAAAAGTCATCCAGTAGTTGTCAGCCAAATCACAGAAATGACACATCACCAAAAAAAAATTATATTAATATTTTGCACCTAAAATGCCAATTTTCTGATACTGCAATGCCTTGCCCTTATAGACTAAAATTTTTTTAAACCAAGATTGCCCAGAAGCATTATGGGAATGGAATAAATAATAGCAATATCCGTATGTTGATTATGGATAATGTTGTTACTTTATAATAAAAAGGCCCTATTTTGTTATACAAAACTAAATTCCTTGAAAATTTAATTAGTACAGTTTGCCATTGCTGTCTAAAAGCTTAATTTAAATTAAAGATTTGGAAACATGTAAACGGCATTGTGCAAGGCGGCACTGAAAACACCCTCATTTTTGGGTCACGTGAGTCACAAAATTCACACAAAAAGTTTTCTCATTTCTTGTCACTTTAAACTAATTCCCCAATTATTTTATAACTTGGTCATCTGACTAAGGGTTACCTATGCTAGAAATTATTATTAAATATACTCAGTAGTTTCATCAGAAAATCACCCTCAAGTTTGGTCACGTGAGTCACGTAAAATGGACGTCAATGTGAAATAGTAAGTTTTGCACAAAATATCTTCTGGGAAAACTTGCCACTAACTTGCCTGAAGTTATCATCTCAAACTGTTGAATAATCTTGCAGTGGGCTTGGGCTACCTGTTTTAGGCCAGGTTACCAAGTCAACAATATTTCCAGTTATTTCAAATGAATCCAATAAATGTTAAAACAAAACCATTAAGTGCAGCAGAAAGGCAAAAGAGAAGGAGGGATAAGCTAAAAAGTGAAGGTAGATATGAAGAGTATAAAGTCAAACATGCCAATATTGTCAAACAGTATAGAAAGAAGAAAGCTGATAAATTAGAGACCCTAACTGCTGAAGAAAAAGCTCAGTTAGTTCAGGAAAGAAGAGAGAAGGATAGACTTAGGAAACAAAAGAGCCGTGGAAAAGCAGCAGGAGTGTTAACTCCTTCAGGGTCAGCTCAGAGCCCTGGCAGAACATACAGTCGTAAGAGTTCACTTAGTCGAGCTGTCAATGTTGCTAAGAAATCATTACCAACCAGTCCAAGAAAGCGGAGAACCATCCTAAGAAAGCTTGCTGATGAATTTGGAAAAGATGAATTATTGACCACCAGTTCAAATCGACATAATCTATCGCTCACTACAGAAACAATAGAGACAGTGAAGAACTTTTATACCCGAGATGATATCAGTCGAATGGCTCCAGGAAAGAGGGATGTTGTTACTATCAGAGACAAAGATGGAAAGAAGAAACTGCAAAAGCGACATCTGTACATGAGCATCAAGGAAGCATATTATGGTGTCTTCAAGGTAGAAAATCCAAATGTGAAGATAGGGCAGACAAAATTTAGAAAGCTACGTCCTCCAAATGTTCTCCTTAGCTCACAAACACCATCCAATGTCTGCACGTGTGTTTACCATCAAAACATGTTCCTTGCATTAGATGCGATAAACATTCATGTTCCTAACATACCGTCATATTCGACTGATTTTCCTGCCTCATGTTTGCTCGATCCAGGGAGTGATTTATGCTGGTTTGGCAACTGTTCACATGACAGTTGTGGATTTGAAGCCATGTACCCTTTGCCCAACACAGTTAAGAATTTTCCAGCCAAGTGGATGACATGGCAAGAAGTGAATGGAAGACTGTCGAAGTTAGAAAACATTGGAACTGTCCAAGATCTGTATGATCACATTTGCTCCATGACAACAAAGTTTTTGCCACACTGTCACATCAAGCGTCTGCAAGCAAAGCAGTATGAGTTGGACAAAGAATTGGCTTCAACACAGGACAGTAAGATTGCTGTTCTTCAGATGGATTTTGCTGAAAATTACACGTGCGTAGCCCAAGACGAAATTCAGTCTGCTCACTGGAACCAGAGCCAAGTTACCCTGTTTACCACGGTTACATGGCTAAAAGGCGAAGTAATGTCCAAGGTGATAGTGAGCGATTGCATGCAACACACAAAGACCACAGTGATGGTATTTCTCGATGAAATACTAGAAACCTTACCTCCAGACATCAAAGAAGTAAGAATCTGGACTGATGGACCTTCCAGCCAGTTCAAAAACAAATTTGTTATGGAAGGCATGAAAGCACTTTCACAGAAACATGGAATCCCATTATACTGGAATTTCAGTGCAACTAGCCATGGGAAGGGTCCTGTTGATGGAATTGGTGGATGCCTCAAAAGGAAAGCGACAGACAAAGTTAAGACCAGGCAATTTGTTATCAATAATGCTGTCGACTTCTTTGAAGCTGTCCAAGGATCCCAAATTGCTGTTACCCTCATCACAGCTGAGGAAGTTCAAGCCAGAGACCAGTTTCTTGGCCTACCAGAGGTATTTGCAAATGCTTCACAAATAAAGGGAATCATTAACTACCACTGGATTGGGATGGACGATGAGGGTGCCTTAGTCACCAAGAGATACAGCTCAGCACCTCCAATGTCCAACAAAGATGAATCGTCAGATGCTGATAGTGACTGTGAGTCAACTCAAGATGTTGTAACAATTGCAACAGAGATTGGTCACTGGTATGCTGTGTACTGGAGACCAAGTGATTACTGGTTCATTGGTAGAGCATTAGCGATGGAGTTGGATGGCCAGGTCACCATGGAATTTGTGCATCAAACAGCAGCAGATGTGAATAGTTTTAAGGCAACAAATGATGTAGATGTAGTTCCTGTGCACGATATTTTGATGAAAATAGAAGCACCAATGCCTGTTTCATCTTCAAGATGTTCAACAGTGAAGTTGACCGATAACGAGTTCCAAAGCGTTAAAGAAGCTTTTAGAAACAAAGTTGAGAACGTTTGATAAACACCATCTTGTCCCTTATGAAAGTGTATAAGATTTTTAGGGTTTAGGTTTGTTTGAACATATATATTTCTGTCAACTATGCTATTTTTAAAAGAAGTTGTTAATTTTACATGATTTAAACTGAGTTTAAGAATGTAATTTGTCACTGGTCACGTGAGTCACATTTTTATGTCACGTGAGTCCATTACTTTGGTGTCGTTTACGGTTGAATTAAAACTGATTTCACCAAAATTTCCCTTGAGTGTCATAAATAGTTGTCTTAATACATATGTCTTACAAAGTTATAATGAACAAGAATTAATATATTGCCAGGAAAATAATTAAAAGTACCATGGTGTAGGGTTTTCTCATTCGTGGCTGTCACGTGAGTCACGCACAAACAAGTCGTCAAACCAAAAGGCTTGAAATATTTTTTTTAGGAAATGATTATATCAACTTAAAAACCTTCCTAATGCCTCTGTTTTTTGAAAGGGGTTTCGCTATAGCCAATTTGGAAGTGTTGAAAAAGTTCTTTTCAGCCATAAAATTTTGTGACTTGGTCACGTGAGTCACCGTGATTTGGCTGTTGTATGGAAATTATAATTTCAGAAATTATAATTTCAAACTGTAAAATGTAAATTTCAAGTTGTTGTCAGTTTTAGGCCACAGTAATAATTGACTAAAATGGATCACAGTAGCTGATAGCCATTTATCTCATTTCAGAATGAAATTTCATTCACAGTATATAGTATAGGCAATTTTGTATGGTATCATTAATTTGTAAACAGATAAGAGTAAATACGATACATGGATGATCGTCAAACTCAAATCCTCATCACAATCGTCCATGTATCATCTGTCTATTGCAATTGCTCCTACATTCACTGCATCAGCTAGTGTACTATAATTATATAATACTGTTCAACAGATAAAAGCATCTTAAAAATGTTCACACCAGAATGAAACTTAACTCATTCAAATATCATGTGATTACCCCTAATACTGTAGACTTTTGGTCAGGACCCAAGTCAATATAACCCCCCTGTAATTCAGAGGGGTTGGCCCTAATGAATTATTATAGTCAAGGCCAATTAACCCCTTTTGCAAGAAAATCACATATTGACTTGGGTCTTAAGCCAAAAGTTATCAATTTAAAGATTGAAATAGGGGCTGATCTTAATTGAAAGGTACAGGCCGGTATACATACAGTAGACATTCTGTACACAGTACAGGTACAGTAGATAAATATGTTATATTATACTAATTACTGTAATAATAATTATTCTATAGCTTATAAGTATATATAATTAGTACAGTAAGTCTGTATCTCTGTTATAATAACCAAAATGCTAAAACATAATAAGACATACTATTGGTGGATGTCCAGGGCTTGTTGAGCAAGCTTTGTAGTAATGAAAGCTGACATTTAACAATAGCCAATGTCCACAGATGATATGACAGACCATAAGCCAGACATTGTACTCAAGAACAATGGGCATAACAAATATATAAAATATCAAAACGACAGCAGTTATCAGACAAACAACAAGCACAACCAAGCCCTGAAGAACAAAAAAAATCAAAATGAGAATTAATTTGACTCTAGCAAACTGGTGCCGTCAAGTAAATTCTGCACATAATATTATGTCAACAAACTTTAACAGAATAGATTTGCGACAGTTTGAAAGCGAGTATTCATCAAAGGTGGTGAAGGCGTGCAAGTAGTAGTTTGATATATTACAGTATCCACTTTTAGGAACAGAACAACTTCTTACAGTATATAATATTATATAACACACTTTTTATGTGGAAAAGCTCAAGCATGGAAAACAAATCCGCAATACTTCATGTTCAATGTTTATATATATTAATGCAATGTAAACAAATGATGTAAACAGAAACCTGGACATGCGCAGAACGGACTTGACGGCACCTTTTCCAATTATTCACCAAAGTGCAGGTGAATAGTGGTGGATGTTTACCAAGAAGGTGAATAATTGTTTTAGTATAAATACAGGTGATCTTTTTCGAATAGCATTTTCTTTAACATTGATTATTTCCTCATCTGTCACACTGAGAAATCGGCTGGCAGCCATTTTGCCTAAATGCTGTAGGTGATTATTGTGAAATAATCCGAAGTAGCTTGACCAATTAGCGTGTGCGATTTTCTATAATCACCTGTGTATTCATACTAACAATCGAATTAACCCACTGCATAGAGGTAATGAGAATAAAGGAAATGATCACCACAGATGAACTATAGATGTTTTAAAACAACTTAGGACTATAAGAAATGTTTGGAGAGCAATAAGGAGAATTATTATACAATACAATACTCATGCAATTGTCTCGATTGTGATTGGCTAAAAAAACCTACAGACAATTCTTAATGTCTTGCCACCTACAAAATATCAAAAATTGTCTGTAGGTGACGTTATTGTCTCTGCGTAGCTTAGTTCCTAACTCCGTACCAAAGGCTTCTACATAATATTATAATATTATATATTGTATAATAACACAATTATTGGATACGGCTTACACATGAAATCAAGAATAATTATCCAGACCTCTGTCAATGTTATCCGCCTCAGCCTTCGGCAGATAACATTAACTTCGGTCTGGTGGTCTGGGTAATTCAGTAATTATTGATATCATGATCAGCCTCATCCAATAATTGTTTACTATTCGCAGAATCCCAGCTTTCGTGAAACTAATTTTAATTTATCCAAACAAAAAGAACAATTCATTTTATTATTTAACAGTTATTGAATTCAGCTTAAGCTTAGTATTCAATACATTTTGGGATATCTATTAAATTAGAGGACAAAATATAGAAAATAACTCACCTTTCCTACGACTCCGGCGAAATGATCAACAATCCAAAATACTGGTTCAAATGCAATATCCGCGATGGGTGAGTTTGATTTAAACGCGTTATAAGTGAGTGTGTACACAGAGAAGTAGATAGCTTTGGGGTATAACCAGAGTCGTCTTAAAAAACGAGCCACCATCTCACAAAAAACAACCTGGTATAACAAAATTTATCATTGATAAGACCGGAACATCATCATGCCGGAGATATGACAGTTATTGTCATAAATCATATCATATTTACATTAAATGTGCGCCCCCCCCCCCCCCCCGTCTAGATAAATAAACGAATTCTTCATTTCCGTAACGTCATTTTTCACAGAAAGTTTTATGTTTTGTAGAATATGATTAAGCAATTGGCCCTGATTGTAAACAAGCTAACAGTTAAATATATTGAAGTTAATATTTCGCATTTACACCCAGTCGACTCAGATAATCAGAAGAAGGAAAAGTGTAAATTTAGGAACCAATTTATGGTTTCGTGCCATTAAACAAGGTCACGTGACTCATTGGCGGCCATATTGGATGAAAACTTATAACGTTCTTTTTGACTTTTGAGGCACGCGAATATATATAATTTAAACAATTAAACAGCGCAATTTGATGCAAACTTCAATTACGTTTATCATGTTAAGTTGAATGGTAGGAATCAATTTGTATAAATAAAAATATTAGAGAAATTGTAATTAGAGAATCATTCGCTAAAAGTTTCCATTTAGTATTACGGTAAAGCTATACAATCTTGCAACTTAGCTTGATAAACTAGATCAATATTTGCATTAAATTATGCTCTTTAATTATTTAAATTATAGATATATTCGCGTGCTTCAAGAACGTTTTAAGTTTTCATCCAATATGGCCGCCAATGAGTCACGTGACCTAAATTAGTTCCTACTGTATGATAAATATGTTTGTGACTTAGTTTGGACAAAATCTCTGGAAAATAGGAAATTTCAGTTTCGCAAGAGCCATGCCTTAATACCGCTGAGGGATCAAAATAAACGAAAGCGGCAGAAAATTAATTAGTATTCTTTTAAAACACACTGTGAGCGATGGGAAGAGAAAAAGGTTCTAAGAAGGGTCGCGGGCTACGCAGGAGCGGGGAATGGTTAGCCTGCGAGCAGGAGCGCTCATCCGTGTCGCCTTTTGATTGGCTGTTAAATAAGTTCGGACAACAAACAGCCAATCAAAAAAAGAGACACACATGAGTGGTAGCTGCCGTGCGGAAAGGTCTATTATTAATAACAAAATTATACCAAAACAACAAAAATAGTGGTCATTAATTATTAGGGGGAGGGCTAAGATATCTTGGGCTCCCATTTGGGGAGGGTAAAAATGTTTTGGACCCATGCCAAAGAGGGTCACTACTTCAATGGACCATCCAGCACATGCTGATTGCTGGTTAAGGGACCAAGGTCATGGAGACCTCAAACATTCTGCTTGATAACGAGGCTTCCAGGAGTTAAACAAAATAAATAATTTCCTCTTTTGTTAAAACATTACCTGTTTTGTTTGATTTTTTGTCAGACATCTTTGGAACTATAGTTGGAAGCCTTGGTATCAAGCAGATTTTTTTATATCTCCAACTTCTTGCTTCAATCATAATATGGCTGGAATGGTTGACTTTCGACGCCCAGTTTCTGTAATAAGGCTTGGACCCTTGGTATTAAAGAATAATTCTTAAGAATTTCCTTACGCAGATGTGCACTTGCGTATAGGCACACTACATTCCTGTAAAAACCTTGAGTTTTTGTAAAACAAACATTCAAATTAAAAGCGTTTTCATACTTTTCGTGTAATTATGATTGTATAACATGTCAGCGTGATGTCAGGAAGAAGTCCGCTTGCTTTTGCTCCCCTGACCACTCACCCACCCCAAAATAATTTCATGCGTGTTAAAATGACCATTTGCATACACCCAATGAGAATAAAGGAAATGATTACCAAATATAAACGGACATGTTTTTAAAATAATTAACTTCTCCCAACTAGTACTATAAGAAATGTTTGGAAACCAATAAGGAGAATTTGTGTACTGATACTGTAAAAGCTCTTGAATACACTCCAAATATTATGAAATTGTTTTTTGTGGACTTAAATTAAAAAGGTAATGGTACGTAGTAGCCCCCAGAACTTAATCTACTTTAGTGCACCCCCACCCAACCATTAAAAATGAATGGCATGTTTTTTTACATAAAATGAATTGATGTCTTGAAATGTAATTAATTGTTTATTTTCTTCATCAATATCAAGTCCTCCAAGTTTCTTTGGTTTCAGCCAAGATATGTCATCACAATTTATTTATTTATACGTACAGTATATTATTTTGTTTAAGGAATTGCAATTTGCTTTGATTGGGCGTGTCCAACAAAATTGGGCGCTTTCTCGGTATATGCACAACCGAATAACTAAGACATCCTATCTACCGTCGTTCATACAACGTCGTTCATATTATGACGTCATACCATGGTTTTTTAAAGAACGAGAGATATATGTTACATGTATTATAAAGTAATTTTGATAGAAATTTTGGCTGGAGAGAAACTGATTAAAATTGAAATTTGATGCGATCATAATTGGGTTGTGCATACCGAGAAAGAGCCATTGGCTTGAATATTGTGTTTTAACTGATGTTTCATACATAAACATGTCAATACAGCAAATTTGAAATTCAGGCCAACCTATTCTTATTATATTTTTGTACATGCATGTACTTATAAGTGTTGTTATCATAAATCGAATACTCTAAAAAGTTGCTGTACTGTCAAAATAGTATATAATTATATAGGAGGTCAAATGTTTTGAACAAATTATTAATTAAGGCCTTTGTTAGAAATGTTGGACATTATGCCAAAATAGTTGTGCATGGTTCATGTAACTAAATATAGTACACCAACTTTCTATAATATTCAATTTGTATTTCTACACTGCCTGTTCAGCATTTAACCATTTTATAGCACTCATTTGGATATCATTTCTTTCATATAGTATTATCAATGTGTGGTGAGCTAGCTAAAGTGGTGAGCTAGCTAAAGTATTGGGCTGCATGTGCAGAAATACAAATTAAAAATTATAAAAGGTTGGTGTACTGCCAAAATAGTGTGTAGGAGGTTTAATGTTTTGAGTGATAAGGCCCTTTGTCACAAAGTGAAATGCAAAGTTTACTCTCAAGTAAAACATAAAGTTCCCTATCTGACAGCAGTACACCAACGTTTACAGTATTCCATTTGTAATAACATCATGTACAGTAACAGCTGAATAATGTGATAATTGAGATTGATAACAAATAAATTATTTGCAGTAGCCTATACAAATATTATCATTTCGTTAATTGTTTGTTTTTACAAACTGCAACACACTTGAGAATATTCAAAACCTTGATGCACCATTAGGACCATCTGCAAGAAACTCATGACCTAAGGAATTTCCACATTTCCCACAGAAAACCTTGAAAACATTTTAAAAACAGATAATTGATCTTCCATGGAGAATATCATATCCATATAACAACTAATCTATAAATACTAATTATTGGAACAGAATATTTAATTAACTATGGTGAATCAGGTGCCACTGTTCTGAAGAATAGGCCTCTTGGGTGCATAATAGTGACCTAAGGTCACTCAAAATTAATTTTGCCAATCAACAATTTCACTTGTCACTATAACTCTTGGGAATCAAGAGAAATTAAGACATACAATCATAAACAATATTTTGATTGTTTAGCTACCGGTAGTTTATATTCATGTTTCTACAGTACAGTGTAATATATTTATAAAGTGAGCATATCCAAAAAGCAAGCATGTTCGTACATTAATATTATACACAATTACGTTGTAGTGAATGTGGGAGAGCTTGGAGTAGAAGGTTACAGGTTCGATTCCTGTACGGGACTCAGAATAATTTTTCTGAGGATATGAGCTTAACAATCGTCCACGTATTATCGTCATGTTCGTACAATTATATTCAAGTTTCTAGTACAGCTAGTTACCAATTTATTTCTGTCAAGTGAGCATATCCAAAAAGCAAACATGTTCATACATGTATAGATGCCATGAAATATTATTACGGTATGTTGTAAGTTGTTTCAGTGTTTTGTCTATATTTGCAGTTTGTGGAACTACGTTAGTTACATTGTGTTACCAGTATAATGTTTTACACTCTCATTGTCAATTTTTTAGTTTTTTTTAGAGTCCAAATAACAGTAGCCTGCGAATACAGCTGTGTGAGTAAAGAAATAGTAGCTATTCACAGGCTAAAATAACAGCAGTCCTGTCCAAATATATTTGTACAAATTATAGTTCATTTGTAATAATTTATTGTGTTGTTTGGACTTGTTTAAACAAAGTTAGATTCAATTTAAAATGTAACATATGCCATAAAAATCTATTGTCACTCTGGCAATTATTATGGTCTCATTCTTTATCCAATTTTTCGAAGACATGTATGTAAAAACAAATATTCCAACAAATATATATAGCCTACGGTTCTGGGAGAGTTGCTGGCTGGTTGTCCCCTCTCTACAATAGATATACGACATTACCACTGGTGTATTTATCAAACCACTGTGATCAAACATACTTTATATGCAGTTGCACTGCTGCTTTCTTGTGGCTCAGTTTCCAATTCTTTTGTTAAACTACTTTCATGGATGGTCTGTGAAAAAGCTGGCCATGGTGTGTGGTGAAGAAATTTACTTTTGGCATGAAATAATTGATTTCTGCATTTCACACATTCATAAATACCTGAGTTATAACAAAAACAAAAAAGAAGCCGAGGTATTGAATTTTTATGGTCTGCAAGAAATAATAGTGGCATGCAAAAAATATAAATGGGCAAGAAATTGTAGTGGTAATGCACCATAAAATCACCAGTACCGGTAGTTACTGTTAAATAGAGGATTTCTGAAAAATTTCAGGAAATTGATTTCTTCACAAATAATTTCCCAACGCAACCAGGTGATAAATCAGACATACCGTAGTTTGACGCTATTCTCGCTTTAAAAAGTTATTTTGAATGTAACTTTAAAAGTACTTACATGACCCAACGTTTCAATTAAACACTCCAATCTATTTATACCCTGATAGAACTGATGATGACGTTATTTATTAACAAGATGCAAATAAGCTTCTGGTAATAAACAACAGTCATCGTGATTCAATACAGCGTGGGCGCTATTGATATACCAAGCCTCCAGACTAGAGTAGCCTACGTCGCATCCGGCCTTTTGAAACGCGATATATATCTTAACGAGATATATATCGCGTTTAAAAAGGCTGGATACGACGCAGGCTAGAGTCCAGACAACTTCTCTGATGGTACCGTGGATTAGTGGCAATAATTTTGGAATTTTCCCAAGCAATCTCATGGTAGTTTATGCACGTGTGCTCTGACAAAGCAAAATTTTCCTTTTTTGAAAAGAAAACAGCCTTTTGGTGTTCTTTTAAATGCATATAAAACTGACGTTTAGTCTGACCGATGTACTCCTGATCACAGTCATTACTCCTGATCACCGTGAGAGTTGGTTATTATTGGATTTCAAAAACCAATAAAATGCAAAACAACAAGTTGAACGAACTGAATCATCAAACCACTATGATCAAACCGACTTGTTGTCAAGAAATAAATTTGTGAAGAAACAAATGTTCTCAACTTTTACGGAAATATTTTGTTGCCAATAGCGGGTGATCAATGTATGTTTATGTTACGCCAAATATCTTGGTGACGACCAGACTCACTAGAAACAATACAAGTACATTTATTGACCAAATATTTTTGTTTCAATATATACTAATTTATTTCTCTCCTCAGCTTGATGGGTAATACACTTATCTTTTGAGTAACATCTTTAGGGAGATACACTGATTGCATGGTCTTGTTACAAAGTAACGACAGTATTGTGGGAGCACAACCTGAATTATATTTGCTGGATGTAGTCATATTTATTGTGCAAAGTGCAATATTAGATAATTAACTATTGCTAAATATTAATAAAACTGGTCATGCATTACCAACTTCAACATGATCCTTATATTTCTCGCTGCCACTCCAGCTACAATAAGACATGTTTACCAAGTTACGAGACCACCAAAAATAACAAAATGTGAACGTTATTTATGTATGAATTTATGAATTTATCAATCTCGTACCCAGAGCCTGCTGCGCCAGGGGGAACGAAGGCCAAAAGGAACGCAGACTCTGCGAACGACATTGATGAATTTTCTCAAAAAGGACTGGGTCTAACTCTCCTTTAATTTCAGCTCAGTAAAAGGACCTTGTGATTTTTTAGAACTGCTTGGGAGAGGCTGATAAAGGACGTGCCTTGAAAGCAATTTTTTGCAGAAGTCGAATCGATCCTTAACTCACGACAAAGTCAAGCGAAGATGGATCAGATGCTACAGCCATTACCCCAGCCCATCTTTTATTTCAAAGACCAGCGGTTGTTCTTCCCAGGAGAATTTAGTCAAGACTCAATAAGAATTAATAAATATGAAAGCTGCTAAGTTCTCAAAAGAACTGGATATAATATGAAAAGGAGAAATAAGAGAACTTCAATGTGTTGAAAATTAAAGTGTTTATGAAACGAAAATTGAGATGACTTTTTATTACTTTATTTGAACGAGCTCCTCAAACGATAAAGAATGGCGAGTTTGTAGTTCTTTCATACCTTATCTCGTTCTCGAGTTATTCAAGATTGTGTAATATGACCTATGATGTCACTAGTTGTACCCACCATTTTGACGAATCAGAAAATGAAGCATATCTTCAAAACTATTGAACAAAATTCCTTGAAACTTTGCACAAGTATTGACCCTAAATTGAATAACCACGTAAACTTTATCGTTGCCATGGTAACGGATTAGTTCCCAGACTCCTTTATTACTCTCATAAACTAGTTTATATTCTGCCTTTTCTAAACCAATATTTAACTGTTGATCAGTGAGGTATATTTTCGATTGCCAACAAAACAGAGCAACTTCGAGTCAAAATCTTTGTAGGGCATGGTGGAAAATAGAACAGTTTTGTTGCAGGGTGAAAGGTCTGAGAACTAATATATATTGTTATGGTAACGATAAAGTTGACGTGGGATATTCAATTGGTGACCTGTATACTTGTGTAAAGTTTCAAACAATTTTGCTCAATATTTTTGAAGATATACTTCATTTTCTGATTCATCATAATCATAGGTCATATTACACAATCTTGAATAACTCGAGAACGAGATAAGATATTAAAGAACTACAAACGCCATTTCTTTATCGATTGACGAGTTCACTAAAATAAATCAATAAAAAAGTCACCTCAATTTTCGTTTCATAAATATACGTATATACCCTGTGAGCAGAGCCTTCTTTTCCTTTGTTTCGCCTTGCTGAGCGGGAGAGAAAAGAAGGACAATTACGAATAATCCTTCTTTTCTCTCCCGCAAAGGCTCTGCTCACAGGGTAATACGTATATTAATTAAGTATTTTTCGACACATTGAAAACGAAGTTCTCTTATTTCTCCTTTTTATATTATATCCATAACCAAAGTTTTCCCGGGAAGAGGATTCGAACCGTCGAACTTAAAACAAAATATTCTGTTTTTACTAGGCCAATGGCATAGGCGTACTAGGAACCGGGGGGGGGGGGGGCTGGGGGGCTGAAGCCCCCCTAAAATTTTAAATGGGGGGGCTGAGCCCCCAAAAAAATCAGGACAAGCATTGCTAAATTTAATGTTTTTTTCCCAATTGTATTAATAGGACTATATAGAATAGGACAGAAGCTACTTAAAGTAATCTACCTACAGGCTTCATCTACACGAGATTTTACAAACTGGTGTAGCCTGAGGCCCTGAAGTGTTAGCCAACTCCTAATCCCTTGCCATGCGAGAGTGAAAAAGTTTGCTCAAATTGCTGCAAATTGTCTTTCCGAGCTTCTAGATTTCAAAAATTTCCGGGGGAGGACCCCCACCCCCCTTAAAATGCGGTAACTGATTCCTGCTTGTCGACTTCAGCCCCCCCCCCAACTTTAAATTCGTTCCTACGCCTCTGGCCAATAGTGAACATTTGTCTCTTAGAAGAGGATGAGTATATGTCGGCCGGGAGCTGTGTAGAGACCGAAATGTATGACATGTAATTTATGTATACATGTTTATTTATTTATGTTAATTTGATGAGTGTGTATATAAGAATTGTGTGAGTGTGAAAAAAGCTTTTTTGAGAAGAAACCCGAAAAAAGGCGACTACAACATGGTCCTTCGAACCGGATTGACTTGTGTAGAGAAGAAACCCAAGAAACAGCGACTACACAATAGTCCTTCGAACCGGATTGATCGAACCAGTGATCTAAGAATATACAGTCCCACGCTCTGCCATTTTGTAGTCGCCTTTTGTTGCGTTTTTCATTTATTCTGCTAACAAGACTCAATTGACTTATGTTCTGGCCATTTACCCGCCTGTGTTTCTCCCCATCCCTAGCTAATTATCTTCGTTAAAAGATATCTTCGGACAAACTTAGGAAAAACACAAGCGGGGGGTTGGGGTTATAATGAAGTTGAAGGCGGGGGTTTTATATAGGATCAAGGTTTACACCAGAAAAATTCGGCGCATGAGGTGGATGAATATCAAGTTAATACCTCTTTGACGTCAGTTGCTCTTCGAAATGGTTCTCGTTCCAAATTTTCATAACGTTCCGTAGCTCGTTCTCTCCATCACGAGAATTTGTTCCACAGTCTATTCGTATCTCCTTTGGTGTTCCTCACTATAAACCTCGCAATAAACGTTGATGAAATCGTCTGTTTCTAAAGATGCACCAACTTCTAGATGGATCGCTCTTGTACACATACATACAGGTGAAGATACCTCCCCATCTCTTTGGTGTAGCTCGACCTTTGTTTGACCAATATACTAGGTCCGAACATATCTGTACCAACATAGGAAAAACGTGGTTCGTACGCCATAAGTCGACAGGGTGGTAACGGTGCCAACCATTGGTGAAGTCGCGGTGCATGACCTCTTCTACAAACGAAACATTGTTAATTATTCTTCTGACTAATGAACGGGCGTTACAAATCCATACTCTCTAGTCTCTGACGTAACAGACTTACAATATGTTCTTGTCCGATATGGCCGTGGGTGCAGTGTACATGTCTCGCATTAGTTCGGCGATCTAGTGGTACTTTGGTGTTATAGGTGGAAACTTTGCATCGTAACTCAAAGGCGCGTACTCTAATTTGCTTTCCATTCGAAGAAGGCTGTTCTTTCCCATGAAGGGACTCAGCCTCGCAATGTTACTGGAGGCTTTTACGCAATCCTCGCCCTTGCTAAGAGTATTATATTCATCCGAATACTCGTGCTGTTGAACCATTTTGATAATATCCTTCTCTCCGTTTTCCATTTCAATGATGGTGGGCGTCTCACTGGAACAATTGCAGCAGTAGAGATGACGTCGATTTCGTAAATGATTTTTGAATCTTGTCAACCAGATAATCTTTGATTTCAACTTGCTCCATGTTGAGTATCTGTCCAACAGCTGATATATAAGGTTGGTTTATCCACGCTATACAGCAGGTCGTCCAACGACATCTTCAGCCAATTTGGTTCCGAGTTGTTCAGAAATGGATGGCTTTTCAGCCATCGGTGTTCCGATGTCAGCTCCGACGGATTTAATCCTCGTGAGGCGTTGTCTTACTGTCATTCATTCTCGGATAATATCTGCCACTCTATTGCCGACGTATACTGTAAATATTTTACTTTCATTTTGGATATATTTCAGGACCATTTCTGAGTCCAGTAATAAATTTTTCTGTATGTGATCTCGCGCTGTATTATCTCGCTGACTCGGACTGCTCCGCTTGTAACTCCAGTCGCGGGATGAGACCTTGCATAGAGGTGCAGTACGGGACTTTCCTAACACAAAAGAACACGTAATTGTTCCATCGGTGTATGTATTTCGAATGTATGACACAGCTACGTATCCTTTCTCACTAGCATCGGCGAAATTATGAAGTTGGAGGTCTTCGACGCACTTTGTGGAGCAACATTTTCTTGATGTATGGTTTACAGTTGTGTCAAATTGGTAGCATTGTGAGATCTGGATTTTCGAAAGAGTTGGGAGTGCCATCTTCCACCGCCTCCACTTCCTCTTCCGGAAGTGGCTCGTTCCAGTCTGATTTTGTTCACCACAACCAGCTTTGCGAGCTTTAGCAGGTAATGTCACCGGCGCAGCAAATCCTAATGGATCATACAGGCTCGCAACTGTTGATAAGTTTCCTCTCTTTGTTTCCCGCGGTTTATCAAGGTTGATCACTTTAAATTTGAATGCATCTTCTTCGACATTCCACTGGAGTCCGAGGGCTCTTTCAACGGGAAGCTTATCCTAATCCAGGTTTAAAGACGGATCTGCCCGTTCTAATTCTGGAATAGAGGAAAGTATACGTTCTTACTGAAATTGATCCACTACCTCCTCTTCTGATGATTTCGGTAAGTTCTTTGGCATTCTGTCTGAGCTGACATCGGATCACCGATGGCGATGGCTGAAATGGCCTCCATTTCTGAAGAACTCGGAACCAAGTTGGCCGAAGAAGTCGTTGGAAGAACTAACAAACGACGACCTGCTGTATAGCGTGGATAAACCAGCCTTATATCAGCTGTTGGACAGATACTCAACATGGAGTAAGCTCAAATCAAAGATTATCTGGTTGACAAGATTCAAAAATCATTTGAGAAATCGGCATCATCTCCATTGTTCCAGTGAGACGCCCACCACCATTGAAATGGAAAACGGAGAGAAGGATATTATCAGAATGGTTCAACAGCACGAGTATTCGGATGAATATAATACTGCCAGAGCGAGGATTGCGTAAAAGCCTCCAGTAACATTGCGAGGCTGAGTCCTTTCATGGGAAAGAACAGCCTTCTTCGAGTGGAAAGCAGATTAGAGTACGCGCCTTTGAGTTACGATGCAAAGTTTTCACCTATAATACCAAAGCACCACTAGATCGCCGAACTAATGGCGAGACATGTATAGACAAGAACATACTTTAAGTCTGTTACGTCAGAGAGTATGGATTTGTAACGCCTGTTCATTAGTTAGAAGAATAATTAACAATGTTTCGTTTGTAGAAGAGGTCATGCACCGCGACTTCACCAATGGTTGGCACCGTTACCACCCTGTCGACTTATGGCGTACGAACCACGTTTTTCCTATGTAAAGATATGTTCGGACCTAGTATAGCTACACCAAAGAGATAGGGAGGTATCTTCACCTGTGTGTGTACAAGAGCGATCCATCTAGAAGTTGCTGCGTCTTTAGAAACAGACGATTTCATCAACGTTTATTGCGAGGAACACCAAAGGAGATACGAATAGACTGTGGAACTAATTCTCGTGATGGAGAGAACGAGCTACGGAACGTGATGAAAATTTGGAACGAGAACCATTTCGAAGAGCAATGTTTCGTTTGTAGAATAGGTCATGCACCGCAGCTTCACCAACGGATAGCACCGTTACCACCCTGTCGACCTATGGGGTACGAACCACCTTTTTCCTGTTAGTACAGACATATTCTGACCTATATTGGTTAAACAAGGTCTCGCTACACCAAAGAGATAGGGAGGTATCTTCACCTGCATGTGTACAAGAGCGATCCATCTAGAGGTTGCCGCGTCTTTAGAAATAGACGATTTCATCAACGTTTTACGACAGTTTATTGCGAGGCGAGGAACACCAAAGTGATACGAACAGACTGTGGTACTAATTCTCGTGGTGCAGAGAACGAGTTACGGAACACGATGAAGATTTGGAACGAGAACCAACTCGAAGAGCAACTACGTCAGAGAGGTATTAACTGGATATTCCATCCACCTCATGCGCCGCATTTTTCTTGAGTATGGGTTTTAATTATCCCTGAATTTTTCCTAAAAACTGGACTCAAATTTCGATTATAATTTCGACAATTCAAAATATAATTAAGTATTATTAATATAAATAAGAATTAAATATTATTAATATTCTTATTCTTATTAACTACATGCCCTGGGTCAAACTTTGGGTACCCCCCTCCGAGACTAATGTTTTAATACCATCGTGATCAGTAACCTAGTAACCGAGACGCAAAGTCACCAACCTTTCCATCAGAAATAACATTTGAAAATTAGTAGTGATGTCTTTATGAACATATTATAAGGACAAAAACAGATTGAAATCTCTGTAGTACTATTTATTGTCTTGACGCTTAGTTTCATCATAGTTAGTAGAAGGGATGGTTTGGAAGGTCCGCAAAAGTCATTGTTCTATGTTGTTGTTCACTTTCACGGTCGCTGAACATATTGTATTTTCTGAATAATGAAGTGCAGTCATCCAATAACGTTCGGATTTAATTAGTGTAGTCCGTCATCGTCACGTGTCCATAGAATTTCCTTTCTCCAACCAATAATAGCGTAGCGTCTGGCTGCTATTAATAGCTCAAAATGTGGACAAACAAACAAAATTTGACTCACAAATGATTGCAAATGAGCTATTTTCTTTTGTTATGGCTGCAAGAATTATGGGTAAATGCGGACAAACATGTATACTGACGTCATCTCGACGGAGTACAAGCACTTTTTCCAATACAAAAACATGACCATTGCGACATCTTGAAAGACAATGGAGCTTCCAAACCTTTCCCCTCTATTAACTATGGTTTCAGCGAAAGGCATTGCATGCCTTGTCAACAGTTAAATCATAAATAACATCTTGTTTAAGTCAATCCTCTTTGCAAGTTCACTCTCGATGCTTAAAACTGCAAGATCAACGAGTCTACTTTGAGTCCTAAAATATTTCCTTGGAAGGAAGGGTTAGAGTCCCCCCCGACATTACTGATTAAATAGAAAAAATGACTGTTAATTAAAAATTCCAATAAATAATGACACCAAGCCTGGGAGTAAAATCAAACAAGACCACTTCGTCCGCGATGCCAAATTGGGACATCGAAAAGTTTCATCGGTTTCTCTCTCTCCAGTTGCGCCGATTTCGGTTCGACCGAATTGAAACAATCCCATGCTTTTCCTGCTAGATTTTGAAATATCCTGGGGGGGATTTGTCGCTTTGTCGTTCGATGTGAAGTCGACACCGCTGTCTGTTCCTGCATCGTAGGGGATCAAAGGGGACACCCTTTTATCTTTCAACCATTGCCCGCTTGTCCTGTTACACAAATCTACGTTGCGCACGCCAAGGAACCAATCGGGAGATGGGGATATCTTGACGATGACGGACACTAGGGGACGCAAGGCATCCACTTTGAATTCTGAGATATCAGAGGTAATGCTATCCGGTAAGATTTGTTGTGAGGTACGGAAGGGAATCTTCGTAGTTTTGTTGATCGCCAGTTTTGATATTTCCTTTCGTAGTTCTTGGTAATCCCCTATATATAAGCAATTTACGCACGCGATCAGGATATAAATTCTTCTGATATTGGTCATATCTGATAAAAAAACAGTACTAGTTGAGAGAAGTTGTTTTAAAAACATGCAACATAAATTGTTGTGCTGCGTAGGCAGTGTAGAAATACAAATCAAACCAGCCAGTGCTATAAAGTGCGGTGCCCTGTGGCATTCGTTAAAAATCTGCCTACATAATGTTAATAATAATGTTTACTATTTATATAGCGCAAATTAGCATGTGTATATGATCAAATGCGCTTTACAACATCGACAATCTATTAATTCTATTACATTCAGTACCTGTACCCAGTACCCCAATCAATTAACCTTAACTATTTATTTTTACAGTTTTTATCATCATTAGTTTTCCTAACTATTTATCCTAACCCGCCCTGTCAACTTCCCTGTGGGAGGAAACCGGAGAACCCGGAGAAAACCCACGACTTTCGGCAGAGTGTTGACCAACTCTTTCCACGTGCGATCAAATGTCCGAACACAGGATTCGAACTCTTGACCTCAGAGGTGGGAGGCAGTGGCCCTGACCACTAGACCACTGAAGTAGATGAAGTAGATGCTTGCTATTCATTCCGAACGAACGAACTCGCACACACGGAATATAAAGCGTTGCTAAAGCACCGCAATATTCGTCTTCGTCGACAGAGAGTGAAACGTAATCAGGGTTCTGCCCACCGTGAGCGGCACTCAGGCCAAAGCGGACATACTTCTGCCGGCACTCATGAGGCCAAAGCGGATACTTCAGGCCAAAGCGGATACTTTGAATAGATAGATTTAGAACCCTGACATTGTTTTTCTCCAAGCAGCAATCAGTGATTTGTCATTAAATACGCATGTGTATGTGTAGTTTTCTTAATATGTTTATCATTTCTGTATTGTGTTTCCATTTTTATTTACATTATGATTTAGATTTATCCATTTAGATTAGATTTATTTGCTCCGAGTTTGAAAAATTGCATTTTCATACCCTAATTTTCAAACGTTCATGGGTGATGCGGGGGGGGGGGATGCAGGGGGCATACCATGTCCTCAGACTATGCTCGTTAGCAGAACCCTGGTAACGTATCGTATTTTGTTATTTATGTTTTATTTACCACCACCTTACCCATCAAAGTTTGTGTCTTGAATAGCCGGAATATCGTAGTTTGAGGTTGTAAAAATACTCGTAAAGCGTATTAAAGCTTTTTAAAACATTCTGCCAAATTACTGTGACGTCATGCGCTGGGTAAAGCAATCAGTGTAGGCGGGGATTTTCATAATCGTTATTACAACCAAAACTGGGCAATAGACGGGGCTCCACGATAGGGCCAAATAAAAAATAGTGTGATTCCGGTTACATGTTGAAAAAAATTAGATTAGGTAGGTCAAATTTAATATTTTTTGTAAGAAAAGTTGGACAATACAGTAAAAACCCGCGTATAAGAACCTAGATTTTTCCAAGTTAGCCTAAAAAGGTTCTTATATAAATGGTGTTTACTGCAAAAGTAGGCTATTTAGGTTCTTAAACAGGTTCTTATTTTCTTAAGAGAAAAGCGACTTTTCTCCAAATGACTGCAATATAAGCAAATACAAACCCTATATGCACTTTAAAGCTACATTGTATGTAATTTACAGCTTACTGCATGTGTAAATTCAATGGAACAAAACAACACTATATTATATACACTAGTTAAGGTCCTCAGAAGCTGCTTTCAAATTTTAGCCTAAACAGGTTCTTATGTAAAGGGAGTCTAAATGGAAAATCTTAGCCTAACAGGTTCTTAAAATATAGGTTCTTATACACGGGTTTTTGCTGTACGGCTGTCGAACAGTCAACATCTCGGGTTTTTTCTACGTTGTTGCAAATAAGCTACAGTAATTACTAACAACAGTAATTGCGTAGAATGGTGACAATTGCAAAGATGGCATGTGACGAGGGTGCTATTTATGTTAGCCATTAGGCAGAACATGTTATTTTGAGTTGCCAAATCAAAACTGGGAAACTTGTCTCTGACAACTGGACAAGAGTTAATGATGAACTGTGCCAGATGGAAATCAGCAAAGTGTTGGTCGACGCTTGGTCTTTTCAGCCTTAACTTACGATTTCTTGCATGTCGTTTTCTTCAGTGTAATGCCTATACATGTTACAGGACCAAAAAAAGTTTAGAGTCGGATAGAAAAAATAGGATCGATCGGGAAATAGGAACCACACATCTATTTTTATTTGCCCTAGGTAGTTTAACAGCAAGAAAAACAACGCTTACAGCATACGATGTCACAGTCATTTGGGTGGACTAGCTAGTATGGTTCTATTGTTCCTTTCTAGTCCTTCCCCACTGTATCCCCGTATGTTTTTTTCTCTCCCATGCCTGTTTTGTGAAAATGGAATAAATTAAATATTCAAAATGGCGGAGCAAGAGCCTGTTTGAACTTTTAAAATATGTTACGAAGATTCTCAATTTTTCATAGCGCCAAACTACTATATTCCGACTAGCTAAGTCATATACTTCGTATATAGGTTTTTTTCGTATATAGTTTCGTATATATACTACATATATAGGTTTTTTTTGTTGCCAATGTCCTTTAAGAATGAACATCAAGACCCAGAAGAAAAAAAACAAGAAAAAGAGACATTGTAAAATTAAAATTTATTTGAGATCTAGCATTTCATTGACTCACGCAACATCGTCAGAATGAATGTATCACACAAAACAAAAACAGTCAAGCAGATTATACCACAGGTAATTATTTACATACATGAGGCATTTGAAAGAATGGAAACGTTAGATATAAAAAAATGTATGCAGTAGTGGAGCGGATGCAGCAGTGGTGGCAAGGACTAGAAGTGGATGGGAAATATTTTGTGAGCTAGCTGGCACTCAATCTGACTGCAAGAGACATATCACTGAAGTTGAAAGTCTTTGCTGCATGTGTACGGAGTGCGAAGATTTACGGTGGGCCGGAAACATGGACGATACGAGTTGAATTAGTATATTTACATGTATAGTAGATGCAACGAAGGATATTGATCAGACATAATTTGACGCTACTCTGGCTTTAAAACGTTTATTGAACGTAACTAAAAGTTACTGTCCATCAGGGGCGTAGGAAGCTTTCTAAACTTGGGGGGGCCCGACCAAAGAAAAATTTTCGTTGTACCTGTCAGTGGCGAGCTAGTCCCAAATGGGTGGTCATGATAACTATTAATCCGAGCACCGTATGCCCCCCCAAACATTTTGTAATCTAGATTCCCGCAAATGGCATTTCCTGCATTCTGAGCGGTGATTTTTCAGCTCAGAAGTTTATAAAATTTCATATTTTGGACTGTGGTGGGCCTCAAGTAGGCCCCAAACAATGGCACACCCTGCTCTCCCGCTGTGAGCAGTGGCCCCAATCACACCGCCCCTGGGAACCACTGACAACATATATTATTGCAATGATCAGCGAGTCCGACATGGACATTCTAGACGTTTTTTTTCAACCGCGGCTACCTTTTAGCCTCAATCATTCCGCGATTTCTGCCCTTCCGCTTAGTCAAAAAAGAAAGCCTACTAGAGTAGGGCTGCGTAAACTTGAGAAACATTTGTACTTTAGTTTAGTAAAACACTCGGGTTAACATGCAAAGATATTGTGATTTTTTTTTTAATTACGTCTATGACAGTTTAACAGAACATTAATAAGAAAATGTTGTTTTCGAACTTCTACTTTCGAATTCAATTTTTTTGCTGCAATTTTTCTTTCAAATTCAATTATTATTGGGGGGGGGGGGGGGCCGAAAGCTATTCCGGCCCCCCCTTTTATAATATTGGGGGGGCCGCGGCCCCCCCGGCCCCCCTACTTCCTACGACGCCCCTGCTGTCCATGACCCAACGTTTCGACACTCCAATCTAGTGTCTTAATCAGGGGTGATCGTTGTAAAGTTAGGATCCCTATCATAGAATCGATGATGACGTTATCTATTAACAAGATGTAAATAAGCTTCTGGTAATAAACCACCGTCATCGCGATTCAATGGGGCGTAAACAGAAGAGGAAAGACGCTATTTATTCCATTCCGTGCAATGACTGTGATTAGGAGTACATCGGTCAGACTAAATGTCAGTTTCGCACGCGTTTAAAAGAACACCAAAAGGCAGTTTTCTATTCAAAAAAGGAAAATTCTGCTTTGTCGGAGCACGCGTGCGTAACCTACCATGAGATTGTGGGGGAAAATTCCAAAATTATTATCACTAATCCGCGGTACCATCAGAGACGTTGTCTGGAGGCTTGGCATATCAATATCGCCCACGCCCCATTGAATCGCGATGACGGTGGTTTTTTACCAGAAGCTTATTGCATCTTGTTAATAGATAACGTCATCATCGGTTCTATGAGGGTATAAATAGGGATCCTAACTTTACAACGATCATCCCTGATGAAGACACTATACTGGAGTGTCGAAACGTCGTTCAAAAAACTTTTTAAAGCCAGAGTAGCGTCAAACTATGTCTGATTTATCACCTGGTTGCGTTGGGAAATATTGATATTACGTAAGATTTCCAACCTTAACTACAGTACATGTATGTGGGACTAAAACAGCAATAGGTGAATGTAACATCATATCAGTACTATATGTTCACTATTAACTACATTTATCTGCATGTATTATGAAAGCAATTGGAATAAATAAGTTGATCAACCAAAAATAATAATCATAGTTGCCATTGAAAGGCACCAAGACCACTTTGCCAATGATGCCGCCACATTTGGGCATGAGAATGTAGCATCTGTAACAGTATCGCTTCCACTAGACTGGCGAGGGAATGTTTTAATCAAGCTGAAAAAAAAGTAGCCAATGCCTCTGACATCGCTGATCTCACTGGCCAGGTCTCCAGTTGTCAGATACCTAATATTCTCATATGTACGGGGGGTTGAGTCGTTAGCAGAAGAAAAATAAATACCACTTTTTGTGCCAGCATCGTATGGGTATAAAGTCTCCCTTTTTGTCTTAAGCCATTCACCATCGGTCCTGTTGCATAGATCAAAATCCTGTACGCCAATGAACCAGTCAGGCGAAGGATGTATCTTAGCAACAAGAGATACGTAAGGATGGGAGGCATCCACTGAAAATCCATCCGTTGCGCTGCCGTTATGAGGAAGAATGACGTTACCTTCAGGTGCGATACTTCCCTCGTATTTTATGGAAACTAATGCAGTCTTTTTTCGTATATGTTGCAATATTTCCATTGCCAAATCAGTGGTTTTGCCTAGCAAATAACAACAGCTTATCAACTTAAGTTCCCACAGCCTCTGAGGAGGACACAATTGTTGACTTTTATATTAACCACTCTCACTTTATGAAAGTACAGTTTAGTATAGGTGCTGAGAATGATAAAAGTTATTTTATTTTAAATATGAATATTAAACTCCAGGGGTGGCGCCAGGAATTCCCTGACGCTGGGGCTATTACTAAGTTCCCCGACAGGGCATGCTCTCCCAGGGAATTTTTATTTTCTAAGCCTCTGAAACGCTACTTCCTGCATTTTGGGGGCAGTTTTAACAAAAAAATTAAAATCTTCACATTTGTGAAACATGTGTTTCTACGTTATGATAATTTTGGGTATCAAGGGAGGCGTGACACACTGTAATGTATAACTGGCAAAATTGTTCATTTTTAGTCAAAAGGATATTGCATCTTTATTTACATATGGAGTCCAACTGTCCAATTCACAATCTGGGCGCTTCCTTGAAGCCTGTATGGTAGCAACGCGATATGAGAGAGCCAAGCTTTTATTGCAAATAATATGTCAGTAAATTTAGGAATTTATAACAGTTTGTCCAGAATATAAAATATGGGACTAATATTGAATCAATGTGCATGCCCACAAACCATGGCCTCCCACATTTGGTAATTCATAACTTTTATTAAGAATCCTCCACCACTATTATATTTAATTAGGAAGTTAATAACTAAAAGCCTCAGTATGTAATTAAATAACTCTTACTTAAATTTGTCTAAATTAAATTTGTCTGTTATGCATAGTTTAGCACTGGCATAAATTTGGTAAATGACCTCATAATTATGTGTATATGTATACTGTATGTCAATAAATTATGTGTATGTCAATAAATTATGTGTATGTCAATAAATTAGTTTGTCAACATAATAGTTCAAACTGTTTTATCAAGGAAAGTTCTTTATCTGGCAAATTTTGTATTTACTGCATACAGAATACAGTGTATATTGATAGTCAATTTGCCCTGGTGTTCAATCAGTAACCACCATCCTAGATGAGGTTAGACCACCATCCTGGACAAGGTTAGACCACCATCCTGGACAAGGTTAGACCACCATCCTTGGATGAGGTTAGACCACCATCCTGGATGAGGTTAGACCACCATCCTGGATGAGGTTAGACCACCATCCTGGACAAGGTTAGATGGGATGACTCTGTGGGACCGTTTCTGAAGATGGCACTCAGTACATCACTGTTGGCTTTGAAAGCCAACAGTGGAACCCTAACTCTAACCAGGGTTCAAATTAATGGTGTGCAATGTGCAATTTGCACATCGTTTTGGCACAAATAGTAAAAGTTGCACATCACTTTTCAAAACGATGTGCAGAAAAATATTCTCAGTATTGAACACAAACAAATAGTTCTGACAAACCATAAGTTAAATTAATAGTCCTATTTCCCAAAGGTGGAAAAATTGCATGTATTTCCTGCAGCCATGCAAAAATTGCTATTAAAATTGTAAAGAAAAGCCATAATCGATTGACGATTTTCGTCGACACCATTTTTTGCATGTTTGCTCTAAAGTGCCCTGGGAATGAATCACTTTCCCGCACTGGCCTGCGCAATTTCCAGTTGCTACCCGCACAAAATGGTTGCCAAAATTTGATCTCTGTCACACATTTTAGTAATTTTATAAACTTTCCAATCTCTTAAACCAACAGGGGCAATGCATGCAACCGAAAGTATCACACTCCAGCCTAGAATCCTTTAGGCATTCAATTTCTTGCACACCATATTATTTTGCTTATATTGAGAGGGCCCGCTTGGACGTGATGTATTTGGGGAAAATGCACATCATTTTTACTCAACTAATTCGAACCCTGTCCTTACCCTACTCACAGTCTTCCGAAGGTTGACCAAAGCTGACAGTACATACTGGGCACCATATTCAGAAAAGGTCCCGCAGAGTCACCCCATCTAACCTTTTCCCACCATCTTGCAATCAATATCAACAATATATTCACATAGGCCTTAAGTGAGGATGGTGATAAAAAACAGAAGCTCAGACTGGCAAGTTTGCTCTGTGCTAGGAAACCTTAGATAGGTCACTGACCGTATGCATGCATGTTTTCACCAGATAACAGCGCGGCCAAAAATGACCCAATTATTATGAAAGTGGATACAGATCCAACAATTTTAGGGATATTTAGGGTTAGGAATAGGAATATTTATTAGAGGTGTGCAAACTCCGGTTTTTCAGCTCCGGTTCCGACCGCTTTACAGCTCTGCTATCCAGCTCCAGCTTGCTGGGGATAAAGTCCAACCGGATATTATTCGCCTCAAATTTGTTCCCAGGGTCTTCTCCTGGTGAAAGCCATAAAACTGTCAAGCGACTCAACTCAAGCAAATGCAATACTACAACTACGAATGCCAGAAATGAGGAAACCTTTATAGAACCGAATAAGTTATACTACTACAAAATAATAATGAAATACAAGTGTAAATTGCCGGCTCCGGCCTATCTGCACAAAAATGCTGGAGCTCCAGCAGCGCTCCGGCCTCTGGCGCACAGCACTAATATTTAAAGTTAGGATTAGGGTTTTTTTGTCGCAATTGTGTAGTTCCAGAAAAAATCCATAACCCCCCACGGAAGGCGCTGGAATTTTCGAGGGGGGTGGGGGGTGTTGTACAGTGATATTTCCGAAGAGGGGGGTCAGAGTTGTCTTAATTTTCCAGATGGTCATCGAAGTTGTCACATATTTTGAACGCAGTGTGACAAGATAGAATGTGTTTTGCTGTGTCATAGTCTTTATATTTTAGATATTACAGCCCGTAATTGCTACCGATAGTCGGCAATGCAACTATTAAATCTTTGTCCTTCGTTTGCGCCACATTAGCGACTGGGAGGAATTAAAAGATTCAAGGTGATCAACTTGCTCTGAGAAATATGAGTAAAATCATGTTGATTAAGTCGGTTTACTTTCCAAGTTAGTATCTAGGGATGAGTACCCTGGGTGCCAGAGGTTCTTCCGCGCTCGATTACGGGCGGGAAAGGCGGGCGAGCGGGAAGAACATCTGGACAAGATGGCGCTTTCTCAGAACTCGCCGCACCAATGACAACGCTGAAAGAGCCAATTCAGTCCAGAATCTGGATTTCGACGTTGATTGGTCATGAACAGAAACTTTCATTTAATGATTTATTTTATTGGCTACATCATGCTGTGACCTTCATCTGCTTGACAGAAAGGATCGTCCAGAAGTCGCACAACAAAGCTTCACTAAAATCATTTCTTTTAATTCTTTATTTCGCATAATTTGCGGTTATTGTCTTTCAATATGTCTTCTATTTCACGTGAGGATTTCGACGATGCGGTCAAAGAGTTTTAGAAGGATTTTCTGGTGTTACGAAGCTGAACGAGCATCGAAGAGATGGCCTATTTTATGCATGCTCACAGCCTGCATGCTCACAGCCTCACAGGATATGGAAGACTAGTCTTTGATAGCTTCCAACTTGTCCCAGAACAGGCTACAGTGACTATCCATTGTGCGCAATAGTGATTTTAATATGCCCACTTGTTGCACTGATACAATCCCAAATGAATGAACTAAAAAAGCGGGGGTTTCATATGTGCATGTCGCCTGGTACAGTCGCAAGGAGTTCTCGACAACCGATTTTCATTTATTTTTGCAATCCGGAGACGATAATTCTCAATGAGAAGTGGCGCGAGATGATTCAGAGTGCTGTCTACCAAAATAAATTATGCTGAATTGTTTGGTAAGTTTGATATGAATTAGTATAATTCGTGGCGCCGTAATACCGGTGTGTGTTTTTATATAAAGACTATAATGTAGAAATACAAATCTAATATTCTACTATTCTAATATTCTATAATTCTAATATTATACTGCCGAAATCGTGCGTAGAAGGTATAGCGTTTCGAAGGCCCTTCGTCTAGAGTGAAAGGTAAAAGAAGCTTTACGTTAGATCTCGATTTCGGCAGTACTGTAGTGTATGTATATATATATATATATATATATATATATATATATATATATATATATATATATATATATATATATATATATATATATATATATATATATATATATATATATATATATATATATATATATATATATATATATATATATATATATATATATATAAATATATATATATACCAACGTTTTAGAGTATTCGATTCATGTTTACTATAAATATTAGAGTAACAGCACATCGATCCGTTTATTGTATTCGTACATTGTCTTCTACATGTATTTCTTCAATCATAAGTTTTTTGTGTGCAACAATCTTCACAAATATTTAAAAGCTTTTAGTTAAAATCTGGTTGTTTAATATACTGTATTCTATACTGTATCATGTGTTCCTTGTTTTGGTATTGGTAAAAAATTGTTTTCAATATAATTATATTACTGTGCTTCATGGTGCTTTAAATTATGTGCATACTGTGTTATATTTTTCAGGGAATCTAGAAATTCAAAAGAAAAATATATAGCTTTTCGTGAGTGCTTAATTGGCAGACTTGGAGAGTTAAGGTCATTGATTATTAATGGTGCGCCAGTACTTGCTCTTACAGCAACCGCTACCCATAAAACATGTCAAGATATTACACCGGCTTTGAGTATGAGACCTGATTATCATTTAATTGTTGTAAGCCCTAATTGCCCTAACATTTATCTATACAAGTCAAAGGCGAATGATAACTTATTGATAGCATTTGAATGGTTGCTCAATAAGTTGATGATCTGAATGTGATTCATGTCCAAAGACACTTGTCTATTGTAAGACAACCAAAGAATGTGGTTGCCTCTTTCTATTTTTCACGGATAGCCTACAGGCTTTCATATGTAAATGGCAAAGAACATGTTGCAGAAAACATGCTAATTGGTATGTTCCAATACCCTGGAAAAAGGGTGGGTGGGTAACTCTGCATGTTCCAGATAAACTATAAAGTGCATCAATTGATGCACTTTATAGTTTATCTGGAACATGTAGAGTAGTTTTCTGTATAATGCATTGGTGATGGGATTGATTTTCCTGGTATCAGGTATGTTAAACACTATGGCTCGCCTCACAATTTGGAGGACTTTATTCAAGAAATTGGACGTGAAGGTCGTGATGGGAAACCTGCTCTGGCTGTCCTCCTCTACCAAGGCAAACATCTTTGAAAATGTGATAGACCCATCAAACATTATGCCAAAAGTGAAGAATGTTCAAGGGCTCTCTCAGAATTTGGGGAAGATATTAGTAATGCCTTGGGACATAACTGCTGTCTCTCGTGCCATGAAAGGTGTTGTTGTGGTAATGATGTGTGTTCAAAAGCAATACCACTTGATCTTCATAAGAATCAAGCAGTGTTAAAGCCGAGCAAACCATAACTGAAAAAAAGAAAAAATTAGGGCAGAGGAACTCAAACTGTTAGAAGAGTTATTAGTGACTATAAACAAAAGCTTGCAAGTGCTTCTCCTTCCTACTACCTTTCAGCAGATTGCACAACTGGATTCAGCAACAGCTTGATTAAATCTGTACTATCAAAGGCCAAATACATATTTAATCTTGATTATGTTTTAGAAAATCTACCAGTTTTTAATGTACAACATGAGATATTTGACATAACATGTTCTGAGATTTTTGGGTGATTTTACAGCGCACATTGATCTGAAGTATCAAGATGCCAAAGTAGCAGACAAGTTGTTTGTTGATCACCATGACTTGGCTTATGGTGGTAATTACAGTGAAGAGCTGATACTAGAAGCAATGACTCTGAGTATGAGCCATAATCATATGGATTATAATCTACCATGTTACCTGTACTGATTTACATTACTGGTATCAGTATTATAATTATTACCAGTGGAAAACTACAATGCTTTTCAAAGTTACTGTAACATGAATTTTAACAATTTTTATATAAAATTCACATAAAAAATTCATTTTGGTGTTAACGAAGTGTAACGTTTTTGTGCAACTGGATAATCCGATTATAGGAAACACACAAAATTAAAATTGTATGCGATTATAATAAAACAATTACTCTATATCTAAACCTTTACTGTAAGGTATAGTTAAGTACAGTACATACAAATCAATATGCTATCAGATTTTCAACCAAAGCGAGCGAACGTCGGACTCTGGTTTGGGATACGCGATCGTCAGGGTTGGTATTTGGGTGGACTAGCTAGTATGGTTCTATTGTTCCTTTCTAGTCCTTCCCCACTGTATTCATGTATGTGTTTTTTTTCCATATTGTATATACAGTGAAAATGGATTAAATTAAATTAAATTAACTTAAACTTTGTCATGCAGTTGGTTACTGACACATCTTTGCCCAATAATATATACAATATCTTCTGTAACTAGAACGTTGCAAGTTGTTTTTTCTAACTAAAATTACGCGATTGTAGTTGAATGCATTTTAAAAGCCAGAGATATGTGAGCAACAGTCTCAGATATTCAGATTGCATTGACACAGTCTGCTTGCCGCTGGTAACACGTATATATCTTTACCATGGCTCGTTCAATGCAAATTGAAGTTTAGCTGTTAAGACTTAAGAATTTGTGGTGACCAATATCGGTAACCACCAATAAATCGGCCGATCAGCTCGTAAATTGTATCGGAATTTATCAAATCAGTAAATTGCATTTTTCTCGATCGGCCCCTCTTCCAGGGGGTATGGGGGGTACTAGACAAATTACCTTCCGTGGGGGGGTTATGGATTTTTTCTGGAACTACACATTGTGTTTATATGTTTATATAGTGATGTCGGACCGGCAGCATTCAGCATATGGGGTCTGGTGTCGGACCTGTATCCACGACAAATTATGATATAATTATAAACGTTTATTTGATGAGGTTTTTGTGATATCTGGAATAATTAAGGTCGAGGTAAGTGTTATCAGCCGAAGCTGAAGGCTGATAACACTTACCAAAAATCGAGCAGTCTGTTGTTTTTGCTTGTGTGGAAAGCTACTGCTCGTTAGGAAATCTTGCATTGGCACAACCTACAGATTAGTGAATAATCTGCTGATTATTCACTAATCTGTAGGTTGCGCTGATTCCCACAATTAACTGTATGTGCTTTATAGCAAATGAGAAGACAGGAAGTGACTACAATGTATAATAATTATTATTATCCTCGAATATTATTAAGTATTAACAGCATAATTTCACACAAAACAGCCTACCGTTTTCCGCCAGATTTTTCACTCCAACTGATGCTCTTTCATTTGGTTTCCACATCTGGTAGCAATGGTTATGAGAGCAGCCAATAAGACCTGAGAACTTTGCCCCATCTGGTCGCGAACCTGTCCACTCGCCTTGAAATGACAGTTTATAAGTGGCACTACCTGAGCATGATTTGCCTTCGACAAAGCGAGAAAAACAGAAAGCGAGAAAAAGCAGCGAAAACTGGATAGTAATGGCTTTGTAGAAGGTCATACTGACAAGGAAAGACCAACAAAACGACGCTTGTGAGTGTGACTCACAACAAAAGGCAAAAGCTGCGACTTGAACATGAATTCTAATTAGGGCGACAGGGGGGTTTTACCCCAAGTCATGGTATATGGAGCGTGTAAAAAACCTGGGTACGAGGTTGGGTATATGGCATGAAATCTTGTTGGTCAGCAGTCACATTAACTGGATAACATCCATAACATCAAGGTATATATATATAATCGTCAGAATTTATAACCACTAACCCAAAAACAACTTAGATCCTAACGCTAACCCCCCACCTAATGAGTTTTCTAACACTAACCATTCCTAACCCTCCCACTCCCTTGATGTTATCCAGTTAAACATAGTTTGACGGTACATGTACTCTGGCTTTAAAACGTTTTTTGGACGTAACTTTAAAAGTTACTGTCCATGGCCCAATGTTTAAACACTCCAATTTGGTGTCTTCATCAGGGGTGATCGTTGTAAAGATAGGATCCCTATTTAATATACCCTCATAGAACCGATGATGACGTTATTTATTAACAAGATGCAAATAAGCTTCTGGTAATAAACCACCGTCATTGCGATTCAATATGGGGCGTGGGCGCTATTGATATGCCAAGCCTCCAGACAACGCCTCAGATGGTACCGCGGATTAGTAGTAATAATTTTGGAATTTTCCCACGCAATCTCGTAGGTTACGCACGCGTGCTCCGACAAAGCAGAATTTTCCTTTTTTGAAAGAAAACAGCCTTTTGGTGTTCTTTTAAACGCGTGCGAATAAACTGACGTTTAGTCTGACCGATGTACTCCTGATCACAGTCATTGCACGGAGTAGTATAGAACATGGCGGTGCGAGCTCAGCGACGCCAACCACAAATGCGAGTGCCATAGCAACGTTAATTTTTACGCCAAATCGCGATTTAGCGCAAAAATTAGCGATGCCACGGTGCCCGCACTTGTGGATAACGTCGAATAAGCTCGCACCGCCATGTTCTATACTACTACAGCAGTCGTTAATTAGGCTTGACGCACCCCTCCCCACACTCTCCACCGATTAATGTCAAACACGCGCGAGACTCACGAAACAATACTGAATTTATACCAAATCACATTTCAGTCACATTTAAAAAATAGTCGTTTCAACATTTTCACAAATTTGTGTCGCTTCAAAATTTTCACGCTTTTTTGACCGACACATTTCCAATTCACGCGCGAAAAAAAAAACCACTAGATTTTGATTCTAGTGGTGATGTTTATCCAAATGGATAGCGAAATGGTGCTCTTTTGATTGGCTAACAAATAGCCGGTTGTTTTGCAAGTTAGTCCGTTTGTTCACTATTTTCAGTGGTATCTCTCACTTCAATGTTTTTGTGACCATATGCGTAGGAGTCAATGCCATTTTCTAAAAGGTATCGTTTGTCATCAAAACAGGGATAGCGACACTTTATTAATTTCGTAACTACCTAGCTGATGTTTGACGCTTCTAATGGTCTTCATTGTGTGTCGCAACTGTTTCTGCTCGAGTAACACACTTTTGTAATCTTCGTGTCTGATTACCTTTTTAATTATATTCTTTCTAATACCTTTAGCGGTTTTCCCACCACCTCCATCCTCTTTCAAATAGCTATACATTTTACTGCGCAACCCGACGAACTCAATAATTGGCGTTCCAGCGCACTCGTCCTTCATCTTCCCAATAACTTTCTTATTCTCTCTAAAAAAGAATGGGCTGTCTGCAGGGTAGTCACTATTGTCAAACTTTTCACACTCCGACATAAAGTCGGAATAGACGTCATCGGTTTTGATTGAGTACAGCAGACTGTCAGTGTCGGTGAAATGTAATCTGCAGGTGTCGCTAGAGTACTTTTTCATAATATAATTGTAGTGAAAATTGTACATCAGCGTTTTGCTCAAGTCTAGTATGCACATACCCACATATGCAGGTCGATTTAATGTCAGCGTCTCTTTGACTTTGTGGACGGCGACTAAGTTCTCGCTAAATATCTTGCAAGACACAAACGTAGGCTTTGAGACAAGCTTTTCTAATTTTTTCTCGGTGGTCACTAATCTCACGTCCACACGCTTCCTCAAGTTTTCCATCGTTTTTCCGAACACACTGTTATTCATCAACTTGAAGAAATCCTTCTCAAAAGCGTTCTTAGCTGCGGTTCTTTTGACTGTGTTAAAGTCGATGTACTTGCCCAACCACTTGGACTGGTCAAACTGTAGGACCCTATGAACCTTTTTGATTTTTAGTCCAAGATCCGTGTACAACTGCAGATTTCCATAGTGACACACATACTTTTTTTTGTCCATCAAATTAGTCACCAACTTTTTCACACCACCAACACTCACGTTAAACTTATTTTTGATTTTTGTGCAGTACTCCGACAACATGTCAACAGTTATCTCCATCTTCTCAGGAGCCACCGGGTAATCGTTGTGTAGGTCATGCAAGTGGTCTGGATACTCCAAGTCGACTTCGAGCAGCAACCCCTTTTTACTATTGTTGTGATAGTCGCATAGATTAACCTTTTTTATTTCTTTCTCAGTCAACCACTTGAAGCCACCCGTAGGTAGACTTCGACTCATTGCCCATCCGTACAAATTGTTGGCATCAAGGTACATCAAATACTTCGACTCTTGCGCTTTATCATACCCCTTCATGTACTTATTATTCGCCACACCATGTCTGTTGCATATGTAGCTCACACCACCACGCATACCCATTTCTACGAACTGGAACATGTCAATGTCGGACAATAATTCGAGTTCCACTCCAGTCATCTTTAACATGGCGTCCCAAGCCAATCCGGGCGATGTAAAATAATAACACGGGTCTAATTTATACTCGCGATGGCATGTCTTTCTAAAGTTCTCAAAAACGTCGGCGAGCAAGAGCACATCACTTTTCAAATACAGGTCGTGGTACCCACCCATATTTTTAACGTCAAAGTAGTCCCACACATCGATGGCGCGCTCGTGCATTTCTTCCGTAATGTGCTCGTCATTCAGAACGCTGTAAAAGTCTTTTTTAGAGGGTGACTCGCTTTCATCGAATTTTTCAAAGGAGTCCATATAATCATAGGGGTAGACTCCCTTTCTTGTCATGAGTGCCAACCCATCGTCGCGAAACACTTCTGACGTGTATTTGAAAGCGTCCCTTGGTAGGTTCTTCACCAAGTTGTCTAGACCACTACCCATGAACTGAAAGCTGTCCAAGAACACCAAGTTTTTTCCAAGCATGAACGCCATGTACTTCTCCATGTTGTTTGGTATCACATTTATGTCTTGGCCAAACTTACCAATCTCCTGCATAATGAAATGGCTATCGTAACCGCGCAAGTTATGAAAGATCACAGGTATTTTATCAGTCAACTTAAAGTTCACGTTACATTCACGATGCGCGGACCCTCTGTACTTACCTGACACGTGACAGTGGTCTCTCACTCTAACGTCAGCGCCAGTGTACTGCAACACTGCAAATGTGACAACTTTTAGCCTCGTCAAAGTTCTTCTTATCGGCATCAGCCAGTGTCATTTCTTTGTTAAAGTGACTCTCAGATGTCTCTTTACAATATTCGACAATTTCTAACATCTCCCCAATGAACTTGTTAACTGCATTTTCACCGCGATACACTTTTACTGGCTTACTGTACTCGTTGTCGTAGCAACAAACTAATTTATACCCATAACCGCAGTCAACGTGCCTCTGGTAAGCATTTGTGTAGCTACACTCGCTTGATGGTGTTGCCGCATGCACCTTCTGTGTGATAGCCTCGAAGTCTGCATACACCACAAATGGCACGTTTAGCTGTCTACTAAAATTCTCGTATTTCACTTTCGTACCTTTTTGTGGCATTTTAATAGCTTGCTTCCCATTAATGACCAAACATACTTCCACATGGCGTTCAAGCACGTCCGCTCGGGTAAAACACTGCAAACAATACCTACAAAAGTGCTTTCTCGCCTCATGCTTTGTCTGCCGGTGCATGAATTTGTTGAAGTTGCGAATATACACATAATGCTTGTCGCTATCGGCAGTTATCAACAGTAGGTCCATATGGTCAGGATACGTCTCCTTAGAAACGTACACAGGGAATGGCTGCTTATTTTCGTACCCAAAAACATTGATGCTAATTTCGTTAGCCTTTTCGATCTTGTTGTAATCTTTGAGTGTGACTGCATGGGAAGTCGACTCCATCGTAATTCAACTCACTGACATGTCTGACGTACTTTGACGTTCTATCAGAGTTTTTTCCAACGGGAAACTTATGTGCTAGGTGACACCATCTAAAGCACTCGTTGTCATCCCCGTTATTCACGTTTATCAAACCCTTCATACTGTTGCACAGCTCCTTTGGCAACGCAATGTAGCTACTCCCATGCAAAGGTCTGTAAATAGCGATATTAACGTAGTGTGCGTCTATTTTGTCGATAGTCCATCCAGACCCCTCAGATAACCACCCAGCTATCCGCGTCAAAATCTGCTCCGACCCACGATTGGCGACACCCTCGATGTCATGCTCGTTAATGACGACGAACGTTTCGCTGTTAAAGTAGGCAGTTTTGTATGTGGTCTTATCACGCTCTAAAACTTTCTCAAAAGTGACCTTGACTGTCTCTACCACTTTCATTCCGTTGGTCTCACCCAGCTCACGTCTCAAAAGGTTAGTGACAGCACTTCTACTAGCGTTTACCTGATTGATGTCTCTGTCGTCAATTACTTCGACTCCATAAGACCTTGTGAACCCTCTCAGTGCTCGATCCAACAGATGCGTTGACGGTGCGAGGTCTTCGACTACAGGTTGTCCCTCTTGATCTCTAAAGAAGCCGTGAACGTTGGTCGCTTCGTCTGTTAGTGAATTGACAACGGCTGCACTCGTCTTATGCGCCCGTCTTTTTGTAAGTGGGTTTTTCACAGTCTGACTCATTGGCTTATACTTACACTACACTTTTTTTCTTAGCCCACTCGTTGTAATAATGATCACCACTTTCGCACCATCCCAGCTTTGGGTACACCACCCCAAACAGATTGTTGTCAAACAAGTCTTTCACCTTCCCGTCTTTGAGGTCAAGCACCTTCTTGAGTGTCTCGAGTTGCCTTCTATGACACAACCTAATAATGTAGTATATCCATATCTGCTGACGTTTCTACCCTTTATCAAATTGCATGAGTACAACACATTGACAACTTTCAAGAAGTCCTCTTTTATCAACTCAAGGTGCTCACCCTTCACAACGTTCCGTAGTCTCCTCCCCATCCACCAAGACCGTTTGTGAACGCTTTTTAGTCGTGTGAGTCTCATGTCACCATAACTCTGAATGTATCCCCATTCGATGTCGCCACACTTTGGACACACGTACCCACCACAGTCAGTCATGTTTTTCACAACGTCGCAATCCGAGCAGTAGTAAATTCTGAAGGTGTCTCCACACTCAGTTTGCGTCTCACTCGCGATCTCGTCAATTGTCAAGCCATAACTCATCTGCCTCATAAGTTTGTCCATCGCTTATACTACTCCAACATTTTTTTTTCATTGAACTAGCACCCACACCACTACTCCACTACCCAAACCTAGCGCGCTAACAAACAATAATTGGTATTCCTTCATTTTTACCAGCAGCGACGCGCTTTGGGTCCTTCACCTTAACACTTTTCACATCAGCTGTGATCTTAGCGTCGACAACCGTCTGTGAGTCTTCGACCATCTAATACACTATCACGTGTTATCTTACTCACAGTTGACCTCACAGGTATCTCACAGTTGACCTCACAGGTATCTCACAGTCCCAGGCCAAACGCACTAAAAAATTAGGATTTTTTCTGGGAGTATAACATAATGACTCAAGACCGAGAGGTTAGCGAAGAAGTTATTGACCGCTTGCTGAGAACGGCCTTTGTCAGTGTGTCTACCCCACGAGTCGACAATGGACCCAACGTCTTAAACGAGTACTTTTCAATATACAATCTGCTCGACCTCAGACGTGAAGAGGTGTTAATAAAACAGCCTATCCCCCAGGTCGACTGTGCGAGGCATCTTCACGACACTTGGATCGATCTTCGAGAAGATAGAGCCAAGGAGATTGCTGATAGATTAGCTAGCATAATCCCTGTGTGGTGTTACTCATCATTCAAGTACCTTATGTTAG
The DNA here is from genome assembly GCA_035772405.1 of Chrysogorgia sp. JL179-B06. NCBI lineage: Eukaryota > Metazoa > Cnidaria > Anthozoa > Scleralcyonacea > Chrysogorgiidae > Chrysogorgia > Chrysogorgia sp. JL179-B06. Next base: position 1,188,952 of record JAYKKM010000237.1, read on the forward strand.
CAAGTGATGTCTACTTGAACAACCCTAGTGGGTCCAACGGTACGTTACTCGGTAACTTCCTCCAAGTGTTCTTAGCGACCCTTATATGGAAACCATGCCCAACCAAAGCCAAAGCGTGGCTAGATCTCGCCGCGAACCGCGACGTTCACGTTTGCAAGGTTGGGTGTAAGGAAATACTAGGTGTGGACGATATCAGGGACCATGTACTCTCGCCCGCCCACAGACACTTTGCGAGAGACGAAAACGTGTACACCTGTCACCCATGCGGTGTGGTCACCAACGACCCACTGCATCGCTTGAGACACGAGAGCTCGAGGTCTCATCTTAAAAACTTGGAGCTTCAGCGGATATTTAACAACGAACAACAGTTGCCGCAACAGGAGAGAACATTTCTCTGGAGGTATAGTAATCATGAAGAAATTCGGTAAGCTAGAAATCGTGATTGGTCCCATGTTTGCAGGAAAAACAACAGAGACTCTTCGTAGGTTAATCACGTTAAGTAAATCAGGGCTCAAAGTCCTCTACATGAACAACGCAGGCGACACCAGGCGAACTGACCACGCGTTCTCCACGCATCGTCGGACTATTGTTGTTGGATCAGACAGTTTACCTGCGAAGTTAATCACCAACCTTCCAAGTTCTTCCGAGATAGCTGGTTACGACGTCATTGGCATTGATGAAGGCCATTGGTACTCTGATCTACTTCCAGTTACTCGTGAGTACATTAAAGCTGGCATTCACGTCATTATTTGTGGTCTCATATCAACAGAGCGCTTAAAAAGAATTGGTGAGCTCGACACGTTGTTCCCAATGGCAGACGACATCACATTTCTAAAAGCGCATTGCGTCGTTTGTCGCGACACTTACGGAACAACTGTTGAAGCGCCATTCAATTGGAGATACAACCCAGGACCATCATTCGTTGGTGGCGCTGAGCAATATCGCGCAGTGTGCAGACGTCATCATCCTTCCACACAAAATTAAGGGTGTTCTCGGATACCCCACTTTTTTAAATTTAGACATTGGTCACATGAAGCGTCCAATGTCTCATAGAAACATTTTTTCACACAGTGGTCAGAAGGTTTGCGAAATAAAGAGAGAAAGTTTCGCAGATATTTTTATCGAGTTAAAAAAACGTCTTTAAAAAATGCTAGAGCAGTTGTCGCTTCAAACGTCGTCTCAACAACGAGAACGAGTGCTAACTCGACTTATTACTCGCTGTCTAAAAAGTCTCTTTACAATAGTGTCTCTCGTGGTTACTCAACGCTGATTTATTTTTAAATTTACGAAAACACTGGGAACACTGAGACCCAACGTCAAAGAAATATTTTATTACCGTGGTAATAGCGTCGTCGTATGAGTCGCACAATAATGTTAGATAACCAGCGGATTTGTATCTGAGCAGCAGAGAGTCTTGCTCTTCAGATGTCTTACCTGTGCCACCTGGATTCTTGAACTCAATCACAAGCCCGCTGTGCTGTCGGTTTGCATTGGCAATAATTAAGTCAGGTGTTCCACGTTGGTAACCTTTTTTCCACGAATTTATTCTTTTACTCGAAGTGTCTTGATTTTCACCACAAGCAGCTATCAAAATAGCTTCTGGATAATATTTCCTAAGAAAACCAACAACTTTCGTATGAAGGTCGAACTCAGTGATCATTTTAAACTGATTGTGTTTGAGACCAACGTCAGCCACAGTCTTTCTAATGCTTGGTAAGACTTCTGAGTGCACCCACCTTCCGAACTGTTTCGCACGCTCCATTTTACTCGAGAACACTAACGAGTAGACCCCAAGTTCGTTGATAAATGAGGCCTGCTCCATCTTCATTTTACAGTCAGGTTCGACGTGGTCGTTTACTACGTCTTTTGGTCTAGCGTAACCTAGAGCGCTCGCGACCTCTTTTGCTTTGAACCATATATCACCGTTGTGATTAACCGTCGTGATTTGATGACCGTCGAAATCAAATAGTTGAGGCGCTATGGAGGTCATCACTATATAGTCCTCCACAAAAAAACTCTACTCGATGTGGGCGTTAGGTTTTTTATAGATCTGGTTTGTTGTGTACCAACGCATCAGGTGTGTCTCATTAGTCTTCGGTTTTCTACGTCATCTGAAAAAGTTTCTAATGTTACGAATCAGCTTTCTAAATCCTCGAAGCCGAGATCCTCGAAGCCGAGACCAACCCATTTTAACTTAGGTCACGTCTCCTACCACTCCCACAGTGTCCGATTCTGGTAACATAATAGGTTTGCCGTAAGTCTTTTTAGACCTCATACCAATCTCAGCGTGGAGCTCGAGAGTAACGTCACCGCGACCAAATGACCCACCAGCTTTGAACATGTGATCAGTCGTCTTATTTATCTTATATATTTCATGAGGTCTCGAAACACATGCTCCCATTTACTTTACACCATATTCCTTCATCATTTCTCCACCCATGATTATGATGTCTCGGTTTGTCATGTAACCACTCACAATTTTCACACCGTAGAACTCTATCAACGATGGGTACGCATAAGGTGCGAGTGGTATTCTTGGTCGATGTATTCCAAAAATTGTTCCGTAGGGTGTGCCTATCTTTTTCATATTCGCTACGAAGTCTGAGTCGGCTGACTTAACGTTGTTGACCCTGACATGTGAATTGCTCATTTGCCAATGTATTGATATCATATGCATTTTTGTGAGGTCGACACCACTCGGAATAGTGCATATGCTCTCCATTGCTGGGACGCTACCACCATACGCGAGTCCATTAGCCATACCAGTCTTGTACCCTATGAACTTATCCCACTGACCGTCGTCGTTTGATATAATTGTCTCCCAATTTGATCCAGTGGTGCGAGTAGGTAACCGCGCTACGACAAAAATGGAGAGGTCACACCACTGCATACTGGGGCAGTTAAAATGAAGACCTGACTCAAGTGGGAGTGGTGTTAACACAGGGGACAGAAAACTATGGCCTGCACTGTTAACACCAATAATAGGGCCATAAGCTAGGTTGTTTTGCACTAATTTGCTTGTTTCACCAATGGCTTTCACTTTGTTTGAACCATTGGTGTGAAATTCCACGTTTTTCAAGGCGTGTGTGCTAACGTTGAAGTCGAGCACAACATTGTAGGACTGACTCTTGAGGTAACCTGCTAACAATTGCTCTAGAGTTCTTTTATTGATGGCGTCTGAGTCATCGACTGGGTCTGCTACGTTTTTTATCGCTGAGCCTTGCATGTCTATTAGTCCAGACATCCTCCCGCCGGTCGCACTTAATTTGGGATCTTCGTCCAGATGCCTTTTCGTTCTCTTTAGTATTTTATCGTGAGGGTCGTCAGACTCATACCCATAGTTTAGACTCATTACTACTTCAAGGTGTATTTGGTTAGTAGATAGCCAGAGACCGCTGAGAACCCCAACACTATCGCCAACGTTGTCGTGTCTGACTTACTTGTGGCCACTGCTTTTCTCATGGGAAGTGGTGTCACATTTTCTTGGTAAACTTTTTTAGCCACAGTCGTTGGTACCACCACACTTTCTTGGTGAGCTTTTTTCTTCACAGTCGTTGGCGCTACTAGGGAGTGAGTCACCACATTTTCTTGGTGGACTTTTTTAGCCACAGTCGTTGGTGTTGTTGCATTCAAGCGGGTGTTCACTCCAAATCTCATGGACTCTGTGGCAATCTTTAATAAGTTGTTGTACCCAGCGATTTTATTCTTGAGAATCACTAGGTTACTTGGCATCAACCATGTACTTGGCGACAGTGCAAGATTTTGGACAACGTTGGTGTCTCTAATCGATTTATTCATGTTGAGAATCCATGTCGACACGTCATACTGTACAACACTGTCAGAAAACAACTTGCGGAATTCTTGTTGGGTCTCTAAACTCCCTGCAGAACCACCAACGACAGACACACGTGTTCTCGCTTGCGCGCCAAGTGTGGAGTACACAAAGGCTTCTATGCTTTGATTTAGATATTGCAGTCCAATGTTGGTAAAGCCATCTGACAATCGCGCGACATATCGTTTATAATCGTTCTGAACGTCGTTGAGTGTGAAGACTCTGGATTCGCCTAGAGTGCCATCGCTCAGGACTTTATTCTGGTAGTAATGTTTTCTGGGAACTTTGGAAATCTTGCCATACAATTCGGAAGCGTTAAATTCTCTACTTATCGATTTCATGGTCTCACCACCTTCCATTCTTCTGAGAAGTCTTCTAATGGTGAAGTACAAATGAAATCTCATCACACTTGTGACCACGGGGTGGACTTCTTGCGACACTGATAAATGTTGCAACGACACTCCACAACAAAAACTCGCACAATACGTCGCAAACACAACGCGGTAGTAAGATTCGCTGTCATCCCACTCTGATTTTGTCTTTGACGTGGTGATTTGTAAGACTGGTAGCTTTGACATGAAGTAGCTATTTTGGTTAACAAAAACTTTAAAGTTATTCACTGGATAATTTAACACGTTTTCTGTTGGATAGCCATCCCAAAGCCCCCAGTGGTTTTTATGACCTTTTGGCAGTGGTTGGATAGCTCCACCACCTTGCCATATTATTGGGAACTTACTATTGTGTAGCCACTTCAACATGTTTTTATCATTTTTGAAGGTTGTGCTGGTTATATCTGTGCTGAGGATGTCGTTGTTTCTGAAGTACACGTCGACACTCATGATTTCACCGTCTTGCGAAATATTTGGATAGAACTCGAATTTGCTTAAAGTGGCGTGAGGGTACTTTTTGATGAGGTCTGCCTTTGCATCGTGTGTAGCCTTTGATGTGTTAGCCATCGCACGTTTGTAGTACTTTCCATAGTAGTCGTGAAGGGCTTTCTGCATATATAATATACCATATGTTACACATAACACATGCTACATTATATATGGTCAGGGTTGTAGTATTGATTAGAGGTCCAACGGAAACTGTGGATCTACCAGAGGCACTTTTGACGTTTGGCTCAGATCCTCACTTACTAGTGAAAAAAGCGACCATCTTTTGGGACTACGTTAATGTGGAGACCGGTGTGAATGATGAAATAAGTTACAACAGCAACAAACACGTTTTTGAGTCTGGGTACCACACTTTTAAAATGATTGCCGACGAATTGAGAGGATTAGGGGCTATCGAGCTAGTAGCCAACAAACACAATTCAAAGTGTGCGATAAGAACTGACCAACAATTAGAGCTGTTTAAATTTGGAGAACTCTTAGGGTTCAACGATAACACAACGATAACCACTAGTGGTTTGGTCAGCCCTAACGTTGTGGATGTTAACAAAGGGTTGAAGTATGTGCAAGTAGGTTGTAGCATTGTGAACAGACCTGAGAACATTGTTAGTGGTAGCAAAAGCGAGGTTATCGTTGAGCTACCATTGACCACCACCCAACCACTGAAGAGCTCCGTTCAACACTTCTTCAACACTGAGTCGAAGGTGTCGATAAACAAAGGCGCTTTTACGCAGCTGGTGTTTAATGTGACTGACCAAGATGGTAGTGGTGTCAACGTTGGTGACATATTGTTGGACTTGTATGCGACGCTTGAGTAGCTAACGTTAAACGCATGCTAAAGTAATGAGTCTAAACTACGGGTATGACTCTGGTGGTTACACTGAAAAGCGACGTGTAGACGACAGTCCTCAAAAGTTGACGGTGCTCGTTGAAGGTGTGGAGAAAGTTGTAACTTTTGACTACAGTGTAGTGGCCACACACGATAACCCACACATTGTAGTCAAGACAGCCACTGTGTTTTGGAGCTACAATAACGTGGCGAGTGATGTCGATATTCAATTCGTACTCGCTGCCACAGGAGGACCATCGTCGATAGCCGGGCCAACTCGAGTGGGTCTACTACGACTTCGACGCGTTGGTTAGAGCTCTACGACACGCGCTCAGGGTGGTTTACGTAGACTTCGTGGTGGAGAAACTGATAGCCACAGGTAAAAGTAGGGTCAAAGTTCTGCCTTTGAGGTTTGGTGCCACCACTGTATACGAACTTAGGCTAGGCGACATTGGGCTTTTGCTTGGTTTTGCGAAGGACGCAGGAATTTCACCAGATGCTAAGTGGCATGACAGTCCAAACAAGATTGATATGAGCAGAGGTCTAAAGTATGTAGAAGTCTCGTGCGACGCTGTTGAGACGGAGAGCAATGTGGGCACTGATGGGAAGCGTAGTGACGTGATCACAACATTGCCAGTGCCCACCGAGCAGTCTCTAGATGGGGGGATACAGCGCTACGCATACGTTGAGTCCAAGGTGAGAATTAAAAAAGGTATTTACTCAAGTATGACGTTTCGTGTCAAACCAAACAATGGTGACGCTGACGTTGGCGCGGTGCTATTGGAACTGTATATTGTGTGAGTTATATGGAACTTGGTGTGGAGACAGAGCAAGGGTTGAGAGACATTTATTATAATCCTAAGACAGGGTTCAGTGGTGCAGAGAGGTTGTATCAAAGCGCATTGGGAGACGGATTGAAAGTAACTAGAAAAACAGTGAAAGAATGGTTGACAGCGCAGGACACTTACACTAGGTACAAACCTATTGTGAGGAGACATAAGTTCCGTGCGACTTTTGTTGGATTTCTTGGTGAAGAGCTCCAAATGGACTTAGTGGACATGAGCAAGTATTCAAAACAGAACAAAGGGTATTATTGGATATTGACAGGCATTGAAATATTGAGTAGATATGCTTTTGGAATTGCAGTTTATAGAAAAGACACTAAAAACATGACTAAGGCTGTTGGAGAGCTATTGAACGACTTCAAAGATCGGTTTGGAGCCATGCCTAAGTTAGCGCAATTTGATGATGGACTCGAATTCTACAACGTTGGTGTGAAAAGTTTGCTGAAAGAACATGGTGTTGAATATTTCAGCACTAAGAGTGATAAAAAGGCCGCTGTTGTTGAGCGTTTTAATAGAAGTCTGAAGAGTATTATGTGGAAGTACTTTTACACTCATGGGACGTACAAATGGATTGACGTTTTGGTTCAGTTTGTAAGCAATTACAATAGCAATGTGAATCGAAGCATTATGATGAAGCCAAAGGATGTCGATAAGTCAAGTGAGGGTGAAGTGTGGACCACTTTGTTTGGTCACCAATTTGCAGACAACCCATTGCCAAAGTTTAGAGTTGGTCAATCAGTGAGAATTAGTAAATACAAGAGTGTGTTCACAAAGGGCTATGAAGCCAACTTCACTGAAGAGCTGTTTAAAGTGGTAAAGGTTATTCGTGGTGATCCGAATGTGTACGAAATTGAGGATCACACCGGTGAACAGATTATTGGTAAATTTTATGAACAGGAATTATCGCTGGTCAATAAGAAACATGGCGACGATGTGTACAGAGTTGAAAAGGTGTTGAAAAGAAAGAAAGTCGGAGGGAAGAAGATGGCGCTGGTTAAATGGTTGGGTTATGAGAGCAAACATAATTCGTGGGTACCAGAAAGCGATATTCAAAATGTGAGTTAATGTAATATGGCTGAAGGTGGGGAAGGCTTCGACGAGATCGAGATGGAGAACCTTGGTAGAGCTTACACTGATGATCAATTAAATAACGAACTCGAGAGACTCACTCAACATATAAGTTTAATTGAGGAAAGATATACCGACGACGATATACCACCCATCGATCGTGTCGAGTATGAAAAATCGAATGAGAGAGCGAATAGATTGCAGAACGAACTGGATAGAAGGTTTCAAAAAAAAGAGACGTCGTTTATTGACACTGACGATGGTAAGACGGTGACAAAAAGGGGAACCAACACAGAGGTCCCAGCGGTAGAGTTTGTCGAACAGAAGTCACGTGGTGGCGTTAATGACACAAGCTACAGTATAGCTCTTGAAGAGAAGTCGGACGATCTTTATAGAAGATTGGATGAGTTAAACGTGTTCAACAAAGAGGTAACAAAAAATCAAGTAAAAAGAATCAAGCTAATAGATAAGAAAATACGTGAGTTGTATAAAAAAAAACTCGGTCATGACGTCGCGTCAAGGGAAATAGCTAACAGATCATGGGTGGCGGACTCAGGGTCTATTTTTTTTGAACCGATAAACAAAGATGGTGAACAAGGGAAACCCAAACGAATTCTAATACCTGGGAAAAATGGTTTGATCTACAGTAAAGACAAGAGTAGTAAAAACGCGATTGAGCAATTCAAACAGTTAGTTGGTCAAATCCCTGAGAGTACAGAAACAACAGCTGTCACAACAGAAGCGACCCCAGATGACTTCCCAGTAATCGAAACAAAAGTGGGCTATGACGACATACGTGGGCTAACACAAAACGAAAACCGCGAGCTGAATGGTGTGCTCAACCCAAGCGATGGTGTGGCGCGCGAATCAAGAATAGGTGCCAATGGTGCATTGCAAATACAAGCAAAACCATTTTCAAGAAGCGATAGATAAAGCGAATGAAAGAATAGTAGAGCTTGAGGGAAAAGACCTTACGATTGCAGAGAACGAAGAGTACATTGATCTACACGAAAGAGTGATTGGACTTACGCAAGCTAAATACAGAACTTTAGGACAGCGAGAAATAGAGGAGGTTAGAGAGCAACAAGAAGTTGACATTGACAGGTTTCAGAAATTTAAGGAATGGGCTAAAGAAAATATGGTTGGGTTGAGCGCTGTGGCAATTTCAGTGGCTGGAATTATAACAACTATTATTATCGCTGGGAGGTCTGCTGTTATGAGAGGCGCTATGGCTACGAGGTCGTTCGCACAAGCTGTTAAGAACGCGATAACGAAGATGGGTCCATGGGCTGTTGGGCTAGCTAATTTAGTTTATAATGCGTTGACGTTGGGTGCGAAGGGTCTCGCATGGTTGGCTCAAAATCTGTGGGTGCTTGCGGTGGTACTTGCGTGGTTTGTGTATGATTATTACAAGCTAAAACGGTAGTGACAAAACATATGTAAAGTATATGAACGTCACGTCAGCAGAGTTGAGTCCTGGTTTTAGACGAGCGACTATGGGTGTCATAAAAGGGGCGAGAACGCAACACGTAATCACGTTGAACCCTAATAAGGCCAGTCCTGGCGAAGAACTCTACATTGACATACCGAAGCTCAAGGTTAGTAGCTGTTTGGTGCCTGGATCGTTGGGTCTAGTGTTCGACTTTAAGAACGCGAACGCCAAAAGCTGGTTCTTGAATAACGTTAGCAAGTTGTTGGTTGAGAAACTTGTTGTGAGACTAGCTGGGGAAATTGTGTATGACAAACAATGGGGAAAATTACATTGGTGTCTATCGCGACCTTTGGGAAAGTGTTACTGCGCGAGACCAAATGATTGACTATGGTATTGGTGGTGAGAACTTGAGAAAGCTAGTTTCTAAGGATGACAGTGGTGCGACGAGTGGGAACGTCGCTAAAGTTAGTGACGCGTTGATGTTTGGTGTGATTGGGACGAAGCAGCGGATTAAGCTTGGTAAGATAATGAACGACCATGGGTTGTACGCTCCTTTTAGCATGAACAACAACTTGCAGTATGTGATCACACTTCCGAAGGCCACAGACATCATGGTGGCGCAATCCGGTAGCGCTGTGGGTGGATACACTCTGGAGAACCTCGAGCTTGAGTATGAGACGATTGATAACCAGGAGCTCGCTGACGAAATAGCGTCGGGCTATGCAAGTGGTCGTAGTTTGTCATACGAGCACATCACGTTGATGAAAACCACCGAATGGGACAAAGGCACAACCATTGTGAACGAGAATGTTAATCTTCCAAGAAAAAGCATGAAGGCAATTGTGTTGCTATTCACGAATAAGGTGCGAACAGACAGTGAGGAGTTTCTTTACCCAAATATTGAGAGCGTTAGAGTCACAATCGAAGGCGTGCCAAATAGCGTGTACTCACAGGGTATTCCAAAGTCGAAGCTCTACGCAGAAGCGAAGCGACTGTTTGGGTTGGGTGAAGAACACGCTCAGTTCATGACCATACAGAAGTTCTATAAAGATGGCTTTGCGTTAGTCATCGACTTGAGGAGTGTTCAAGATAATCGCAATATCGCCACTGGCAAGAACATTGTAAACACACAATCCGGCGTGCTTCTTGAAATCGCTAAGAAAGCGACGACTGCAAATGTTATGTGCAGGATGTTTGTGATGAGTGATGGGTTGGTCAACTTCGTAAACAATGGGTTGCATTCAATCTGGAATTAAATCAAACACAATTTAATGGAAACTCCGTTTAATATGTTAATCGTTGGTATGACAGCTTGTGGTAAGACGCATTATTTACTCAACACATTGGAATCTGAGTATCGCGGCAAATTTGACTACATTGTGTTGATTTGTCCTACTTTTGAGTGGAACAAAGCGTATCAAGATTGGAAATATGTGCGCGACCCTGACGTGTTAGCGATAGACTGTGCGCAGGATAGTGTTGACGCTGTTCTCAAGTGTGTAACAAATGTTTTTAAAGGCACTAACACTCTGATTGTGTTGGACGACTGTGCAAGTGGGCAGGACGTCAAGAATAGGACTAGTCAATTAGTCAACTATAATTGGCTTTTAGTGCGCGACATTTTATGTTGAGCGTTATTGTCATCACACAACAACTGACGTCGATCGCAAAACCGTATAGAGAAAACATTAGTAAGCTCGTTTGCTTTTACTGTCCGAGCAGAAGTGATATGAAGGTTGTTATTGACGATTACCTTGGGCACATTAGCAAAGAAGAAGTGTCGGCGATTGTGACCGCATTAAAAAATAATAAGTACGCTAGACTCGAAATCTCACTGCGCTATCCATACAGTTACGAAGTTGTTATTCCGCAATAAAATATGGGTATAAGTAATAGTGTGATGGTGAAACGCAAAAGTGAAGAAAACCCCACGATTGAGGAACTAGTTGAGGACACTGATGACACTTCGACTGTGGAAGACAACATTGACGTTAGGAGATCCGAGCTTATTAGACTGTCTGGTGATGGTGTGGTGAGCCAATCTGAAGCGTACATTAAAAAAGCGTCCGCGAAGGTTATCGACAAGATATGGCACCAATATGAGTTGAAGAGAATGGAAATCGCAAACGCTTTTCTCACCGACTTGCTAATCAGCAAATTCGCTAGCTTACTGGATGGGTTGAACGCTATTGAGAACTCTGACGAACTAAATGACGAGCTGCAAAAAGACCCGTTATTAAAGAAAGACGTTGAGAGCATTGTCGCGGTTGTGACACCGTACGTACCTTTCTTGGGCTTGTTGTCGGGAGGAATTATAACGTCGAAATATGTGTACGATCACCACTTCAAGAAAGAAACGGTAGACGACGCTGAAAATAGTGAGCGAGTGGACTAATCTACATACTAACAGGTGACTATTTGTGATCTTGCAAAACAAACGCTAAAAGGCAGCAAAACGGGCGACTACTTTGAGATCTGCCATTGAGGGAGAGACAATCCGACCCCTAAGCCATTTGTGGATTATTATCCCTTGCAAATCTCACTATGAGTGCCCTGCTTGAGAATCTGATGTCACACCGGTCTGCTTTTTCTAGGATCGATGCAAGCTACCTTTTTGGGCACGCCCTCAAGCTTTCGCCGTACTTTATTGTGACACCTTGAGGACTTACCTCTCGCCTCTAGTTATTTTTCTCACATCATGGATGCTTATAACCTGGTGTCATATCGGTCTGCTTTTTTCTAGGATCGATACCTTAGGTTTAATGCTATTATGCACGTCCTCAAGCTTTCGCCGTATTTTATTATGACATCCTCAACCTCGTCAAGCTTGTGGGTGTGGTGGACTGGGAAGAGCGCTCTGATTGTGAGCATGAAATCTATCCCGCAGGCCGCCACACCCACAGTCAATTCACTATCATTTTAGAGTATTTAAGCAAATAAATAAACATGACGGGTGGCTATTTCGCTATCCATTTGGATAAACATCACCACTAGAATCAAAATCTAGTGGTTTTTTTTTTCGCGCGTGAATTGGAAATGTGTCGGTCAAAAAAGCGTGAAAATTTTGAAGCGACACAAATTTGTGAAAATGTTGAAACGACTATTTTTTAAATGTGACTGAAATGTGATTTGGTATAAATTCAGTATTGTTTCGTGAGTCTCGCGCGTGTTTGACATTAATCGGTGGAGAGTGTGGGGAGGGGTGCGTCAAGCCTAATTAACGACTGCTGTAGTAGTATAGAACATGGCGGTGCGAGCTTATTCGACGTTATCCACAAGTGCGGGCACCGTGGCATCGCTAATTTTTGCGCTAAATCGCGATTTGGCGTAAAAATTAACGTTGCTATGGCACTCGCATTTGTGGTTGGCGTCGCTGAGCTCGCACCGCCATGTTCTATACTACTGCACGGAATGGAATAAATAGCGTCTTTCCTCTGTTCCTTCGCAATACGATCCTTAGGTTTTGCAAAAATATGACCCAATGTCAAGAAAGGTTTTTGAGCAACTTTTACGTTGAAACTACCTAAGATTCTTTTAAGTGGTTCTGTAATTACCCTTGAATATACGGAACAACCGCAAATTCTCAGTTTCTTGATAGAAAGATGTACAGTAAATCCCGATCGATTTTACGGAAAACAGTCCAAGAGCGCCTGGAGATGGAGGTTCTGGCCTTTCTGTGACAGTGATCACTACGATCTCTCATCAATTTTGCTAAATCATTAGACCTAGGGAGCAGGTGTGCCATGTACATGTCGAGTTTTAACTTTTAATAGGAGTATATATATATTAGCTACACTATATTAAAAAGTTCGGACCATAATTAATCAACCGTTAATTAACCATCGTTCGAATTGAACTGCCTCTTTCCATTCTTTCCAAGAATGCTACACGGACACTGGGTTTGAGAGAGAAGAGTATAAGATGTAGAACTCGTCGCATGCTTATATTAGTGGAGTCCATTGGTTCAGTATTTTCGCTAGGACCACTGGCTAGGTTTAGTTCAACATCACTGGCAAGCAGTAATATAGTTTCGTAAACACCATCGAGGATGGTGATTTAAGAATCTTTCCAGCAATGTCAACAAATTTGTTTCAAGTTTGGTCAAGGAGTATTCTCAAGATCATCACCGCAGGAATATCCGGTTCTTTCCGCGTAAATTCCCATTATCAACTGAAAGATTTTTGTTTACGAAACTATATTACTGCTTGCCAGTGATGTTTTTTCTCAACGAAAGGATCCATACTTCGTAGAATGCATAAGAAATACAGGACTTAAGTCCTGTATTTCTCGGCGTCATGGTAGTCAGAGGTGTTTACTTTAACTAGGACTTAAAACAGGACTTTAAGGACTAAGTCCTGTATTTCTTATGCGTCATGGTAGTCAGAGGTGTTTACTTTAACTAGGACTTAAAACAGGACTTTAAGGACTTTAAGTCCTGTATTTCTTATGCGTCATGGCAGAGGTGTTTACTTTAACTAGGACTTAAAACAGGACTTAAAGTAAACACCTCTGACTGCCATGACGCATATGCTAATACATAATGGAAAGTATATACAAATCCTGCGGGATAAGACAGCAAAGCTAATATATTAAACATGTAGCGCACCGCGAGCTTCACCAATAACACACTTTAAGACTTGCAGTCCACTCCTTTATTATTACAGATATGCTTCTTTTATACATTAGGTCCCAACTGGGCGTTTTGCCATTACGTCACGACTCACGATTTACTGTTCAACTGGAAATAACTAGCAAAGATTATACTTTAATTATGACTATTTATCACTATTTATCAAAACCCGATACCTCTTGTGTGTTGTGCTCAACTAAATATATTACAGTTACTATCTCATTGGTCTGCCCTTACTACCAGACTTACTCTATCTCTACCAACATAACTGCCTTGGTCTTTACGATCCCCTTTTTTTCATGTACCCCCTAAACTACTAAGAACTCCTGGAAATACGTGTACGCAACAACCCCTCGCCCTCGTACTGTTTGAGGCTTTAATAGTGTGGTGCTCAGTTATTACTTAAAATAAGTAAATAATTCATTTGCCAATTTGAACAGATTGAGAATCTGAGAACTGCTTATTTTTTGGGTGCAATTTGTTGGTATATAGTGCACTGAATGAGTGGGAAAGTCTGCCAACACTAACTTGTCTCGCATAAGACAGGGTTAGAAACCAATTGTGTAACTCTTGATTATTGAAATTAATAATTAATTTTGTTAATTATATAATATTAATTTCATTAAAATTAATTATGTTATGGTTTTCGTAACAAATATTCAACATTTCATAATAAATGATAAAAATAGTATCTGGTAAAATAATGTCTCGATTCTCTTCAAAATAATTTGACAGCTTGGTCCAACACGATATTCGTAACTCTTTATCTGGATGAATCAACGCAAGGACTTCACAGCTGGTAAGATGGGCTTGATAGGTTACACTGGATAGATGAATTTCAGCTGGAGATGATCCATACCATAACTCATTACACTTTGGCAATCTCGAAAGTGAAAATACATAGCGCATTCTAAACAAACACGCTACTCAATTTCCACCGGTTTTTCTCTTTTCTTTCTTTTCTGCTCGGTTGTCAGTCGGTCGGTTTAAGTCCAGAGTGTTTCGGTCTTGGTATATAAGGTCACCGTTAGACCACGTCGACGATCTCCATTTCAACTCTGTTTCTCACTAGTAGCTTTCATTCATCCCAAGGCCGTCAGACGTATTACACCACTTTCTTTGCCGTATTTGCCATTGACGGTTTCTTGTTTCTATGTCTTCAGTGTCGACCATAGCCGTACGCAGAATTATTTTTCCAGAGGGGCAGTAAGGCAAATCCTGTGCAGTTTGCGTTAGCGTTTTGACAGCCCCAGGAGTGCGTTTCCGGCCATTTCTGCGAGGAACATTCTCAAAAAATGTATCTGTTATAAGCTCTGGTAGATTTTTTTGCACTGGGCTCCATAATGGAGTCTTAGCGCGTGCTGCTACACGTACACAACGTTCTACCACGCGCTTTTAACAAAATCACTGTATGGTCATATATGATATAGCATATTATTAACTCTTTCCTGTCTGGCACAGTCAAAAGGGGTCATAGAAGACCCACAAAGTCGTCAATCGAAAAACACGGCACACGGTAAGGCAAGATTAAAAATTGAAATTCGACAAGCGCCAGGCACATGAGATCCACTCACACGTCAAGTTTGATTTGATTTCATAAACAACTCTGCGATTGGTGGCATTTTGAATTTTCATGATGCTATGCGGGCGTGCAAGATGGCATTTTCTAGAAAAATGGAAGTTTTTCAACCTGATTTATGATAATTAATGCTAATTTAAATTAACATAATGTGTCTTGTTCGGAAAATTCAAAAGCATGGTAACAGCCGGTTTATTGGGTTTTCAGATAAGGTATAAGATATCAATAGAACAAAGAGGTAGTTTAATTTTGGATGTTTTTCAGCCGGACAGGAAAGAGTTAAGCATAAGTTGAAACCAAAATTTGCATTTCAATTTGAGATTTTCAAGACGAATTTATGTTTACGTCGTATTTCAGCACTCGTGCTAAATAATTGTCTGAATACCTATAATAAATTGATAATTAACATATTTTGGATTTTTTCTTGGTATCGACTCCGGTTTCATATGTACGGGGACGATCCCAGGCTTGTCAGGGCGTTACATGCGGACAACCAAATATAGTAACAGTACTACCAGGGAGATGCAAAGAATCATGGGGCGAGCTTTATGCCTGCATGTATATTATATTATCTTCTGTTATGTGATTTAATAAGACTTTGAATTTCCTTTCTTGGTGATGTAAGTTTATGGTAATATAAGAGAATGGAAATGCTAAATAAGGATTTTTGTTCTGGTTAATGTGTGATTAGGATTGCATTAGAAAAAAATTAAAACAATACACAACAAATAGAATGTGGGTTTAATACAAATATCTCTCAATTCAAGTAAAAAATGTAGTATTATAATACATGAGCCAATTGTTCAAAAGGCGATTATTAGCTTTTCCTGTTTTGTGGAAATGTTATCGAATTTTAACTGTGTTTAGCCGTTTAGGTCTTTCATGTTGTTCTAATGGTGTTAAATCAGAATCTTGCCAAAATGTTGAATAAATCATATTACCAGTTAACAATATTGCATGCACGGTTCAGTGTTCTAAGCGTTCAATATAACAAAACAAAGCGTATAACAAAACAAAGTATAACAAAATATAAATAATATTATTAATGTCGGCAATACGATATGTTATTAATCTTGGTTATAGATTTTCCGGGCGGAAAGCGTAATCGAAGTATAAAGATAAGAGCCCAGCTCAATATACGTGTTTTGCATAGATTCGCGTATATGTAAATGTCGCCGCGTTTGGCCCAGATACAATGCACCACAGCATTGAAACACATGGGGGGGGGGGGAAACCTTTGACCGGAAGAGCAACCACTTCCCTTTCTGCTATATTCAGTCTCATACTTATTTTACCCATCACACTATTACTCCTGATGACTTCTCTATTATTTCTTCTTCTCGTTCTTCTTCCAACTTTGAACTCCTCATTCGAGAGAGTTTACTGATTTCCAAATTCAAACCGTCTCTCAATGAGAACATCTTTTCCATACCACTTTCTCTGTTTTAACTGTGTGCTGTTATTTATGTCATATGACCTTCTGTTTTGTCACCTCGTTACCTCATTGGTTAGCCGTCTAATTAATTATTCTCTTTTGTAAATATAGACTTTTATATAGCAACGAAAACGTCAGTAAAAATGTTTTAAAACTTTACTTGTTTCCATATTATTATGGCAATACATATACGTATATTGAGCTGGGCTCTTATCTTTATACTATACGATATGTTATTATTGTCGTAGTTTACGCACATGCATCATTCGCGTTTATACACATCGTTCGCGTTTATAAGTCGAATGAGGTTTTTAAAGAGCGAGGCAATAACATTGTTATTGACAATTGTCATAGTTTATACGCATCGTTCGAGTTTATAAGTCGAATGAGGTTTTTAAAGAACGAGGCAATAACATTGTTATTGTCATAGTTTATACACATCGTTCGCGTTTATAAGTCGAATGAGGTTTTTACAGAACGAGGCAATAACATTGTTATTGTCATAGTTTATACGCATCGTTCGAGTTTATAAATCGAATGAGGTTTTTAAAGAACGAGGCAATAACATTAATGTTATAGTTGTTACGTTATTGTCATTGTTATTCTCTTAGATTTCGTCGCTGCCTTCTTGTTTCCACGGATTAATTGTATCAGAAAAGTACCGGTGAAGTAGATGTAAAGAAGAAGATGCATGATCAGACCTTTACTATCCATGGTCATGGCCAGTGGTCTGACCGGAGAAGAACATGGGTACGAATGGCGTGCACGTAGCTTCCTGACTAAGGGGCTCGCCTGGCCCGCCCCAATAATTCTATACTGGCAATTGGCAAACTATTTCGTGCATGACTTACGTAAAGGAAGGGTGTTACGGGAATTACGAGTGTTTACGTCTGATATACAATATCAATATGTCGCGTCTAATGGCTAAATACATGTAAAGTTAACTAACACTAATTTAAATTCGTAACAGACATTTCCTTTTGATAACTTATCAGCAACTGAAGCCTTAACAAAGAATGACTGGAGATAAGCTCTACAAAGATAAACGTTACCTCACCGTTCCATAAATGGACATACTGATTTTGATTTGAGGCAAAATAGTGATTACCTAGTATACAATACACGTCAAAGTCATAATTTACATCATTCTCCTTGTACGAAAGTCTTGGGGACTTCACAAGTTGTCATATATGGCAATATCATCACTATACTGAGTCAGATATTGGTCATCACAATTGATGCGATATTATGGTTAAATTGCTCTAATGCGGTATATGTACTATGGTCAGAAAAGGACTCACGCTAATTGAAAATGCTAGATACAAAAGATAACATCTGACAAACAAATGAAGAACTCGTTTGCTATCGAACTTTTCTCCACTATGTGTTTTCATTTTCCAGTTCTCTAACTTAGATATCTGCGGCAGAAACTGACGAAACGAAACGGAAAAGACTTGTTTTGTCGCAATAGTATAATATTGTCGTGACTTCACTGCCAAAGTTCTTTGTGTCGGCACTTAATATATAGTAACTGCACATTAACACTAGAGAGTTGAAGTGCTGCTAACTTATATACTGTTTTATTCAAAGCTATAAACGGCAGAGGAAGCTATTGACATAGTCAGTCGAGTATATTCGAGGAGTCGAGGACATAACAAACTACTTTGACAGAAACGCTATGGCTTTATTTCCCGCCACTTTGTCGAGAAACTGTGTGTCTCTTTGCTTTATTGTATTCTTGTTAAGCATCTCATTCTCTGAATCCCTCACGTGCAAGGGTTCGGCAAAATACAAGCTGACGTTTAAAGGAGAATGGACAGAAGTATCTCATCCTCAAGACTTTCCCACCGGCAAATTCCCTCATTTTTCGTCCGTCGTTGGCTGCTCTCATGCTTCATCGTATGTGATGTGGAGGCCGGGGATGAATGCTACAAAAGGAGTAAAACTTGTTGCTGAGTTAGGTAAGTCTAACAGTGGAAGTTAAGAAATATAAAACCAGAGACGTCAAGATCAGGAATAATTTTGTTGCCTATATATAGGATTTAATCACTTATATCACAGATGACTCGAAAAGACATTTCTGTTTTTGTCTAGTCTTTAGCTTTGTCTTTAGCTTTGGTTAGGTTAGGATCGAGTTGGACTAGTTCTAGAAATCTCTTTTATCTGGTTGTGATTGTATACCTCCCCCAAATGAGATCCTCAGTTTTTGTTCAACGTGTGAAACTCTGACAAAACATTTTAAAGTAAATGGTTTGAACCTAGGAGTATCATTAGATGTGTGAAGTTGATCGTCCAGGTTGTTGTAGTCTTGAGAAAGATTATTGTTGGTGACTGACGTTTCGACGGCCTCAGCGGCGGTCATCTTCCTTGACTGTGACCAATGATGAGGTTGTCGAAACGTCAGTCACCAACAACAGTCTTTCTCAAGACTACAACAACCTGGACGATCAACTTCACACATCTAAAACAATTAGTAAGTTTATTGTTTTATCAATATATATATCACATACTTGTGATATACTTTTATCACATACTTGTGGCGCCTTTATCAGGGTGATAACAGCGGGTGATAAAAACGATATGTCCCGCTGAAAAACGATATGTCCCGCTGAGAAAAGAGATGTCTATTTTTAGTACTTATTGTTGATTGATTATTCTAATTATAAGTATGTGATAAACAGGTTATCATATTCGTGACTCGGTAATATAAGTTTTATCGCTTTCAGGACGATATCATAATTATCCCTCGTTCGTTGCGCTCACTCGTGACAACTGATATCACCTCACCCCTCATGTGATTACCGACACTTATATATCGCTGATTGGATACCAGCCAACGGTGAAATCGTCATATCAACTCATTGCCCTATCAAATATGGAGTTGTGACATCAATGGTGCAGTTGTTAAATAGTTGATAAAGTTAATATTTTAAATAAATAATAAAACAATTATTGAATTCGGTTTTCGCATGATATGAAGAATTACCAAGGCCTCAGTTTGTGTTATCCGCCTCAGCCTTCGGCATATATATATATGTGTGTGTCTACAATAATTTAAACCTTGCTCCACGTTATGGTTAGATGTGATGTCTGCCTATTGGTGTCGAGTGAAAGCGGCGAATTTAATATGTATATGGAGAAATCACTGACTGTTCTGACCGTGTCTCAATAGATCAAAGGGGTTCAATTTCCGGTTGGGGCAGTCACTTTTTCCATATATTTATTTGACTATATTAAATCCTCTCTAATATTAACTAATATATATATATATTATATATATATATATATATATATATATATATATATATATATATATATATATATATATATATATATAATATATATATATATACCGGAAGGCCGCTAAGTTGCATTTTTCGCAACTGGTCCCGGTTTGGTCTTAAAATGTATGTATTCCAACACTCGAAATTTTCCTTCACCATAAAATCCTTTCAACATGTAGTTTGATCGAGTGAAATGCCAAATATTACCTATATATATATATATATATATATATATATATATATATATATATATATATATATATATATATATATATATATATATATTATATTTTCGCTTACCTCAAAACTGGTCTGCTACAACTTGTTTCATCTGTAAAAGAATCTTCAGGCAGGAATCTTTCATTTTACAGATGAAAACAAGTTGTAGCAGACCAGTTTTGAGGTAAGCGAAAATATAATATATTTGCTCTAACATTATGTTGTTGAGCACTCTTTGCATTTCGTAGACCAAAACCTACACGTATATATATATATATATATACGTGTAGGTTTTGGTCTACGAAATGCAAAGAGTGCTCAACAACATATAGTTAGTGATCTATATATATATCTATATATACATATATAGATATATAGCGCAGCGAACGAGAGACAATGATGATATCGATGAGAGCGATAAAACTGATACAACCGAGTCACGAATGTGATAACCTGTTTATCACATACTTGTAATTAGAATAATTAATCAACAATAAGTACTAAAAATAGACATAGCGGGACATATCGTTTTTCAGCGGGACATATCGTTTTTATCTCCCGCTGTTATCACCCTGATAAAGGTATATATATATATATATATATATATATATATATATATATATATATATATATATATATATATATATATATATATATATATATATATATATATATATATATATATATATATATATATATATATATATTGCGACTCTTCCGGTGTCGTGTACTTGATATCTTGTACTAAATGTAATAAGCAGTATGTTGGCAGTACCATTACAACGTTTCGTAAGAGATTTAACAACCACAAAAGCAGTCTTTGTAGATATGGCAAGGGACAAAGGAACATTCCTGGCGAACATCTGTATGCTCATTTTTTTAGCGAAGACCATGGGGGTATTACTGATTTAACTGTTACTATTATTGATAAAACTAATGTTAATGACCCCACAACACGTGAGGGCTTCTGGACATATAAATTGGATTGTTTTATTCCCAAAGGACTTAATCAAACGTGATTTCTTTTAATTTTAATTTTTATCTGTCATCTTTCTCATTTTAAATTCTAATTTATTCATATTTGTAAATACTTAAATAGCTGGTGCGCTTTCCTCTGGTTATTGAACCTGAAGAAGGGGCAGTGCCCCGAAACGTTGTTCATTAAAGATTTTTAAACGTTCCTTTTGAAGAAATATTTTAAACAGTGGAACTGTTGATGAAGGCTGGCTCTTGTTTTTTCTATATATGAATTTGCCTAGATTTGGTATGTCGAGGTCACATCGCCCAGAGTTTTTCAAGTTATGTAATGTATATCAGAAACTTTTACGTTATCGCCATCATTCGTTGAACTTAAATTTTAGCATAGATAATCACTGTATCCCTACTGGTTTACGCTTAAAGAAGATGCCTTGTATTGTTTTTAATAACTCGACTTTTGTTGAGCGTTGGAAAGAAAGCCTTCGTCAATCCGAACAGGCTCTCATATCTCTTTTGAATTCTGAAGTTGGCAATGTGGTAACAAACCTTGAAGAGCAATATAACATCATGTTGAACGATCTTATTGTTAATTTTGGCATTGATGTCAAAGAAAGATTACTGAATGAAGTTACCGAAAGATTTCAAGATTTCGAAAATAAACTCAGTGAAAGACGATTTCGAAAATGGAGTAAATTGATTGCTTTCTACCCTGACGGCTGTCGTGATAACAATCGTAATCGTCGACCTACTCTTTCTCGTTTGGCCATTTCTCGTGTTCAATCTGAACTAAACGGAGCTGGAAACTTTAATTCTCGCCTCTCTTCGCCTACCATTGGGCTGAATTCTGATCGAGTAATTGAAGAAATTATTTTACCCACCGTTGTGCAGAATTATATTCAAGTAAGTGAAGAAACGAGCGAAGAGGTGAGGAAAGACGCAAGTGAAGAAGCAAACGATGATCCGTTGAGTATTTCGCCCATACAACGTAGTTCACGTTATCTTGAAGCTACTGAAAATTTAGACCGTAATGGTAATGTAATTTTTCCTAGTAATGTTTTTAATTTTTCTAGTCGTCTTTTTTCCCAAGTGGAAATTAACGTGCTGGCTAAGGGTTTAAATTTTTGCCCTACACCTAAATCCATCAACCGTTTTCAACTAAAAAAAGATCTTGTTGAATTTGCGAGAAGACTCAAGTGTAAATTTTATTTTCATGATAGGCATCCTGCGACAAATACTGTCGATGCTTCCCATTTTAAATTTAAGAAAAAATCTAATTGGAATCCCCCAGTTTCTGAACCAGCTCTTAATTTATATCTTGAGGAACTTGAAAAACGTTTGCTCGCTTTGGACGAGAGAGGTCATAACTACAGTAATTTGCCCTTGCCTGAGAAAACAGCCATTTCTAGTCTTAAGAGTTATAGGGACATAGTTATTAAACAGGCGGATAAGGGTTCGACTGTTGTTATTTTGGATGTGTCAGATTATCGTGAAGAGGCCCTTCGACAGCTTTATGACCCATCTGTTTATGAGCTTGTTTCTTCTGACCCTACTGTTGGTTTGACCTCTCAAATCCGTGATAAATTAACTCCTATGCTTAATTCCAAATACATTGATGCTAAGTGCTTTGAATACCTGCTAGTGGATAATCCCAGATTGGGTAAGTTTTACCTACTGCCCAAAATACATAAGAGCCTGGTTAAAGGAGAAATTCCCGGTAGGCCTATAGTTTCTAATTGTGGTATGCCTTCTGAAAGGATATCTGAATTTTTAGATTTCCACCTTCAACCTTTAGTTCAAGGCATTGCGTCATACATCAAAGATACGTCTCATTTTTTACGTAAACTTGAGGATGTGAGCACTCTCCCAGATAATGCTTTGCTGGTTACT
Source organism: Chrysogorgia sp. JL179-B06 (assembly GCA_035772405.1). NCBI lineage: Eukaryota > Metazoa > Cnidaria > Anthozoa > Scleralcyonacea > Chrysogorgiidae > Chrysogorgia > Chrysogorgia sp. JL179-B06. The sequence continues at coordinate 1,211,863 of JAYKKM010000237.1, forward strand.
GTTGATGTTGTGGGTTTGTATTCCCACATCCCTCACTTGGAGGGTTTGGATGCATTGTCTAATATTCTTAACAACCGTGACAATGCTAATATTCCCACATCAGAATTAGTTGACCTTGCTCGCATTGTCTTGGAAAACAATTATTTTGAATTTGATGGCTCCATTTTTCATCAGAAGCTTGGCACGGCCATGGGTACCAAGTTTGCACCAGCCTATGCTAATATATTCATGAGTGAACTGGAATGCAAATTCTTGGGTAGCATTGCTCTTAAACCCCAGCTCTGGTGGCGCTATTTAGATGATATTTTCATGATTTGGACCAGTGGCCGTGCCTTACTTGATCAGTTTTTGAACTCTCTTAATTCATTTCATGCTACTATTAAATTTACATCGTGTATTTCGGACAGTTCCCTTTGCTTTCTAGACGTTATGGTGAGTGTCGATAGCGGCAATATTTCTACTGATTTATATTGTAAACCCACCGACACACACCAGTATCTAGATAGCAAATCTTGCCACCCTGGCCATATTAAACGGGCTATTCCCTTTAGTCAGGCTCTTCGTATAAGACGGATTTGTAGTAATGAGAGCAGCTTTGAAAGGAAATCTGAGGAAATGAAATCTTGGTTTTTACAGAAGGGATATAAGGCCAAATTTCTTGATTCGCAAATTGGTAAAGTTAAACGTAGATCTCGTCGCGAATTGCTCCGACCTAAATCATTGGAGCAAACTTCTGTTACAACACAGCGTCCTTTGGTTCTTGATTTTCATCCCTCTCTGTCCAAGGTTTTCATCTATTTTAACCGAACTTCAGCCTATTCTTGCGAGTTGCTCCAATACTAGCGAAATATTTTCTAACAACCCATTTGTGTCCTTTCGTCGACCTCGTAATTTAAAGGATCAATTAGTTAGGGCTAAACTTCCTTGTAGTGAAGCCCCTTCGAGGCCGGTGGGTATGCATGCCTGTGGTAAAGCCCGTTGTCAGATATGTAAGTTCGTCTCAGTTGGGCGAGTATTTACTGATATGGAATCCGAGCAAACGTTTTTCATTAATCATTCATTTGATTGCGACTCTTCCGGTGTCGTGTACTTGATATCTTGTACTAAATGTAATAAGCAGTATGTTGGCAGTACCATTACAACGTTTCGTAAGAGATTTAACAACCACAAAAGCAGTCTTTGTAGATATGGCAAGGGACAAAGGAACATTCCTGGCGAACATCTGTATGCTCATTTTTTTAGCGAAGACCATGGGGGTATTACTGATTTAACTGTTACTATTATTGATAAAACTAATGTTAATGACCCCACAACACGTGAGGGCTTCTGGACATATAAATTGGATTGTTTTATTCCCAAAGGACTTAATCAACGTGATTTCTTTTAATTTTAATTTTTATCTGTCATCTTTCTCATTTTAAATTCTAATTTATTCATATTTGTAAATACTTAAATAGCTGGTGCGCTTTCCTCTGGTTATTGAACCTGAAGAAGGGGCAGTGCCCCGAAACGTTGTTCATTAAAGATTTTTAAACGTTCCTTTTGAAGAAATATATATATATATATATATATATATATATATATATATATATATATATATATATATATATATATATATATATATATATATATATATATATATGTATGTATGTATGTATGTATGTATGTATATATATATATATATATATATATATATATATATATATATATATGTATATGTGTGTATGTGTGTATGTGTGTATGTGTGTGTATGTGTGTGTATGTGTGTGTATGTGTGTGTATGTGTATGTGTATGTGTATGTGTATGTGTATGTATATATGTATATATGTATATATGTATATATGTATATATGTATATATGTATATATGTATATATGTATATATGTATATATGTATATATGTATATATGTATATATGTATATATGTATATATGTATATATGTATATATGTATATATGTATATATGTATATATGTATATATGTATATATTGTATATATGTATATATGTATATATGTATATATGTATATATGTATATATGTATATATGTATATATGTATATATGTATATATGTATATATGTATATATGTATATATGTATATATGTATATATGTATATATGTATATATGTATATTTGTGTATATGTATATTTGTGTATATGTATATTTGTGTATATTTGTATATATTTGTATATATTTGTATATATTTGTATATATTTGTATATATTTGTATATATTTGTATATATTTGTATATATTTGTATATATTTGTATATATTTGTATATATTTGTATATATTTGTATATATTTGTATATGTATATATGTATATATAGTATATGTATAGTGTATATATAGTATATATAGTATATATATAGTATATATAGTATATATATAGTATATATAGTATATATATAGTATATATAGTATATATATAGTATATATAGTATATATATAGTATATATAGTATATATATAGTATATATAGTATATATAGTATATATAGTATATATAGTATATATAGTATATATAGTATATATAGTATATATAGTATATATAGTATATATAGTATATATAGTATATATAGTTTATATAGTATATATAGTATATATAGTATATATAGTATATATAGTATATATAGTATATATAGTATATATATGTATATATATATATATATGTATATATATATATATATATATATATATATATATATATATATATATTTATATATATATATATATATATATATATATATATAGTATATATAGTATATATATATTTATATTTCATGTTATATAATAAATGTTTTTGTGTATTTTGCAGGAACACCTGGCGAACTTAACAAAGAAATTGACAAGCAGATTTCATTACAAGAAGCTTTAGATCGGTTTAATGGTGCTGGCATTTCAAACATTGAAACACGTGTAATATCCGACATCCGAGTGAACACCGACTATCCCCTAGTTTCCGCTATATCCATGATTTTTCCATCCCCAGATTGGTTCGTTGGTGTTCGTGACTATAGTTTATGCAATGACACGACAGGAAAATGGATAGACAAGAGAGTAAGAGATCTACCACTTTATGACTCTGGTACAGGCAGTGGTAAATCGTTCGTCCACACAAACACACCAACTAATCCTCCTATTCCTATCTTCCTCATCACCAGTATCCCAGAAGGCTCAAGTAGTAATGAAACATTGAAAAAATTTGGAACCTTCACCTTCGAGAAAACCTTCGACTCCACAGAAGGTATCTCTCCTACCTCTTCTATGACCACACCAGCTGACATACCAGCCAGTTCTAAAGTAGCTAGCGCCACATCAAACGTCATGTCGTCCTCAATGATCGCCAACACCACGATGAAGTCGCCAAAAACGACAAGCAGTGGAGAAAGTTCAGTTGTCCATCTTGGTGTTTTTGTTTTCTTGAAATTTATGATGTTGAATCTGTTTTTTTCAGAGATTCTATGAGTATATTAATAATCAGTGCCGTATAGGAGCCGGGGGGCTGGGGGGCATGTGCCCCTCCACTTTTTTCCAAAATTTTCTTATCAGTTTATTTTATAAATTATTTTAAGAATACTTTGAAAAATAATTATGCCGTTATATTTCACTAAAAACCGTAGGACATCGTTGAAACAATCCAAAAATGCTTGTTGATATAACGACTATCACAACGATTACCAACAAGCTTGTGGTCAACCCATTGCAGATTTGTCACAATTTCGAGAAAAAATGTCACTAAACACTCCCTATTTCAGCCTTTAAATTTTGTTAACTTCTGCTCTCCAAAATGCAGGAAATGCCATTTCAGAGTTCTCAGAAATGCAAGATTTCCCGGGGGAGAATACCCCCGACCCCCTAAAAGGGGATCGTCACAGTTACTTTGCCGCCCCCCAGGTGAAAATTCGTTCCTACGGTACTGATAATGTAATGTAATATGTAATGTAACGTAACGTAATGCAATGTAACGTAACGTAATGCAATGTAATGTAACGTAACGTAACGTAATGCAATGCAATGTAACGTAACGTAACGTAACGTAACGTAATGCAATGTAATGTAACGTAACGTAACGTAATGCAATGTAATGTAACGTAACGTAACGTAATGCAATGTAATTGCTAGTCGTAACTGTTAACGTAATGTAGCATAATTAAATGTTAATTCAACATTAAAGGACATTGGCAACAAAAAAGTATCTTTTTCGAGGCCGTCGAAATGTCAGTCACCAACAATAGTCCAACAATAGTCATAAACAATGTAAATGTTTATTGACGTAAGCCCCTCGATGAGCTTTGATAGCTCTTGGGTAAACGTCTTAAAAATATATATATTTACACAAAAAAAAGTCTTTCTCAAGACTACAACAACCTGGACGATCAACTTCACACTTCTAATAGTCAATAATGTCATGAGGGAATGATTGCCAGGAGGGATAGTGAGCCAAGGGATCTGCAAGAGTCAGAACACACTAGACAACAAATCTCTTGCCCTATAGTATAGAACGGCAAAGCCTCTGGCAGAAAACCTTCCAGCACACAACTTGACTGAAAGCCTGGTACGAGATTGCTTGACAGACATGGTAAAAACGCCAGAGACCACTTGTCTATGCGCGGTGACAACCGAGACGACGCACGAACAAATTATAGAAAGGGGATAGGAGTGGAAGGACTGTCACACGTCATCGAGCGAACAGTCGTGGTGGCAGAGGGCGTGCCGGCATGCAGGGAATATCAGCTGCGATCCACAAACACCAGGCAGGAAAAAGATGGGGCGGCTCGACCAGTAATAAGCTATAGGCCGGAGAGGGAGGCCGCAATTGGGTGCAAGGGTGTCTAACTGACTGAACCAAGGCCTTAGAATGCCAAGCTAGTCAAGCTAAATTTGCACCACAACAAGATAATCGTACAGTGCATATATAGGGCACCAGATCCCTAACTCTACGCTCGTTCTTAATATCTTTTATTGCATAAAACCGTAAAATGCTAAAAAAAATAGGGTTCTTCTGCCAAATGATTACTTTGATTACTACCAAATGATTACGTCATGTGCTGGGTAAAGCGGTCAGTGGAAATGCAAAGAAATTAACTGCTTTTTCTCAACATTATTTTTGTTAATTGCTATGACAACCACAACTGGGCAGATATGTAGACCAGCACGTGACGTCACGTACGGTCATATTCAAAATGGCGGCCAAGAGCATGTTTTTAGATGGTTTATTCAAGTGTGTTACAAGCATTTTCCTAGCGCTAAACTACTATATTCAGACTAGCTAAGTCATATACTACTATATTCAGACTAGCTAAGTTATATATTACTATATTCAGACTAGCTAAGTCCATATACTACTGTATTCAGACTAGCTAAGTCATATAGTACTATATTCAGACTAGCTAAGTCATATACTACTATATTCAGACTAGCTAAGTTATATACTATATTCAGACTAGCTAAGTTATATACTATATTCAGACTAGCTAAGTCATATACTACTATATTCAGACTAGCTAAGTCATATAGTACTATATTCAGACTACCTAAGTCATATACTACTATATTCAGATTAGCTAAGTCATATACTACTATATTCAGACTAGCTAAGTCATATACTACTATATTCAGACTAGCTAAGTCATATACTACTATATTCAGACTAGCTAAGTCATATACTACAATATTCAGACTAGCTAAGTCATATATACTATATTCAGACTAGCTAAGTCATATACTACTATATTCAGACTAGCTAAGTCATATAGTACTATATTCAGACTAGCTAAGTCGTATACTACAATATTCAGACTACCTAAGTCATATACTACTATATTCAGACTAGCTAAGTCATATACTACTATATTCAGACTACCTAAGTCATATATACTATATTCAGACTAGCTAAGTCATATACTACTGTATTCAGACTAGCTAAGTCATATACTACTGTATTCAGACTAGCTAAGTCATATACTACTATATTCAGACTACCTAAGTCATATACTACTACATTCAGACTAGCTAAGTCATATACTACTACTAGCTAAGTTATTCAGACTAGCTAAGTCATATAGTACTATATTCAGACTACCTAAGTCATATACTACTATATTCAGACTAGCTAAGTCATATAGATTATACTTTAATTATGACTATTTATCACTATTTATCAAAACCCGATACCTCTTGTGTGTTGTGCTCAACTAAATATATTACAGTTACTATCTCATTGGTCTGCCCTTACTACCAGACTTACTCTATCTCTACCAACATAACTGCCTTGGTCTTTACGATCCCCTTTTTTTCATGTACCCCCTAAACTACTAAGAACTCCTGGAAATACGTGTACGCAACAACCCCTCGCCCTCGTCCTGTTTGAGGCTTTAATAGTGTGGTGCTCAGTTATTACTTAAAATAAGTAAATAATTCATTTGCCAATTTGAACAGATTGAGAATCTGAGAACTGCTTATTTTTTGGGTGCAATTTGTTGGTATATAGTGCACTGAATGAGTGGGAAAGTCTGCCAACACTAACTTGTCTCGCATAAGACAGGGTTAGAAACCAATTGTGTAACTCTTGATTATTGAAATTAATAATTAATTTTGTTAATTATATAATATTAATTTCATTAAAATTAATTATGTTATGGTTTTCGTAACAAATATTCAACATTTCATAATAAATGATAAAAATAGTATCTGGTAAAATAATGTCTCGATTCTCTTCAAAATAATTTGACAGCTTGGTCCAACACGATATTCGTAACTCTTTATTGGATGAATCAACGCAAGGACTTCACAGCTGGTAAGATGGGCTTGATAGGTTACACTGGATAGATGAATTTCAGCTGGAGATGATCCATACCATAACTCATTACACTTTGGCAATCTCGAAAGTGAAAATACATAGCGCATTCTAAACAAACACGCTACTCAATTTCCACCGGTTTTTCTCTTTTCTTTCTTTTCTGCTCGGTTGTCAGTCGGTCGTTTAAGTCCAGAGTGTTTCGGTCTTGGTATATAAGGTCACCGTTAGACCACGTCGACGATCTCCATTTCAACTCTGTTTCTCACTAGTAGCTTTCATTCATCCCAAGGCCGTCAGACGTATTACACCACTTTCTTTGCCGTATTTGCCATTGACGGTTTCTTGTTTCTATGTCTTCAGTGTCGACCATAGCCGTACGCAGAATTATTTTTCCAGAGGGGCAGTAAGGCAAATCCTGTGCAGTTTGCGTTAGCGTTTTGACAGCCCCAGGAGTGCGTTTCCGGCCATTTCTGCGAGGAACATTCTCAAAAAATGTATCTGTTATAAGCTCTGGTAGATTTTTTTGCACTGGGCTCCATAATGGAGTCTTAGCGCGTGCTGCTACACGTACACAACGTTTCTACCACGCGCTTTTAACAAAATCACTGTATGGTCATATATGATATAGCATATTATTAACTCTTTCCTGTCTGGCACAGTCAAAAGGGGTCATAGAAGACCCACAAAGTCGTCAATCGAAAAACACGGCACACGGTAAGGCAAGATTAAAAATTGAAATTCGACAAGCGCCAGGCACATGAGATCCACTCACACGTCAAGTTTGATTTGATTTCATAAACAACTCTGCGATTGGTGGCATTTTGAATTTTCATGATGCTATGCGGGCGTGCAAGATGGCATTTTCTAGAAAAATGGAAGTTTTTCAACCTGATTTATGATAATTAATGCTAATTTAAATTAACATAATGTGTCTTGTTCGGAAAATTCAAAAGCATGGTAACAGCCGGTTTATTGGGTTTTCAGATAAGGTATAAGATATCAATAGAACAAAGAGGTAGTTTAATTTTGGATGTTTTTCAGCCGGACAGGAAAGAGTTAAGCATAAGTTGAAACCAAAATTTGCATTTCAATTTGAGATTTTCAAGACGAATTTATGTTTACGTCGTATTTCAGCACTCGTGCTAAATAATTGTCTGAATACCTATAATAAATTGATAATTAACATATTTTGGATTTTTTCTTGGTATCGATACCTTGGTTTCATATGTACGGGGACGATCCCAGGCTTGTCAGGGCGTTACATGCGGACAACCAAATATAGTAACAGTACTACCAGGGAGATGCAAAGAATCATGGGGCGAGCTTTATGCCTGCATGTATATTATATTATCTTCTGTTATGTGATTTAATAAGACTTTGAATTTCCTTTCTTGGTGATGTAAGTTTATGGTAATATAAGAGAATGGAAATGCTAAATAAGGATTTTTGTTCTGGTTAATGTGTGATTAGGATTGCATTAGAAAAAAATTAAAACAATACACAACAAATAGAATGTGGGTTTAATACAAATATCTCTCAATTCAAGTAAAAAATGTAGTATTATAATACATGAGCCAATTGTTCAAAAGGCGATTATTAGCTTTTCCTGTTTTGTGGAAATGTTATCGAATTTTAAACTGTGTTTAGCCGTTTAGGTCTTTCATGTTGTTCTAATGGTGTTAAATCAGAATCTTGCCAAAATGTTGAATAAATCATATTACCAGTTAACAATATTGCATGCACGGTTCAGTGTTCTAAGCGTTCAATATAACAAAACAAAGCGTATAACAAAACAAAGTATAACAAAATATAAATAATATTATTAATGTCGGCAATACGATATGTTATTAATCTTGGTTATAGATTTTCCGGGCGGAAAGCGTAATCGAAGTATAAAGATAAGAGCCCAGCTCAATATACGTGTTTTGCATAGATTCGCGTATATGGTAAATGTCGCCGCGTTTGGCCCAGATACAATGCACCACAGCATTGAAAACACATGGGGGGGGGGGGGAACCTTTGACCGGAAGAGCAACCACTTCCCTTTCTGCTATATTCAGTCTCATACTTATTTTACCCATCACACTATTACTCCTGATGACTTCTCTATTATTTCTTCTTCTCGTTCTTCTTCCAACTTTGAACTCCTCATTCGAGAGAGTTTACTGATTTCCAAATTCAAACCGTCTCTCAATGAGAACATCTTTTCCATACCACTTTCTCTGTTTTAACTGTGTGCTGTTATTTATGTCATATGACCTTCTGTTTTGTCACCTCGTTACCTCATTGGTTAGCCGTCTAATTAATTATTCTCTTTTGTAAATATAGACTTTTATTATAGCAACGAAAACGTCAGTAAAAATGTTTTAAAACTTTACTTGTTTCCATATTATTATGGCAATACATATACGTATATTGAGCTGGGCTCTTATCTTTATACTATACGATATGTTATTATTGTCGTAGTTTACGCACATGCATCATTCGCGTTTATACACATCGTTCGCGTTTATAAGTCGAATGAGGTTTTTAAAGAGCGAGGCAATAACATTGTTATTGACAATTGTCATAGTTTATACGCATCGTTCGAGTTTATAAGTCGAATGAGGTTTTTAAAGAACGAGGCAATAACATTGTTATTGTCATAGTTTATACACATCGTTCGCGTTTATAAGTCGAATGAGGTTTTTACAGAACGAGGCAATAACATTGTTATTGTCATAGTTTATACGCATCGTTCGAGTTTATAAATCGAATGAGGTTTTTAAAGAACGAGGCAATAACATTAATGTTATAGTTGTTACGTTATTGTCATTGTTATTCTCTTAGATTTCGTCGCTGACCTTCTTGTTTCCACGGATTAATTGTATCAGAAAAGTACCGGTGAAGTAGATGTAAAGAAGAAGATGCATGATCAGACCTTTACTATCCATGGTCATGGCCAGTGGTCTGACCGGAGAAGAACATGGGTACGAATGGCGTGCACGTAGCTTCCTGACTAAGGGGCTCGCCTGGCCCGCCCCAATAATTCTATACTGGCAATTGGCAAACTATTTCGTGCATGACTTACGTAAAGGAAGGGTGTTACGGGAATTACGAGTGTTTACGTTCTGATATACAATATCAATATGTCGCGTCTAATGGGCTAAATACATGTAAAGTTAACTAACACTAATTTAAATTCGTAACAGACATTTCCTTTTGATAACTTATCAGCAACTGAAGCCTTAACAAAGAATGACTGGAGATAAGCTCTACAAAGATAAACGTTACCTCACCGTTCCATAAATGGACATACTGATTTTGATTTGAGGCAAAATAGTGATTACCTAGTATACAATACACGTCAAAGTCATAATTTACATCATTCTCCTTGTACGAAAGTCTTGGGGACTTCACAAGTTGTCATATATGGCAATATCATCACTATACTGAGTCAGATATTGGTCATCACAATTGATGCGATATTATGGTTAAATTGCTCTAATGCGGTATATGTACTATGGTCAGAAAAGGACTCACGCTAATTGAAAATGCTAGATACAAAAGATAACATCTGACAAACAAATGAAGAACTCGTTTGCTATCGAACTTTTCTCCACTATGTGTTTTCATTTTCCAGTTCTCTAACTTAGATATCTGCAGCAGCAACTGACGAAACGAAACGGAAAAGACTTTTGTCGCCACAGTATATTGTCGTGACTTCACTGCCAAAGTTCTTTGTGTTGGCACTTAATATAGTAACCATATTAACACTAGAGAGTTGAAGTACTGCTAACTATATACTGTTTTATTCAAAGCTATAAACGGCAGAGGAAGCTATTGATATAGTCAGTCGAGTATATTCGAGGACATAACAAACTACTCCTTATCAGTTCATTTGCCAGAAACGCGATGGCTTTATTTCCCGGCTCCACTCTGTCGAGAAACTCTGTGTCTCTTTGCTTTATTGTATTCTTGTTAAGCATCTCATTCTCTGAATCCCTCACGTGCAAGGGTTCGGCAAAATACAAGCTGACGTTCAAAGGAGAATGGACAGCAGTATCTCATCCTCAAGACTTTCCCACCGACAAATTCCCTCATTTTTCGTCCGTCGTTGGCTGCTCTCATGCTTCATCGTATGTGATGTGGAGGCCGGGGATGATTGCTACAAAAGGAGTAAAAGTTGTTGCTGAGTCAGGTAAGTCTAACAGTGGAAGTTAAGAAATATAAAACAAGAGATGTCAACATCACTCAGGAATAAATGTGTTGCCTATATAGGATTTAATCAGTTATAAGCCTAATTTAGTGAAGTATATATCACAGATGACTCAAAAAGACATTTCTGTTTTTGTCTAGTTTTTAGCTTTGGTTAGGTTAGGCCTTTAAGGTCAAGATTGGACTAGTTCTAGAAATCCTTTTATCTATAGTAGTGATCATATACCTCCCCCAAATGTGATCCTTTGGACAAAACATTTTAAAGTAAATGGTTTGAACCTATAGGAGTATCATTAAGTGTGTTAAGTTGATCGTCCAGGTTGTTGTATAGTCTTGAGAAAGACTATATTGTTGGTGACTGACGTTTCGACGGCCTCAGCGGCGGTCATCTTCCTTGAAGACACTTAAGGCGGGGGGTTAGGGTTAGAAAACTCATTAGGTGGGGGGTTATAGGGTTTGTGGTTAGCGGTTATTTCATGACGATTATATGCGTACCTCGAAACGTCAGTCACCAACAATAGTCTTTCTCAAGACTACCGTAACCTGGACGATCAACCTCACACATCTAAAACATTTTAAGTTTATTGTTTTATATATATATATATATGTATATATGTGTGTGTGTGTCTACAATAATTTAAATGAAGACTAGAGAGGATATATTTAACATGTATATAACTAGACATTGTATTGTAAAATAGTGAGTTTGTCGTGGTGACAAATTTAAATATCGCTTTGTAAAACGTACTAACCATCATGCATGCGGTGAATGTTAATAAGTTGAAATCTAAACTGCTTATTTATAAACACATTTACCAAAAACTAATAATGAGGTAATGTTGGAGCAAAGGATGAGAAAAAGAAACGAGTTCTTAGAAGAAATATTTAAAGATTTAAGAAATAAATAGGCTTAAAATGCATGAGCACGATGCATTTCGGCAGACAACTTATCAAGTGCTAGGTCTCACTGCTGATATGTATTTGTATTCATGTCTGAGTCTGTATAGACAACATGAACTAGTCGTGATCGTACGTGGAATTTGAACGTTATTTCGGCCAATATTTACTCGATTTCTATTCTGAAAACAGATTTGGAATTACCTAAAATACATAACATACGTGATACGTGCCTCAATTATATTACGCAAACGTATATACCCTTCGTAAAAACCTGATTCAATCCCGAATGAAATTTCATTCTGGAATGAAAACCGGAATGAACTCAATAAGGATTGAGCTGCATCTCATTCCGGATTCATGTAAACACCTAAAGGGATTTTAATAAAACCGCGGGTATGAGTTCGATCCGGAATGAAACTCAATCCTGATTCATGTAAAACACCTAAAGGGATTTTAATAGAACCGCGGGAATGAGTTCGATCCGGAATGAAACTCAATCCTGATTCGTGTAAACAGCCTTTAAACACGAAGCGCACCAAAGCAAGACGATGACATCATCACCACATTCCGTGAACATGACGTAACATACCCTATATATATATATACGTCCACGGGCGTGAAACTCCGAGTAACAACAATCACATTTTATTTCGTAAGATATATATATATATATATATATATATTAATATATATATATATATATATATATATATATATATATATATATATATTTATATATATATATATATATATATATATATATATATATATATATATATATACATACATATATATATACATATATATATATATACATGTACATATATATACATATACATATGAACACTCGAAATTTTCCTTCACCATAAATCCTTTCAACATGTAGTTTGATCGAGTGAAATGCCAAATACTACCTATAATATACCCAGAAACTTATCCCGGCATTACCACCACCATATATACAGAACTCGTGACTAGGCTCTCGGCATGCAACGGCTTCCGTAGCTCAGTGGTACGTCAGAGCGCTGCACTGGCATCGCGGGTTCAATTCCCAGCCGGAAGGCCTTAAAGTTGCATTTTTCGCAACTGCATGGTCCCGGTTTGGTCTTAAAATGTATGTATTCCAACACTCGAAATTTTCCTTCACCATAAATCCTTTCAACATGTAGTTTGATCGAGTGAAATGCCAAATATTACATATATATATATATATATATACATATACATATACATATATACATATACATATACATATACATATACATTATATATGTACTATTTACAAAACGAGTTGGAGGGCTTTATACACCGATAAAGCCCGATAACGAGTTTTGTAAATGGCTTCAAAAACGTCCATTAATTAGTATTTATCTATTGTGTCATTTGTGTGAAATTATTTAGCAATGCAAATGAGGGACACGCTGCAGTGCGTTTGGACTGCTGCTTGTGCCGCAGCATAGTTTTGCAGTATAATTGTGAGATGAAGCGCTTCAGGCTGGCTGAATGAGTGTTCTATCAAATTTAAAGACACTGATGTTTTATTAATGAGTGTTCTATCACATTTAAAGACACTGATGTTTTATTAATGAGTGTTCTATCACATTTAAAGACACTGATGTTTTATTAATCAGTTCTGTACTACATGGTAGAAACATTGATTAAAGATGCATTTCTTTTGTGTTTTCTTCATGCATTATTGAGTTTTTGAAATATATATATATATATATGTGTTGAATTTAAAAAAGAACAGGCAGACCAAAACGATGATGGATCCACAGAAGGATCCACAAACATGGATGCAGGTTATGCTCTTGGATGATATTATATATGAATTGAAGAGAATGACAAAGAGCAAGAAAACTTCTCACCAGTCCAGATAAATTTTTAAAATATTTCGAACATTCGTTCTTCTTCAGTTAAAATATAAAAATAATATATGGCACAAAGTGCCCTATATATACATAATATATAATAAAAATTTACATAAATTTACTTAAAAATGATCCTAGTAATAACTAACATGACATGTATTTAATGCGTTTCTTTGAACGGTATTCGCATCTTTTGTTTAGCCCTAATGGCTGTAACTAGTACGCAATTGTGCTGTCCAATAAGCCTCTCTGGCTAATAGAAGTTCTTCAACATTGTCTTTATTTAAAATAGCTTCAATTACTATAAATTCAAAATCCCCTAAGACATGAGGAGTTTTATTAAAATGTGTGGCAATCTCACAGGTATTTTTACCGGTAACCATTGCCGATTTATGATTACGAAATCGAACTTTAAACTGGTTATTAGTGGATCCCACATACTGCAATTTGCATTTCTTACAAGAAACTAAATATATCACCCCAGAGGAAGTACAAGAAAGCGCCTGCTTCATCTTATAAAAGCGGCCTGTGGCATAACTAGTAACATTTTCAGCTTCTGCCAAATAATTTTCACATAGGTCACATTTATTTATACATTTAAAACATCCTAACTTAACCGAGTTATCTCCAGTATCGTAGGCCTTTTTCCTAAACTTAGAAGGCGCTAATATATCCTTCAAATTCTTCGTTCTCCTATAGGCAGGTATGATGGACTTAGATAAGCTCTTGAAATTTACGGAATATATAAATTCGCTGTACCCTACCATTAAGTTTGAATTGGTTTATTCAGGTGAGAGTCTTGATGTCCTTGATCTCACCTTGCATCTCCAAAATGGTTATGTGGTCACTGATATTTATGCCAAACCCACCGACAGTCATTTATATTTGCCATTTTCGAGCTCGCATCCTTACCATTGCAAGAAGGCCATCCCTTATGGAGTTGCCTTGAGAATTAAGCGGAATTGTTCTACCAATGAATATTTGGAGAAAGCTTGCATTGAGTACAAATCGTATTTAAAACAGCAAAATTATGATAATGAATTGGTAGATAAACAATTTGAAAAGGCCATGCGGAAAGATAGGACTGAAATTTTGAAACCCAAGAGGAAGCGCAAGAGACGCACGTTTCCTTTAGTATTAGATTATATCCCCAGACTTCCAGACATCAGTAAAATTATTAAGAGAAACGTGAATTTATTAGAATCGTCGCCGTTGTTAAGAGATATATTTATAAGTAATACCATGACTTGAGGGAAATTAGCGATTAAATTGCCCGCCGCCGAGGGAAAATTTGTGAAAGTCCGAGGGCGAAACCCGAGGACTTTTACAAATCTTCCCGAGGCGAAGGGCAATTTAATCGCTAATTTCCCGACAAGTCATGGTATCAGTTTGTAATTATAATCGCCGAGGAAAACTCAGGGAAGTATGCTGAGATAAGTTTAGGTGTTTGATTTTGTATGGTTCAGTGAAGTTGTTTACGAGTTTTATTACTATTGATTGAAGTAATTATACCTTTGGGAGATGCTTTGTGTTTGTGAGATATGCAAGTTCTACGACTATCTATAATATTATATCTATAATAGATATGCAAGCGGGAAATTTAGTAAAAGAGAAAGGATTTCTTTGTCTACTAATTTTCCCCTGCATGGTTGATGAGGGAAAATTAGTAGACAAAGAAATCTTTTGTTTTCTACTAAATTTCCCGGGGAAATTTAGAAGACAAAGGCGTATGCATGGGTAATGAGAAAATACGAGGTTTACATTCCCGGAGAGGACAAAAGAATCCGAGGCGATCATGGTATTATTCCGCCTAAGTCCATCATACCTGCCTATATAGGAGAACGAAGAATTTGAAGGATATATTAGCGCCTTCTAAGTTTAGGAAAAAGGCCTACGATACTGGAGATGACTCGGTTAAGTTAGGATGTTTTAAATGTATAAAGAAATGTGACCTATGTAAAAATTATTTGGCAGAAGCTGAAAATTTTACTAGTTATGCCACAGGCCGCTTTTATAAGATGAAGCAGGCGCTTTCTTGCACTCCTCTGGGGTGATATATTTAGTTTCTTGTAAGAAATGCAAATTGCAGTATGTGGGATCCACTAATAACCAGTTTAAAGTTCGATTTCGCAATCATAAATCGGCAATGGTTACCGGTAAAATACCTGTGAGGTTGCCACACCTTTTAATAAAACTCCTCATGTCTTAGGGGATTTTGAGTTTATAGTAATTGAAGCTATTTTAAATAAAGACAATGTTGAAGAACTTCTATTAGCCAGAGAGGCTTATTGGACAGCACAATTGCGTACTTTACAGCCATTAGGGCTAAACAAAAGATGCGAATACCGTTCAAAGAAACGCATTAAATACATGTCATGTTAATTATTACTAGGATCATTTTTAAGTAAATTTATGTAAATTTTTATTATATATTATGTATATATAGGGCACTTTGTGCCATATATATTATTTTTATATTTTAACTGAAGAAGAACGAATGTTCGAAATATTTTAAAAATTTATCTGGACTGGTGAGAAGTTTTCTTGCTCTTTGTCATTCTCTTCAATTCATATATATATATATATATATATATATATATATATATATATATATATATATATTTATATATATATATATATATATATATTATTATATATTTATATATATCACATGAGGGGTGAGGTGATATCAGTTGTATCGCTTGAGGGACGATATATTATATAATATAATATATATATATATTATATTATATATATATATATATATATATATATATATATATATAATATAATATATATATATATATATATATATATATATATATATATATATATATATATATATATATATATATATATATATATATATATATATATATATATATATATATATATATATATATATATATATATATATATATATATATATATATATATATATATATATATATATATATATATATAATATATATATATATATCACATGAGGGGTGAGGTGATATCAGTTGTATCGCTTGAGGGACGATATATTATATATAATATATATATATATATATATATATTATATATATATATATATATATATATATATATATATATATATATATAATATATATATATATAATATATATATATATATATATATATATATATATATATATATATATATATATATATATATATATATATATATATATATATATATATATATATATATATATATATATATATATATATATATATATATATATATATATATATATATATATATATATATGTATATATATATATATATATACATATATATATATATATCACATGAGGGGTGAGGTGATATCAGTTGTATCGCTTGAGGGACGATATCGTAATTGTCACGAGTGAGCGCAGCGAACGAGGAACAATGATGATATCGTCCTGAGAGCGATAAAACTGATACAACCGAGTCACGAATGTGATAACCTGTTTATCACATACTTGTAATTAGAATAATTAATCAACAATAAGTACTAAAAATAGACATAGCGGGACATATCGTTTTTCAGCGGGACATATCGTTTTTATCTCCCGCTGTTATCACCCTGATAAAGGTATATATATATATATATATATATATATATATATATATATATATATATATATATATATATATATATATATATATATATATATATATATATATATATATATATATATATATATATATATATATATATATATATATATATATATATATATATATATATATATTTTCGCTTACCTCAAAACTGGTCTGCTACAACTTGTTTCATCTGTAAAAGAATCTTCAGGCAGTGACAATATCGAAAGGGATGACCGCTTATTTATAGGCTTTCTGCCGGAAAGTGGGGGCGTATGTGGGGGACAAAGCATGAGGTCATGGCTTTGTTTGCGTTGATTACGCGAAATTTATTACGATGACGACACTGTGAAATTATTTCCGCTCTTTTGTTGAGTAAACTATTCTTATTTTTTTCTTTTAAAATACAAAATTTTTCTTCTAAACATAAATTGCATCGTTTTGATCCTCCTGTGTACGAAATAGAATGTTTTAGAATTTGCCAATTAATACTGAAATCTTTATTGTTTTCTTTCAATGTCCAAATATATTTCGAAAGTTCGGTGTCATTTTCATGCTTTTTATGTTGAAAAGATTTAGTGTGGTTGGCCAATCGCTCTTTGAATGTGGTTGCAGTCATACCAATGTAGTGTTTTATTTCGTTTGTGATGTTTACTGTCACTGTTGCTTTGTATACTATGTCTCTAGTCATGCATTGTTCTTGAAGCGGGCAAATGGTGTTCTCTCTACAACTGCAATTAGTATAGCGTCCCTATCCTGCGGTTTGATGTTCCTAGCTATGCGTGCATTGTGCTTAGTGATTATTGACTTAACATTGTTCATGCAGCTGTAACTTACTTTAACTGTATTTCTGTTAAAAATCTTATGGAGCTTGTGGTGCGGAGGGAAATGTTTGTCAATTAGGCTAAGGAAATTACGTCCTATGTTAGTGCTGACACTCTTGCTAAATGGTGGGTTGAACCAAATTATATTGCGTTGCCTATTCCTACGTGGTCGTTGCGGTGTATCATGAGTGTAGCTAAGTTCATGATTAAAGTTGCTGTGCCTAAGCGCGTTCTGATATAAGGGTGCAGATTCCTGAAAAGTTTGCTCATCTGACGAAAGGAGTTTAATGCGTTTGTTAATTGATGCAGGTAGTTGCCTTGTTATGCTTGGTGGATGGTTAGAGTGCATATTTATGTATAGCGGATCGTCATTGGGCTTCCTATAGGGCCTATAGTTTCCATTGTTGAGGTCGAAAGTTACATCTAAAAAGTTTACTATACGTAAATTTGATTCGGCGGTGATTTTTAGGTCAAATTGCTCGAAAATTTTGTGGAGATCTTTTCTTGTTTTGTCTGCTAAACGTGCTGATTTACTTTTTATGATAGCCAAACCGTCATCTCTATATAGGCCGATGCTTTCTTTGCCAAATTTCTTACTTAGGTAGTAGTATAGAGAGTGGGGGTACGAGCCCAATTTTTACACATTCAATGTTGAACGCGAATATAATCACCAAAACATTACCAAATTTCACCAAATCCCAAACCCCCCCAAAATTCGATGTCATTTCAGTAATTCTAAATTTACAACATACATCAAATAAGACCACAAACCCGATTTATATGCTAATAATGCGACATTTCAATATTTTTGCATGTTTTTTTAAAAATAGAGTGTGTCGTTTCACATTTTTCACGTATTTTAAAAAATAGAATGTGTCGTTTCACATTTTTCGCATATTTAAAAAAGAGAGTGTCGTTTCAACGTTTTCACATTTTTTTTCAACAAACTACTGCTGTCTCAATTCACGCGCGAAAAAAAAAACCACTAGATTTTGATTCTAGTGGTGATGTTTATCCAAATGGATAGCGAAATGGTGCTCTTTTGATTGGCTAACAACATTGACTAACAAATAGCCAATCGTTTTGCGAGTTAGTCTGTTTGCTCACTGTTTTCGGTGGTGTCTCTCACTACAATGTTTTTGTGACCATACGCGTAGGAGTCAATACCATTCTCTAAAAGGTATCGTTTGTCGTCAAAGCAGGACAGCGATACTTTATTAATTTCGTAGCTACCAATCTGATGTTTGACACTTCTAATGGTCTTCATTGTGTGTCGCAACTGTTTCTGCTCGAGTAACACGCTTTTGTAATCTTCGTGTCTGATTACCTTTTTAATTATATTTTTTCTAATACCTTTAGCGGTTTTCCCACCACCTCCACCCTCTTTTAAATAGCTATACATTTTACTGCGCAACCCGACGAACTCGACAATTGGCGTTCCAGCGCACTCGTCCTTCATCTTCCCAATAACTTTCTTATTCTCTCTAAAAAAGAATGGGCTGTCTACAGGGTAGTCGCTATTATCAAACTTTTCGCACTCCATCATAAAGTCGGAATAAACGTCATCAGTTTTGATTGAGTACAACAGACTGTCAGTGTCAGTGAAGTGCAATCTACAGGTGTCGCTAGAGTACTTTTTCATAATATAATTGTAGTGAAAATTGTACATCAGCGTTTTACTCAAGTCTAGTATGCACATACCCACATATGCAGGTCTATTTAGTGTCAAACGTTTCTTTAACCTTATGGACAGCGACTAAGTTCTCGCTAAATATTTTGCAAGACACGAACGTCGGCTTCGAGACAAGCTTTTCTAATTTCTTCGCAGTGGTCACTAATCTTACGTCCACACGCTTCCTCAAGTTTTCCATCGTTTTTCCGAACACACTGTTGTTCATCAACTTGAAGAAGTCCTTCTCAAAAGCGTTCTTAGCCGCGGTTCTTTTGACTGTGTTAAAGTCGATGTACTTGCCTAACCACTTAGACTGGTCAAACTGTAGGACCCTGTGAATCTTATTGATTTTTAATCCAAGATCCATGTACAACTGCAGATTTCCGTAGTGACACACATACTTTTTTTTGTCCATCAAATTAGTCACCAGCTTCTTCACACCACCAACACTCACGTTAAACTTATTTTTGATTTTCGTGCAGTACTCCGACAACATGTCAACGGTTATCTCCATCTTCTCGGGAGCCAACGGGTAATCGTTGTGTAGGTCATGCAAATGGGTTGGGTACTCCAAGTCGACCTCAAGCAGTAAACCTTTTTTACTATTGTTGTGATACTCACGCAGATTAACTTTTTCTATTTCTTTCTCAGTCAACCACTTGAAGCCGCCCGTGGGTAGACTTCGACTCATTGCCCATCCATACAAGTTGTTGGCGTCAAGGTACATCAAATACTTCGACTCTTGCTCTTTGTCATACCCTTCCATGTACTTATTATTTGCCACACCATGTCTGTTGCATATGTAGCTCACACCACCACGCATACCTAATTCTACGAACTGGAACATGTCGATGTCGGACAATAACTCAAGCTCCACTCCAGTCATCTTTAACATGGCATCCCAAGCCAATCCGGGCGATGTAAAATAATGACACGGGTCTAATTTATACTCGCGATGACATGTCTTTCTAAAGTTCTCAAAAACGTCAGCAAGCAAGAGCACATCACTTCTCAAATACAGGTCATGGTACCCACCCATACTTTCAACGTCGAAGTAGTCCCACACATCGATGGCGCGCTCATGCATTTCCTCCGTAATATGCTCATCATTTAGAATGCTGTAGAAATCTTTTTTGGAGGGTAGCTCACATTCATCGAATTTATCGAAGGAGTCCATATAATCATAGGGATAGACCCCCTTTCTTGTCATTAGTGCCAACCCCTCATTATGAAACACTTCTGACGTGTATTTGAAAGCGTCCCTTGGTAGGTTCTTCACCAAGTTGTCTAGACCACTACCCATGAACTGAAAGCTGTCCAAGAACACCAAGTTTTTTCCAAGCATGAACGCCATGTACTTCTCCATGTTGTTTGGTATCACATTTATGTCTTGACCAAACTTACCAATCTCCTGCATGATGAAATGGCTATCGTAGCCGCGTAAGTTATGAAAGATCACAGGAATTTTATCAGTCAATCTAAAGTTCACGTTTACACTGACGATGTGCGGACCCTCTGTACTTACCTGACACATGACAGTGGTCTCTCACTCTAACGTCAGCGCTGGTGTACTCAACGTTACAAATATAACAACTTTTAGCCTCGTCGAAGTTCTTCTTATCGTCATCAGTCAACACCATCTCTTTGTTAAAGTGACTCTCAGATGTCTTTTTGCAATATTCAACAATTTCTAACATCTCCCCAATGAACTTGTTAACTGCATTTTCACCGCGATACACTTTCACTGGCTTACTGTACTCGTTGTCGTAGCAACAAACTAATTTATACCCATAACCGCAGTCAACGTGCCTCTGGTAAGCATTTGTGTAGCTACACTCGCTTGACAGCTTTGTTGTGTGCACCTTCTGTGTGATAGCCTCAAAGTCTGCATACACCACAAATGGTACGTTTAGCTGCCTACTAAAATTCTCGTATTTCACTTTCGCACCTTTTTGCGGCATTTTAATAGCTTGCTTCCCATTGATGACCAAACATACTTCAACATGACTTTCAAGCACGTCCGCTCGACTAAAACATTGCAAACAATACCTGCAAAAGTGCTTTCTCGCCTTATGCTCTGTTTGGTGGTACATGAATTTGTTAAAATCGCGAATGTACACATAATGCTTATTGCCCACGTCATTAGTTATCAACAGTAGGTCCATGTGGTCAGGATACGTCTCCTTAGAAACGTACACAGGGAATGGCTGCTTATTTTCGTACCCAAAAACGTTTATGCTAATATCGTTTACCTTCTCGATCTTGTTGTAGTCTTTAAGTGTGACTGGGAAGTCAATTCCGTCATAATTCAGCTCACCGACATGCCTAGCGTACTTCGACGTTCTATCAGAGTGTTTTCCAACAGGAAATTTATGCGCTAGGTGGCACCATCTAAAACACTCGTTGTCATCATCGTTATTTACGTTTATCAGACCCTTCTTACTATTACGCAACTCCTTTGGCAGCGTAATGTAGCTACTCCCATGCAAAGGTCTGTAAATAGCGACATTAACGTAGTGTGCGTCTATTTTGTCGATAGTCCATCCAGACCCCTCAGATAACCACCCAGCTATCCGCGTCAAGATCTGTTCCGACCCACGGTTGGCAACACCTTCAATGTCGTGGTCATTAATGACGACAAACGTTTCACTGTTAAAGTAGGCAGTTTTGTACGTGGTCTTATTGAGTTCTAAAACTTTCTCAAAAGTGACCTTGACTGTCTCTACCACTTTCATTCCGTTGGTCTCACCTAGTTCACGTCTCAAAAGGTTGATGACAGCGCTTCTACTACCATTCACCTGATTGATGTCTCTATCGTCAACTACTTCGACTCCATAGGACCTTGTGAACCCTCTTAGCGCTTGACTCAACAGCCGTGGGCTATGGTCTTCAACTGTGGGTTGTGCCTCCTGGTTTCTGACAAGACGGTTGTGTGTCTGACTACCAACGTTAACTCGCCTGTTTGTCGGCGGATTAGTAGTACTGACATTTGTCGTGTCGCTAAAAATGCCGTCTCTAACAAGTCGATTGTAGACTCGCCCATGAACGTTGACTGCTCTACCTGTTAGTGGATTTACAACGGCTGCACCATTTCTAACAAGTGAGTTTTCTGTGACGTCACCCATGGCTTCTATATACTACACTTGTTTTTTTCCTAGACCACTCGTCGTAGTAATTGTCACCACTTTCACACCATCCCAGCTTTGGGTACACCACCCCAAACAGATTGTTATCAAACAAGTCTTTCACCTTCCCGTCTTTGAGGTCTGACACCTTCTTGAGTGTCTCGACTCGTCTTCTGTGGCACAACCTAATAATGTAGTACCCATATCTGCTGACATTTCTACCCTTGATCAAATTGCATGAGTGCAGCACATTGACAACTTTCAGGAAGTCCTCTTTTATCAACTCAAGGTGTTCATACTTCACAACGTTCCGTAGTCTCCTCCCCATCCACCAAGACCGTTTGTGAACGCTTTTTAACCGAGTGAGTCTCATGTCGCTGTAACTCTGAGTGTAGCCCCATTCGGTGTCGCCACACTTTGGACATGCGTACCCACCACAGCCAGTCAAACGTTTCACAACGTTGCAATCTGAGCAGTAGTAAAGCCTGAAGGTGTCTCCACACTCAATTTGCGTCTCACTCGCGATCTCATCAATTGTCAAACCATAACTCATCTGCCTCATAAGTTTGTCCATCACTTATACTACTCCAACATTTTTTTTTTCACCGAACTAGCACCCACACTACTATTCCACTACCCAAGCCTAGCGCGCTAACAAACAATAATTGGTATTCCTTCATTTCCGCACTTGGTTGGTAGTAATCCGCAATCTTTGGGGAGTCAGTGAACACTCGTCCGCTGTACCGTATGGTCATTACACTTCTAAGTTCCTCCAACGCGTGGTTTGTGTCATTGATGTCAGCGTTAGCGTCAGAGAGCTGTTGTCGCAAACGCTGAATCTGATCTTTTTTAGCGACTTCATTTTCATACCACACTTCTTTCGCACTGGCTAACTGTTCCAACGCGTGGTTGTGTCTTTTCATCTCAGCTTCATAGCCTGTGTGATTAAACTTTGAAAACATAAAGCCAGCGCCTGCAAAAGCCACTGCATTAAATATCCCTCCAGCCACAACACTCACCATTAACTTACGTTGATTTGAATGGATCTGTTGGTATCCACTTTTTCGATTGCACCCATTTTACTAACAACGTTCCTGCACCAACAGCTGCAGCAAGTTTCACTGTACCTTTCACTGTCTCTGGTGTTCCCAATGGTTCTCCCAAAGCCTTTTTAGAAATCATACTCACTGCCACAGCACCAGTCGTGACAAGTAGCGCGTCGTACAATTCGTTCATAAGTTCTTTTCGATCGATCGCGGCCATATACATTGTCGTGTGTTTTGTTCAAGAATCAAATGTGTCTAACGCTGGACGACAAGCTCTACGATTTTCTGACGCGCTAACCACAGTACTCACAGGCTCCAGTTGCGTTTCTTTTTCACTGCTAATTGTGTACCACAACGAAGCAGCAGCAATGATAACACCAAGTGTTCCAACAATGTAACCGTAGCTCCACTCACCACCCTGTTCTTCATTGACTATCATTTCACGCATTTTCTTTTCTTTCGCAGCTTTCGATATCTCAGCCAACTTTTTACCAGCAGCGACGCGCTTTGGGTCCTTCACCTTAACACTTTTCACATCAGCTGTGATCTTAGCTTCAACAGCCGTCTGTGAGTCTTCAACCATCTAATACACTATCACGTGTTATCTTACTCACAGTTGACCTCACAGGTGTCTCACAGTTGACCTCACAGGTGTCTCACAGTTCCAGACCAAAACGCACTAAAAAATTAGGATTTTTTCTGAGAGTATAACATAATGACTCAAGCCCGAGAAATCAGCGAAGAAGATATTGCCAACATGTTGAGAACAGCCTTTATCAGTGTGCCCACCCTACAAGGCGCCTCTGGACCTATCGTCTTAAACGAGTACTTCTCAACATACACAATGTTCGACCCCGACCCTGAAGGACCACCAAAACGGCTTGGCTCTCAGATCCGCCATACGAGGTATCTTCTCGACGCTTGGATCGATCTTCGAGAAGACAGAGCCAACGAGCTTGCTGGTGTGTTAGCTGACATAATCCCTGTGTGGTGTTACTCACCATTCAAATACCTTATGTTAGCGAGTGACGTCTACTTGAACAACCCTAGTGGGTCCACAGCTACATTACTCGGTAATTCCCTCCAAGTGTTCTTAGCGACCCTTCTATGGAAACCATGCCCAACCAAAGCCAAAGCGTGGCTAGATCTCGCCGCAAACCGCGACGTTCACGTTTGCAAGGTTGGGTGTAATGAGATACTGGGTGCGGACGATATCAGGGACCACGTACTCTCACCCGCCCACAGACACTTTGCGAGAAATAAAAACGTGTACACCTGTCACCCGTGCGGTGTGGTCACCAATGACCCACTGCATCGCTTAAGACATGAGAGCTCGAAGACTCATCTTGAAAACTTAGAGCTCCAGCGGATATTTAACAACGAACAACAGTTGCCGCGAGAGGGGAGAGCATTTCTCTGGAGGTATAGTAACCATGAAGAAAGTCGGTAGACTAGAAATCGTGATTGGTCCCATGTTTGCAGGAAAAACAACAGAGACTCTTCGTAGGTTAATCACGTTAAGTAAGTCGGGGCTCAAAGTCCTGTACATGAACAACGCAGGCGACACCAGACGAACTGACCACGCGTTCTCCACACATCGTCAGACCATTGTTGTTGGATCAGACAGTTTACCTGCGAAGTTAATCACCAACCTTCCGAGTCCTCCCGAGATAGTCGATTATGACGTCATCGGAATTGATGAAGGCCATTGGTACTCCGGGTTACTCCCAATTATTCGCGAATACATTAAAGCTGGCATTCACGTCATTATTTGTGGTCTCATAACAACAGAGCACTTAAAAAGACTTGGTGAACTTGACACACTGTTCTCAGTGGCAGACGACATCACATTTCTAAAAGCGTACTGTGCTGTTTGTCGCGACACTTACGGAACAACTGTTGAAGCGCCATTCAATTGGAGATACAACCCGGGACCATCATTCGTTGGTGGTGCTGAGCAATATCGCGCAGTGTGCAGACGTCATCATCCTTCCACACAAAATTAAGGGTGTTCTCGGATACCCCACTTTTTTAAATTTAGACATTGGTCACATGAAGCGTCCAATGTCACAGAAACATTTTTTCACACAGTGGTCAGAAGGTTTGTGAAATAAATAGAGAAATCTTCACAGACATTTTTTACTGAGTTAAAAACGTCTTTAAAAAAATGCTAGAGCAGTTGTCACTTCAGACGTCGTCTCAACAACGAGAACGAGCGCTAATTCGACTCATTACTCGCTGTCTAAAAAGTCTCTTTACAATAGCGTCTCTCGTGGTTACTCAACGCTGATTTATTTTTAAATTTGCGAGGGCAGTGAGAGCATTGAAACCCAACGTCAAAGAGATATTTTATCACTGTGGTAATAGCGTCGTCATATGAGTCGCACAAGAGTGTTAGATAACCAGCGGATTTATATCTGAGCAACAGAGACTCCTGCTCTTTGGACGTCTTGCCTGTGCCACCTGGATTCTTGAACTCAATCACGAGTCCGCTATGCTGTCGGTTTGCATTGGCAATAACTAAGTCAGGTGTTCCACGTTGGTAACCTTTTTTCCACGAATTTATTCTCTTCGCAGAAGTGTCTTGGTTCTCACCACAAGCGGCTATCAAAATAGCTTCTGGATAATATCTCCTAAGAAAACCAACAACTTTCGTATGAAGGTCGAACTCAGTGATCATTTTAAATTGATTGTGTTTGAGACCAACGTCAGCTAAACTTTTTCTAACGCTTGGCAAGACCTCTGAGTGCACCCACCTTCCAAAGTGTTTCGCACGTTCCATTTTACTCGAGAACACCAATGAGTAGACCCCAAGTTCGTTGATAAACGAGGCTTGTTCCATCTTCATTTTGCAATCGGGTTCGACGTGGTCATTAACTGCGTCTTTTGGTCGAGCGTAACCTAGAGCACTTGCGACTTCTCTTGCTTTGAACCATATTTCACCGTTGTCCATGACCGTTGTGATTTGGTGACCATCAAAGTCGAATAATCGAAGCGCTGTGGAAGTCATCACTATATTATAGCCTCGCAAAAAAAAAGACTACTCGACATAGGTGTCAGGTTTTTTATAGATCTGGTTTGTTGTGTACCAGTGCAGCAAATACGTTTTATTAGTCCTCAGTTTTCTACGTTGTCTGAAAAAGTCTCTAATGTTACAAGCCAGTTTTCTAAGCCAACCCATTACATAACTTAAGTCACGTCTCCTACCACTCCTACAGTGTCTGACTCTGGTATCATAATAGGTTCGCCATAAGTCTTTTTAGACCTCATACCAATCTCAGCGTGGAGCTCGAGAGTAACGTCACCGCGGCCAAACGATCCACCAGCTTTGAACATGTGATCAGTCGTCTTATTTATTTTGTATATTTCACGTTCTTTTGAAACACATGCTCCCATTTACTTTATACCATATTCCTTCATCATTTCTCCACCCATGATTATGATGTCTCGGTTCGTCATGTAGCCACTCACGATTTTCACACCGTAGAACTCTATCAACGATGGGTGTGCATAGGGCGCTAGTGGTATTCTTGGTCGATGTATTCCAAAAATTGTTCCGTAGGGTGCGCCTATCTTTTTCATATTTGCTATGAAGTCTGAATCGGTTGACTTAACGTTGTTGACTCTGACATGTGAATTGCTCATTTGCCAGTGTATCGATATCATATGCATTTTTGTGAGGTCAATAATACTCGGAATAGTGCATACTTTCTCCATCGCTGGGATGCTACCACCATACGCGAGCTTGTTGGTCACACCAGTCTTGTACCCTATGAACTTATCCCAACTACCATCGTCGTTTGATATAATTGTCTCCCAATTTGATCCAGCGGTTCTCATTGGTAACCTCACTACGACAAAAATGGAGAGATCACACCATTGCATACTTGGACAATTAAAATGGAGACCTGACTCAAGTGGGATTGGTGTTAACACGGGTGATAGAAAACTTTGACTCACACCGCTGATGCCGACAATAGGACCATAAGCCGGGTTGTTCTGCACTAATTTACTTGTTTCACCAATGGCTTTCACTTTGTTTGAACCATTGGCATGAAATTCCACGTTTTTCAAGGCGTGTGTGCTAACGTTGAAGTTGAGCACAACGTTGTAGGACTGACTCTTGAGGAAACCTGACAGTAGTTGGTCTAGAGTTCTTTTATTGGCAGCATCTGAGTCATCGACTGGGTCTGCTACGTTTTTTATCGCTGAGCCTTGCATGTCTATTATTCCAGACATCCTTCCACCGGTCGCGCTTAATTTGGGATCTTCGTCCAGATGCCTTTTCGTTCTCTTTAGTATTTTATCGTGAGGGTCGTCAGACTCATACCCATAGTTTAGACTCATTACTACCTGAAGGTGTATTTGGTTACTAAATAGCCAGAGACTGCTGAGAACCCCAAGATTATCACCAGCGTTGTCGTGTCTGACTTACTTGTGGTAGTGACCACTGTTTTTTTCACAGGAATTGGTGTCACATTTTCTCGGTAAACTTTTTTAGCCACAGTCGTTGGTGCCACCACACTTTCTTGGTGAGCTTTTTTCTTCGCAATCGTTGGTGGTACTAATGAGTGAGTCACCACATTTTCTTGGTGGACTTTTTTAGCCGTAATTGTTGGTGTTGTTGCATTCAAGCTAGTGTTCACTCCAAATCTCATGGACTCTGTAGCAATCTTTAATAAGTTGTTGTACCCGGCGATTTTATTCTTGAGAATTACTACATTACTCGGCATTAACCATGTACTTGGCGACACTGCGAGATTTTGGACAACGTTGGTGTCTCTAATCGATTTATTCATGTTGAGAATCCATGTCGACACGTCATACTGAATAACACTGTCAGAAAACAACTTTCGGAACTCTTGTTGGGTCTCTAGACTTCCTGCAGAACCACCAACGACTGATACACGTGTTCTCGCTTGCGCACCAAGTGTGGAGTACACAAAGGACTCTATGCTTTGATTTAGATATTGCAGTCCAATGTTGGTAAAGCCGTCTGAGAGTCGCGCGACGTATCGTTTGTAGTCGTTATGGGTGTCGTTGAGTGTGAAGACTCTAGATTCGCCTAAAGTGCCATCGCTCAGGACTTTATTCTGGTAATAATGTTTTCTAGGGATTTTGGAAATCTCACCATACAATTCGGAAGCGTTGAATTCTCTACTTATTGATTTCATTGTCTCACCACCCTCCATTCTTCTGAGAAGTCTTCTAATGGTGAAGTACAAATGAAATCTCATCACACTTGTGACCACAGGGTGAACTTCTTGTGACACTGATAAATGTTGCAATGACACCCCACAACAGAAACTCGCACAATACGTCGCAAACACAATGCGGTAGTAAGATTCGCTGTCATCCCACTCTGATTTTGTCTTTGACGTGGTGATTTGCAAGGTTGGTAGCTTTGACATGAAGTAGCTACTTTGGTTAACAAAGACTTTAAAGTTGTTCACTGGATAATTTAGCACATTTTCTGTTGGATAACCATCCCAAAGCCCCCAGTGGTTCTTATGACCTTTTGGCAGTGGTTGGATAGTTCCACCACCTTGCCATATTATTGGGAACTTACTATTGTGTAACCACTTCCACATGCTTTTATCATTTTTGAAGGTTGTGCTGGTTATGTCCGTGCTGAGGATGTCATTGTTTCTGAAATACACATCGACACTCATGATTTTACCATCTTGCAAAATATTTGGATAGAACTCGAATTTGTCTAGAGTAGCGTGAGGGTACTTTTTGATGAGGTCTGCCTTTGCGTCGTGTGCAGCCTTCGATGTGTTAGCCATCGCGAGTTTGTAGTACTTTCCATAGTAATCACGAAGGGCTTTCTGCATATATAATATACCATATGTTACACATAACACACGCTACATTATATATGGTCAGGGTTGTAGTATTGATTAGAGGCCCAACGGAAACTGTGGATCTACCAGAAGCACTTTTGACGTTTGGCTCAGATCCTCACTTACTAGTGAAAAAAGCGACCATCTTTTGGGACTATGTTAATGTGGAGACCGGTGTGAATGACGAAATAAGTTACAACAGCAACAAACACGTTTTTGGGTCTGGGTACCACACTTTTAAAATGATTGCCGACGAGTTGAAGGGATTAGGGGCTATTGGGTTAGTAGCCAACAAACATAATTCGAAGTGTGAGATAAAAACTGACCAACAATTAGAGCTGTTTAAATTTGGAGAACTCTTAGGGTTCAATGATAACACAACGGTGAGTAGTAGTGGTTTGGTCAGCCCTAACGTTGTGGATGTTAACAAAGGGTTGAAGTACGTACAAGTAGGTTGTAGCATTGTGAACAGACCTGAGAATATTGTTAATGGTAGCAAAAGTGAGGTTATCGTTGAGTTGCCATTGACCACCACCCAACCACTGAAGAGCTCCGTTCAACAATTCTTCAATATTGAGTCGAAGGTGTCGATAAACAAAGGTGTTTTCACACAGCTGGTGTTTAACGTGACTGACCAAGATGGTAGTGGTGTCAACGTTGGTGACATATTGTTGGATTTGTATGCGACGCTCGAGTAGCTAAACGCATGCTAAAGTAATGAGTCTAAACTATGGGTTCGACTCTGGTGGTTACACTGAGAAGCGACGTGTAGACGACAGTCCTCAAAAGTTGACTGTGCTCATTGAAGGCGTGGAGAAAGTTGTAACTTTTGACTACAGTGTAGTAGCCACACACGATAACCCACACATTGTAGTCAAGACAGCCACTGTGTTTTGGAGCTACAATAACGTGATGGGTAGTGATGATATTCGATTCTCACTTGCTAGATCAGGAGCACCGTATTCAGGACTCGCGACAACTCGATTGAGTGGGGGTCGCTACGACTTCGACATGTTGGTTAGAGCTCTACGACGCGCGCTCATGGTGATTAATGTGGACTTCGTGGTGGAGAGACTGGCGGCCACAGGTGGAAGTAGGGCCAAAGCTCATTCTATTAGGTTTAGACCCGCCAACACAATAGAACTTAGGCTAGGTGGCATTGGGCTTTTGCTTGGTTTCGCGAAGGATGCAGGAATCACGCTTGGTGGTCGGTGGAATGACAGTCCAAACAAGATCGATATGAACAGAGGTCTAAAGTATGTAGAAGTCTCGTGCGACGCTGTTGAGACGGAGAGCAATGTGGGCACTGATGGGAAGCGTAGTAATGTGATCACAACGTTGCCAATACCCACCGAGCAGTCTCTTGATGGAGGGATACAACGTTATGCATACGTTGACTCCAAGGTGAAAATTAAAAAAGGTGTTTACTCAAGTATGACGTTTCGTGTCAAACCAAACAATGGTGACGCTGACATTGGTGCGGTGTTATTGGAACTGTATATTGTGTGAATTATATGGAGCTTGGCGTGGAAACAGAACAAGGGTTGAGAGACATTTATTACAATCCTAAGACAGGGTACAGTGGTGTAGAGAAATTGTATCAAAACGCATTGGGAGACGGATTGAAAGTAACTAGAAAAACAGTGAAAGAATGGTTGACAGCGCAGGACACTTACACTAGGTACAAACCTATTGTGAGAAAACATAAGTTCCGTGCGACTTTTGTTGGATTTCTTGGTGAAGAGCTCCAAATGGATCTAGTGGACATGAGCAAGTACTCAAAACAGAATGGAGGTTATTATTGGATATTGACAGGCATTGAAATATTGAGTAGATACGCTTTTGGAATTGCAGTTTATAGAAAAGACACTAAGAACATGACTAAGGCTGTTGGAAAATTGTTGGTTGACTTTAAAGATCGGTTTGGGGCCACGCCTAAGTTAGCGCAATTTGATGATGGACTTGAGTTCTACAACGTTGGTGTGAAAAGTTTGTTGAAAGAACGTGACGTTAAATATTTCAGCACTAAGAGCGATAAAAAGGCTGCTGTTGTTGAGCGTTTCAATAGAAGCCTCAAGAGCATTATGTGGAAGTACTTTTACACCCGTGGAACGTACAAATGGATTGACGTCCTTGACCAGTTTGTGAGCAATTACAATGGCAATGTGAATCGAAGCATTATGATGAAACCGAAGGATGTCGATAAGTCAAATGAAGCCGAAGCGTGGACCACTTTGTTTGGTCACCAATTTGCAGACAATCCATTGCCAAAGTTTAGAGTTGGCGAGTCAGTGAGAATTAGTAAATACAAGAGCGTGTTCACAAAGGGCTATGAAGCCAACTTCACTGAGGAGCTGTTTAAAGTGGTAAAGGTTATTCGAGGTGATCCGAATGTGTATGAAATTGAGGACCACACCGGTGAGCAGATTATTGGTAAATTTTATGAACAGGAATTATCGTTGGTTAATAAGAAACCTGGTGACGATGTGTACAGAGTTGAAAAGGTGTTGAAAAGAAAGAAAGTCAGAGGGGAGAAGATGGCGCTGGTCAAATGGTTGGGTTATGAGAGCAAACATAATTCGTGGATACCAGAAAGCGATATTCAAAATGTGAGTTAATGTAATATGGCTGAAAGTGGCTTCGACAACCTTGAGATGGGTAGCTCTAACGAATACAAAGATGTCGCCGACGACGAACTAAAGTATAGTCTTGAAAAAGCCACTAAAGATAGCGAGCTAGCTTGGGGCGACCCAAACGTTGCAGTCAGTGAGAGAGTTAGACTAACTAAAGTGAGGAGTGGGCTGGTTCGTGAACGTGGTAGAAGAGAGCGCCAACATATGGACGAGGCTTTTAGTGATATTGAGACGCGTATTAGCGACAACGCAAAAGACCACGAAGACGTCGCGAGGAGTGCGTCATTGCTAGACACCACACACGCAGAGTACGTCAACATACTTGGACTAACACCAATCGAGAATCGTGAGTTAAGCGCGCTACTCAATCCAAGCGAGAATGTGCTGCGTGAGTCTAGAATAGGCGACGCTGGTACATTGCAAATAAAAGCAAACCATTTTCGAGACTTGATAGACAAAGCGGGCGAGAGAATGGCAGAGCTTGGTAAAAAAGATCTCGCGACTGTGGGGGGTGGAGAGCATATTAATCTAGCTGAAAGAGTGATTGGACTCATACAGGCTAGAGACATGATTATTGAACAGCGACAAATAGAGGAGGTTAGAGCGCGACAAGAGATTGATATTGACAGATTGCAGAAGTTCAAGAAATGGGCTAAAGAAAATATGGTTGGGATGAGTGCTTTAGCGATTTCAGTAGCTGCGATTATAACGACTATTATTATCGCTGGGAGGTCTAACGTTATGAAAGGCGCTATAGTCACGAGGTCGTTCGCACAGGCTGTTAAAAACGCGATAACGAAGATGGGTCCATGGGCTGTTGGATTAGCTAACTTAGTTTACGACGCGCTGGTGGTAGGCGTAAGGGGTCTTGCCTGGCTAGCTCAAAATCTGTGGGTGTTTGCGGTGACATTCGCGTGGCTTGCGTACAATTATCTAAACTAGAAAGAAAATATGATTCGTAGGAGTTAGAGAGCGATATTCAAAATGTGAGCTAATATAATATGGCTGAAGGTGAGGAAGTTTTTGACAAGATCGAGATGGAAATCCTCAATAAGCACGAAGACATGAGTAATGAGCAATTAGAAAAGACGCTCGCCGATGTTGAAGACGTTATTGAAGGCATGTACGGTAAGTACACTGAAGACAACATGCCGGAAGATGTTCGTGTTAATTACAACAACTATCAAGACCAAGCGAAAAAGATAATGAGTGAGCTAGACGCGAGACGAGATTGGCAAAAAGAGACGTCATTTATTGATACTGATGATGGTAAGACGGTGACGATAAGGGGAACCAACACAGAAGTCCCTGCAGTGGAGTTTGCTAAGCAGGAGTCATATGGTGATGTCAATGACGAGAGTTTTAGTATAGCTTTTGAAGAGGAGAAAGAAATTGAGAGAAGGCTGGGCGAGCTAAAAGCATCCAACAAAAAGCTAACAGAAAACAACGTAAAAAGAATCAAGGTAATAAACAAGAAAATACGTAAATTAAGCAAAAAGACACTCGGCCACGACGACGCGTCAAGGGAAATAGTCAACAGGTCGTGGGTTACGGACTCAAAGGCTATTCTTTTCAAACCAATAAACAAAGATGGTGAATATGGAAAACCTAAACTAATTCTAAAACCTGGGAAAAAAAACAACTTGATCTACAGTAGAGACGCGAGTAGTAAAAACGCGATTGAACAGTTCAAAAAGTTAGTTAGTCAAATCCCTGAGAGTGCAGAAACAACAGTTGCCACAACAGAAGTGACCCCAGACGACCTCCCAGTAATTGATACAAAAGTGGGTCACGACGACATACGTGGACTATCATCAAACGAAAACCGCGGGCTGAATGGTGTGCTTAACCCAAGCGATAGCGTGTTGCGTGAATCGAGAATAGGTGGCAATGGTGCATTGCAAATACAAGCAGACTATTTTCAAAAGGCGTTAGACGAATTGAAAAAGAGATTGGCGGAGCTTGATAGAAAAGCTAACCAAACTGGTCTCACACCTGATGAAGGGCGGGAGCACGCCGGTTTGTTTGAAAGAGAGTCAGGACTCAAGCAAGCCAGAGACAGAACTATTGAACAGCGAGAAATAGAGGAGGTTAGAGAGCAACAAGAAGTCGACATTGACAGGTTTCAGAAATTTAAGGAATGGGCTAAAGAGAATGTAGTCGGGTTGAGCGCTGTGGCAATTTCAGTGGCTGGGATTATAACAACTATTATTATCGCTGGGAGGTCTGCTGTTATGAAAGGCGCTATGGCCACGAGGTCATTCGCACAGGCTGTTAAGAACGCGATAACGAAGATGGGTCCATGGGCTGTTGGATTGGCTAATTTAGTTTACAATATGTTGACGTTGGGTGCAAAGGGTCTCGCTTGGTTGGCTCAAAATCTGTGGGTACTTGTGGTGGTACTTGCGTGGTTTGCTTATGATTATTACAAGCTAAAACGGTAGCGATAAAACATATGTAAAGGTATATGAACGTCACGTCAGCAGAGTTGAGCCCTGGTTTTAGACGAGCGACCATGGGTGGTATAAAAGGGGTGAGAACGCAGCATGTGATCACGTTGAACCCTAATAAAGTCAGTCCTGGCGAGGAACTTTACATTGATATACCAAAGCTTAAGGTTAGTAGCTGTTTGGTGCCTGGATCGTTAGGTTTAGTGTTCGACTTTAAGAATGCAAACGTCAAAAGCTGGTTCTTGAATAATGTGAGCAAGTTGTTGGTTGAGAAGCTTGTTGTGAGACTAGCTGGGGAAACTGTGTACGACAACAATGGGGAAAATTACACTGGTGTTTATCGCGACCTTTGGGAAAGTGTTACTGTGCGAGACCAAATGATTGACTATGGCGTTGGTGGTGAGAACTTGAGAAAGCTAATTTCTAAGGATGACAGTGGTGCGACGAGTGGGAACGTTGCTAAAGTTAGTGACGCGTTGATGTTTGGTGTGATTGGGACGAAGCAGCGGATTAAGCTTGGCAAGATCATGAATGACCATGGGTTGTACGCTCCTTTTAGCATGAACAACAACTTGCAGTATGTGATCACACTTCCGAAGGCCGCAGACATCATGGTGGCGCAATCCGGTAGCGCTGTGGGTGGGTACACTCTGGAGAACCTCGAGCTTGAGTACGAGACGATTGATAACCAGGAGCTCGCTGATGAAATAGCGTCGGGCTATGCAAGTGGTCGTAGTTTGTCATATGAGCACATCACGTTGATGAAAACCACCGAATGGGACAAAGGTACAACCATCGTGAATGAAAACGTTAATCTACCAAGAAAAAGCATGAAGGCGATTGTGTTGCTATTCACGAATAAGGTGCGAACAGACAGCGAGGAGTTTCTTTACCCAAATATTGATAGTGTTAGAGTCACGATTGAAGGTGTGCCAAATAGTGTGTACTCACAAGGCATCCCAAAGTCGAAGTTCTATGCAGAAGCGAAGCGACTGTTCGGGTTGGGTGAAGAACACGCTCAGTTCATGACCATACAGAAGTTCTATAAAGATGGCTTCGCGTTGGTCATTGACTTGAGGAGCGTTCAAGACAATCGCAACGTCGCCACTGGTAAAAATATTGTGAACACACAATCTGGCGTGCTTCTTGAGATCACTAAGAAAGCGACGACTGCGAACGTCATGTGTAGGGTGTTTGTGGTAAGCGATGGGTTGGTCAGCTTTATGAATAATGGGTTGCAATCAATCCAGTATTAAATCAAACGTGGGTTAATGGAGACCCCGTTTAATATGTTAATTGTTGGTATGACAGCCTGTGGTAAGACGCATTATTTGCTGGAAACATTGGAATCTGAGTATCGTGGTAAATTTGACTACATTGTGTTGATTTGCCCTACTTTTGAGTGGAACAAAGCGTACCAAGATTGGAAATATGTGCGCGACCCCGACGTGCTAGCGATAGACTGTGCGCAGGATAGTGTTGACGCTGTTCTCAAGTGTGTAACAAATGTTTTTAAAGGCACTAACACTCTGATTGTGTTGGACGACTGCGCGAGCTCTCAAGATGTTAAGAACAGGACTAGTCAATTGGTCAACTTGGCTTTTAGCGCGCGACATTTTATGTTGAGCGTTATTGTCATCACACAACAACTGACGTCGATCGCAAAACCGTATAGAGAAAACATTAGTAAGCTCATTTGCTTTTACTGTCCGAGCAGAAGTGATATGAAGGTCGTTATCGACGATTACCTTGGAAACATTAGCAGAGAAAAATCGTCGGCGATTGTGACCGCATTAAAAAATAATAAGTACGCTAGACTTGAAATCTCACTGCGCTATCCATACAGTCACGAAGTTGTTATTCCACAATAAAATATGGGTATAAGTAATAGCGTGATGGTAAAACGCAAAAGTGAGGAAAACCCCACGATTGAGGAATTAGTTGAGGAGACTGACGACACCTCAACTGTGGAAGACAACGTTGACGTTAGGAGATCCGAACTTATTAGACTGTCCGGTGACGGTGTGGTAAGTCAGTCCGAAGCGTACATTAAAAAAGCGTCCGCGAAAGTTATTGATAAGATATGGCGCCAACACGAGTTGAAGAGAATGGAGATCGCAAACGCTTTTCTCACCGACTTGCTAATCAGCAAATTCGCCAGCTTACTAGATGGGTTGAACGCTATCGAGAACCCTGAGGAACTAAACGACGAACTACAAAAAGATCCGTTACTAAAGAAAGACGTTGAGAGTATTGTCGCGATTGTGACACCGTACGTACCTTTCTTGGGCTTGTTGTCGGGAGGAATTATAACATCGAAACACGTGTACGATCATCATTTTAGGAGCGAGGTGGTAGACACTGAGAGTAGTGAACAAACAGACTAATTCGTAGAGTAGTTGACTATTTGTTAGTCAATGTTGTTAGCCAATCAAAAGAGCACCATTTGGATAAACATCACCACTAGACTTGAAAATCTAGTGGTTTTTTTTCGCGCGTGAGTTGAGACAGCAGTAGTTTGTTGAAAAAAAATGTGAAAACGTTGAAACGACACTCTCTTTTTTAAATACGTGAAAATGTGAAACGACACATTCTATTTTTTAAAATACGTGAAAAATGTGAAACGACACACTCTATTTTTAAAAAAACATGCAAAAATATTGAAATGTCGCATTATTAGCATATAAATCGGGTTTGTGGTCTTATTTGATGTATGTTGTAAATTTAGAATTACTGAAATGACATCGAATTTTGGGGGGGTTTGGGATTTGGTGAAATTTGGTAATGTTTTGGTGATTATATTCGCGTTCAACATTGAATGTGTAAAAATTGGGCTCGTACCCCCACTCTCTATACTACTTTAGGTGGTTTAAAATGAAAAGGCCTACGAGCTCACAAATTTCCGCGCCGTCGAAACTGCCCATGGTAACGTCGAACAAATTCTTGCTATCTTTTTTTATCCATGAAATTCCGCTATTGAAAAGGAGAGATTTTCTAGCGTGTTTTATTATTGAAATGTTGTTTTGAGGTATAGTAGCCAAATTTGAAGCCCGGGACAGAGCTTGGTCCAATAGTTTTTCAGAAATAGATGGATAGAAATCGACAATGTCAAATGAAATGAAACTGTGTCTGTCCTTATCTTTTATATTGCCAAACCACTCAATAACTTGTTTTGTATTTCTCCATTGATTTAAATTCAGTTTTTGTCTCAAATTAGAATTAATTTTGTCCAAAATAGCTTTGCTTAGTTTTCCGGATTCGCTTTTGGCGGGGTTAATTAATCGACATTTTGGGTTGTTTTCGAAATTTTCTTTGTGGTCTTTTAAAGATATAAATGCTTCGCGTTTTTTCATTTTTTCAATTCTGTCGCCGATTCCTAAATTGTTCGAAATGTCTTTTAGTTCTGAGTCAATTTCATCTATAGAGTCCTCGGATCCATGCTTATATGTTTTTGTGATGTTGTCATGTAAGAGATTGTTGTATATGTCGGGCGGGGTTTCATAAATATTCCGAGTTTTGTCTGCAAAAATGAAAATGTTGGGAGACGTATTAATTTTCTTTAAATCGTTAGCCAAAGATTTCTGAAATTGGTTCCTATATGGCCGGAATTGTACATTCTCGATTAGTTTTATAAGTTCGTCTTCGAAGGGTTTCATATCTGGAATCGAAGGAGGTGTTTTGTTGGACGCAAGGCCGAAAAGGTTCTTTTGGTTCTCACTATTTTTGTTTTTAAGAAAGAAATTGGCTTTCCATCTCATACGTTTTAATACACTTTCCACTTTTTCAATCAAATTCTTCAAATAAGCGTCCTGTGATGGTATAGGGATATTCTTTAGCGAATAGTCAAATCGAAATTGCCGCATTTTAAGGTTAGATAGGAATGAATAACGTAAACAAGAGTGCACAACCGATATACGGGTGCAAATATACGTGATACACCGCAACGACCATGATACACCGCAACGACCACGTAGGAATAGGCAACGCAATATAATTTGGTTCAACCCACCATTTAGCAAGAGTGTCAGCACTAACATAGGACGTAATTTCCTTAGCCTAATTGACAAACATTTCCCTCCGCACCACAAGCTCCATAAGATTTTTAACAGAAATACAGTTAAAGTAAGTTACAGCTGCATGAACAATGTTAAGTCAATAATCACTAAGCACAATGCACGCATAGCTAGGAACATCAAACCGCAGGATAGGGACGCTACTAATTGCAGTTGTAGAGAGAACACCATTTGCCCGCTTCAAGAACAATGCATGACTAGAGACATAGTATACAAAGCAACAGTGACAGTAAACATCACAAACGAAATAAAACACTACATTGGTATGACTGCAACCACATTCAAAGAGCGATTGGCCAACCACACTAAATCTTTTCAACATAAAAAGCATGAAAATGACACCGAACTTTCGAAATATATTTGGACATTGAAAGAAAACAATAAAGATTTCAGTATTAATTGGCAAATTCTAAAACATTCTATTTCGTACACAGGAGGATCAAAACGATACAATTTATGTTTAGAAGAAAAATTTTGTATTTTAAAAGAAAAAAATAAGAATAGTTTACTCAACAAAAGAGCGGAAATAATTTCACAGTGTCGTCATCGTAATAAATTTCGCGTAATCAACGCAAACAAAGCCATGACCTCATGCTTTGTCCCCCACATACGCCCCCACTTTCCGGCAGAAAGCCTATAAATAAGCGGTCATCCCTTTCGATATTGTCACTGCCTGAAGATTCTTTTACAGATGAAACAAGTTGTAGCAGACCAGTTTTGAGGTAAGCGAAAATCTATTATTTGCTCTAACTATATGTTGTTGAGCACTCTTTGCATTTCGTAGACCAAAACCTACACGTATATATATATATATATATATAGATTTTCGCTTACCTCAAAACTGGTCTGCTACAACTTGTTTCATCTGTAAAAGAATCTTCAGGCAATGTTCAGATGAAACAAGTTGTAGCAGACCAGTTTTGAGGTAAGCGAAAATCTATTATTTGCTCTAACTATATGTTGTTGAGCACTCTTTGCATTTCGTAGACCAAAACCTACACGTATAACTATATATATATATATATATATATATATATATATATATATATATATATATATATATATATATATATATATATAGTATATATATATTTATATTTCATGTTATATAATAAATGTTTTTGTGTATTTTGCAGGAACATCTGGCGAACTTAACAAAGAAATTGACAAGCAGATTTCATTACAAGAAGTTTTAGATCGGTTTAATGGTGCTGGCATTACAAACATTGGAACACGTGTAATATCCGACATCCGAGTGAACACCCACTATCCCCTAGTTTCCGCTATATCCATGATTTTCCCATCCCCAGATTGGTTCGTTGGTGTTCGTGACTACAGTTTATGCAATGACACGACAGGAAAATGGATAGACAAGAGAGTAAGAGATCTACCACTTTATGACGCTGGTACAGACAGTGGTAAATCGTTCGTCCACACAGACACACCAACTATTCCTCCTGTTGCTATCTTCCTCATCACCAGTATCCCAGAAGGCTCTAGTAGTAATGAAACGTTGAAAAAATTTGGAACCTTCACCTTCGAGAAAACCTCCGACTCCACAGAAGGTATCTCTCCTACCTCTTCTATGACCACATCAGCTGACATACCAGCCAGTTCTAAAGTAGCTGCCAACACCACGATGAAGTCGCCAAAAACGACAAGCAGTGGAGAAAGTTCAGTTGTCCATCTTGGTGTTTTTGTTTTCTTGAAATTTATGACGTTGAATCTGTTTTTTGCAGAGATTCTATGAGTATATTAATAATCAGTGCCGTAGGAGCCGGGGGGCTGGGGGGCATGTGCCCCTCCACTTTTCCCCCAAATTTTCTTATTTTATTTTATAGATTATTTTAAGAATACTTTGAAAAATAATTATGCCGTTATATTTCACTAAAAACCGTAGGACATCGTTGAAACAATCCAAAAATGTTTGGTGATATAACGAGTATCACAATGATTACCAACAAGCTTGCGGTCAACCCATTGCAGATTTGTCACAATTTCGAGAAAAAATGTCACTAAACACTCCCTATTTCAGCCTTTAAATTTTGTTAACTTCTGCTCTCCAAAATGCAGGAAATGCCATTTCAGAGTTCTCAGAAATGCAAGATTTCCCGGGGGAGAATACCTCCGACCCCCTAAAAGGGGATCGTCACAGTTACTTTGCCGCCCCCCAGGTGAAAATTCGTTCCTACGGTACTGATAATGTAATGTAATAATGTAATGTAACGTAACGTAATGCAATGTAACGTAACGTAATGCAATGTAATGTAACGTAACGTAACGTAATGTAATGCAATGTAATTGTTAGTCGTAACTGTTAACGTAATGTAGCATAATTAAATGTTAATTCAACATTAAAGGACATTGACAACAAAAAAGTATCTTTTTTGAGGCCGTCGAAATGTCAGTCACCAACAATAGTCCAACAATAGTCACAAACAATGTAAATGTTTATTGACGTAAGCCCGCTTTGATAGCTCTTGGGTAAACGTCTTAAAAATATATATGTTTACACAAAAAAAAAGTCTTTCTCACGACTACAACAACCTGGACGATCAACTTCACACTTCTAATAGTCAATAATGTCATGAGGGAATGAGGAGGGAGAGTGAGCCAAGGGATCTGCAAAAGTCAGAACACACTAGACAACAAATCTCTTGCCCTATAGTATAGAACGGTGGAATGACCGCTCTACTGGCAAAGCCTCTGGCAGAAAACCTACACGACGGAATAAAATGAAATGAGGCAACCAGCACACAACTTGACTGAAAAGCCTGGTACGAGATTGCTTGACAGACATGGTAACAACGCCAGAGACCACTTGTCTATGCGCGGTGACAACCGAGACGACGCACGAACAAATTATAGAAAGGGGATAGGAGTGGAAGGACTGTCACACGTCATCGAGCGAACAGTCGTGGTGGCAGAGGGCGTGCCGGCATGCAGGGAATATCAGCTGCGATCCACAAACACCAGGCAGGAAAAAGATGGGGCGGCTCGACCAGTAATAAGCTATAGGTCGAAGAGGGAGTTGGAGCCCTACACATAACGGAATAGACATGCCGCAATTGGGCCTTAGAATGCCAAGCTAGTCAAGCTAAATTTGCACCACAACAAGATAATCGTACAGTGCATATATAGGGCACCAGATCCCTAACTCTACGCTCGTTCTTAATATCTTTTATTGCATAAAACCGTAAAATGCTAAAAAAATAGGGTTCTTCTGCCAAATGATTACTTTGATTACTACCAAATGATTACGTCATGTGCTGGGTAAAGCGGTCAGTGGAAATGCAAAGAAATTAACTGCTTTTTCTCAACATTATTTTTGTTAATTGCTATGACAACCACAACTGGGCAATACACGACTCCACGATATGTAGACCAGCACATGACGTCACGTACGGTCATATTCAAAATGGCGGCCAAGAGCATGTTTTTAGATGGTTTATTCAAGTGTGTTACAAGCATTTTCCTAGCGCTAAACTACTATATTCAGTCTAGCTAAGTCATATACTACTTTATTCAGACTAGCTAAGTCATATACTACGGTATTCAGACTAGCTAAGTCATATACTATTATATTCAGACTAGCTAAGTCATATACTACGGTATTCAGACTAGCTAAGTCATATACTACTATATTCAGACTAGCTAAGCCATATACTATTATATACTACTATATTCAGACTAGCTAAGCCATATACTACCATATTCAGACTAGCTAACTATATTCAGACTAGCTAAGCCATATACTACCATATTCAGACTAGCTAACTATATTCAGACTAGCTATAAGCCATATACTACCATATTCAGACTAGCTAACTATATTCAGACTAGCTAAGCCATATACTACCATATTCAGACTAGCTAACTATATTCAGACTAGCTAAGTCATATACTACAATATTCAGACTAGCTAAGTCATATACTACTTTATTCAGACTAGCTAAGTCATATACTACTATATTCAGACTAGCTAAGTCATATACTACTATATAGTCATATACTACTATATTCAGACTAGCTAAGTCATATACTACTATATTCAGACTAGCTAAGTCATATACTACTGTATTCAGACTAGCTAAGTCATATACTACTATATTCAGACTAGCTAAGTCATATACTACTGTATTCAGACTAGCTAAGTCATATACTACTATATTCAGACTAGCTAAGTCATATACTACTATATTCAGACTAGCTAAGTCATATACTATTATATTCAGACTAGCTAAGTCATATACTACTTTATTCAGACTAGCTAAGTCATATACTACTGTATTCAGACTAGCTAAGTCATATATACTACTGTATTCAGACTAGCTAAGTCATATACTACTGTATTCAGACTAGCTAAGTCATATACTACTGTATTCAGACTAGCTAAGTCATATACTACTTTATTCAGACTAGCTAAGCTAGTCATATACTATTATATTCAGACTAGCTAAGTCATATACTACTTTATAAAAGTCTAGTTATTTTTTGTTGCCAATGTCATTTAACTTGCACAAAGCCAGTCAACCTGTGTTGTATTTCTTTCTTGAATAAATGAGGAAAATGGCGAAATATGTATCATTAATGAAATAATCTAAATAATTGCAATATGTTGGTTTTTTGTTCTTTTTTATTATTAAACAAATGCAAATGATCTTGAACTGACTTAATACTGATTTGAAAAATATTGCTATATGGCTAAACTTAAATCAACTTACTATCACTATATATAGACCTTATTCATAAATGGTCGACAATTTATAATAAATTATTTTATTTACATATATAAATTGACCCTTATGACCTCATTTTAAAGTAAGAATCCTTTTTAATTTCGTACATGAAAACGAGTTCATAAAGGACAATTTATATGCATATAAAAGAATATTAATTTGGCAGCCACTTTTGAATAAGGTCTATTAGGAAATCCAAATCAATGTTGATTGGTAGCAATAGGAAACTGACCTTTCCTACAATTGAATTGAAAATTGTGAACTCTC
This sequence comes from Chrysogorgia sp. JL179-B06, assembly GCA_035772405.1. Lineage (NCBI taxonomy): Eukaryota > Metazoa > Cnidaria > Anthozoa > Scleralcyonacea > Chrysogorgiidae > Chrysogorgia > Chrysogorgia sp. JL179-B06. The sequence goes on from JAYKKM010000237.1 coordinate 1,255,900, forward strand.
CTTTAGATTTTGTATCAAATTTCAAGTATTTGGGAGTGATAATCAATAATAATTTAACATGGCATGACCATATCGTTAGGATAAGTGAAAATTAAATCAGCGTTTTGAAAGCATCTCTTACCTCATTCAGGCAAGATTATTGATTTATAGCCGGTGATAAGGTTTTATAGCCGGTGGTAGCCCACCGTAAAACAATGGTAGCCCGGTTTTATAGCCGGTGATAAGCTCGCTTGAGTGAAGTCCTGCGAGAGGCTTCGCTCTACTTCGTCGAAGATGGATGTCTTCCTGTAGAGATTTGAGAGTCGGAGCGATGTATAAATATGTATATGAATTGATGTTTGACTGTTCTGACCGTGTCTCAATAGCTCAGTGGTTAGAGCGCCGATGCGTTGATTTGGAGACATCGGGTTCGATTCCCGATTGGGGCAGTCAAATTTTCAGTTCATATACATATATTTGACCATTAAAGTGCCCATTACCCCAAATACGATATTACTGATATAGATTATACATGAAGTAAATGTTGAAGTAATTTACAACATCATTTCGGATACAATATTCTACTGTTAAAGCAAATTAATCTAACTGAAACGTTGATGATGTACTTGACCACTATAGTAAAGATTTTATCAACTTTTTCACTCAAATCTTCAACCAGTCTATCCCACGGAAAGCAGAAAATAAAGCCAAATACCGTAAATGACGTCACATCATTAGAATTTCAGTTGAAACAAACCTTTCTAGAACATCAACGCAAAACTCAAATATTTTGACATTCAACTTTTCACTTCATGTAGAATATATATAAGTAATATCATATTGTACGTCGTTTATATTCTACATTCTATTTTTTTGATCCTCCATGCTATAGAAAATGTCTAGCATAATTCTGCTGGCCTAATCCTGAACACTTCTACAGGCAACCTCGTACCCACTGCTCCTGTGTTAGTCGCGAGGCAGCATTTCACTTCTGATAAGAACTCCTAGTTTTATAACAGTCGAGTAGTACCTTTATTCGACTATGTCGTTTGGGAAGAAAAGGAAATTTAATTCTGATGAATCAGTAAATGAAAATGATCTTTAATCAGGAAACCTGAATCACCAAAGATGTTTTTCATCAGTTTCAAAAGTTTTACAAGAAAAAATTTAAACTAGACAGATTAAAAAAATCTACGAACTATTTACAAAGTGCTTGCCATAATTCGTTTAAAAACATTAAAATTATCAAGGCAACGACATCGGAAGCACGTGATACGACTGTCCAATAGACTTTGGGTATATTTTCCTAACCGCCAATTTACTGAATATTCCTTTATCTGCATCTAAATTAGCCTTTATGGCCTCGTTTGTGTGTCAGCAATTCAAAAGAATCTTTGTTTGCCAACGAGGTTGTAAAGGCTAATTTATATGCGCATAAAGAATATTTAAAATGCTAACGGACTGTTTTCCGTAAAATAAATCGGGTTTTAAGGTTAGAAAACTCATTAGGTGGGGGTTAGCGTTAGGATCTAAGTTGTTTTGGGGTTAGCGGTTATTTCACGGCTAACTCGACCAGTTAATGTGACTGCTGACCAACAAGATTTCATAATATTCTGGCCTTTCAGTGAGGTCAGCACTAGAGGCAATCCACTGAGGGTCTTTAACCGAGTGGGGACTAGTACTAGTTGCTAAATTATATTTCTGCCCTGCCAGGTTATCTTGACTCTTAGATTACCAATAATCGCCAATTGTCAAATACTCTTAGATTACCAATAATGGGTAATTCCACAACAGTATATTGTAGGATTCTAGAACTCAACCCCAACACAACACCAATCCTAACCCAATCAAGTGGGAACTACGACTAGTTGCTAAATTATTTAAGTTTCTTAATTTTTTAAAACACACAGGTTGGGAGTTAGGGTTACAATGAAGTTGAAGTTAGGATTTGTGTTGTGTTGGGGTTGGGTTCTAGAATCCTACAATTTACTGTTGTGGAATTACCCATTATTGGTAATCTAAAAGCATTTGACAATTGCCGATTATTGGTCTTTAATCATGTACTCCTAGAAACAGTTCAAAACAGTCAAAAACAGTTCGGTGAAAGACCCTCGGTGGATTGCCTCTAGTGCTGACCTTTCAGTGACAATCACGATCTGATCTCATCAATTTTGCTAAATCGTTAGACATGTAGGGAGCAGATGTACCATATACGTATCGAGTTTAGCGCATATTAGCTAGCTACACTATATTAAAAAGTTCGGACCTGCATAATTAATCAACCGCATCGTTCACATCCTGAACAACATTCATGGCATCAAAGAGAACTTTTAATAAAGGCGTTGTAGGCGTTAACAAGTGTTTTTATCATATAGGTTTTGAAGGATCAGGGTACGAGGCTGCCTCTTTCCATTATTTCCAAGAATGCTACACGGACGTTTAAATGAGCAAATTTTAAGCCTTTAGCTTTCACTGGGTTTGAGAAGGGAGTATATAGCTGGCGTGTGTAGGTTAGTTTGAATTATATTGCGGGTTTTGCATGTGATACAAAGTGCCACGAGCGTACAGCTACCCATACTGTATAACTACACCCGATACTGTATAACTACACCCCATACTGTATAACTACACCCCATACTGTATAACTACACCCCATACTGTATAACTACACCCCATACTGTATAACTACATCCCATACTGTATAACTACACCCCATACTGTATAACTACATCCCATACTGTATAACTACACCCCATACTGTATAACTACACCCCATACTGTATAACTACACCCCATACTGTATAACTACACCCCATACTGTATAACTACACCCCATACTGTATAACTACATCCCATACTGTATAACTACACCCCATACTGTATAACTACACCCCATACTGTATAACTACACCCCATACTGTATAACTACACCCCATACTGTATAACTACATCCCATACTGTATAACTACACCCCATACTGTATAACTACATCCCATACTGTATAACTACACCCCATACTGTATAACTACACCCCATACTGTATAACTACACCCCATACTGTATAACTACACCCCATACTGTATAACTACATCCCATACTGTATAACTACACCCCATACTGTGTAACTACACCCCATACTGTATAACTACACCCCATACTGTATAACTACACCCCATACTGTATAACTACACCCCATACTGTATAACTACACCCCATACTGTATAACTACATCCCATACTGTATAACTACACCCCATACTGTATAACTACATCCCATACTGTATAACTACACCCCATACTGTATAACTACACCCCATACTGTATAACTACACCCCATACTGTATAACTACACCCCATACTGTATAACTACACCCCATACTGTATAACTACATCCCATACTGTATAACTACACCCCATACTGTATAACTACACCCCATACTGTATAACTACACCCCATACTGTATAACTACACCCCATACTGTATAACTACATCCCATACTGTATAACTACACCCCATACTGTATAACTACATCCCATACTGTATAACTACACCCCATACTGTATAACTACACCCCATACTGTATAACTACACCCCATACTGTATAACTACACCCCATACTGTATAACTACATCCCATACTGTATAACTACACCCCATACTGTATAACTACACCCCATACTGTATAACTACACCCCATACTGTATAACTACACCCCATACTGTATAACTACACCCCATACTGTATAACTACACCCCATACTGTATAACTACATCCCATACTGTATTACTACATCCCATACTGTATAACTACACCCCATACTGTATAACTACACCCCATACTGTATAACTACACCCCATACTGTATAACTACACCCCATACTGTATAACTACATCCCATACTGTATAACTACATCCCATACTGTATAACTACACCCCATACTGTATAACTACACCCCATACTGTATAACTACACCCCATACTGTATAACTACACCCCATACTGTATAACTACACCCCATACTGTATAACTACACCCCATACTGTATAACTACACCCCATACTGTATAACTACACCCCATACTGTATAACTACATCCCATACTGTATAACTACATCCCATACTGTATAACTACATCCCATACTGTATAACTACATCCCATACTGTATAACTACACCCCATACTGTATAACTACACCCCATACTGTATAACTACACCCCATACTGTATTACTACACCCCATACTGTATAACTACACCCCATACTGTATAACTACATCCCATACTGTATAACTACATCCCATACTGTATAACTACACCCCATACTGTATAACTACACCCCATACTGTATAACTACATCCCATACTGTATAACTACATCCCATACTGTATAACTACATCCCATACTGTATAACTACATCCCATACTGTATAACTACACCCCATACTGTATTACTACACCCCATACTGTATAACTACACCCATATACTGTATAACTACACCCCATACTGTATAACTACACCCCATACTGTGTAACTACATCCCATACTGTATAACTACACCCCATACTGTATAACTACACCCCATACTGTATAACTACACCCCATACTGTATAACTACACCCCATACTGTATAACTACACCCCATACTGTATAACTACACCCCATACTGTATAACTACATCCCATACTGTATAACTACACCCATACTGTATAACTACACCCATACTGTATAACTACACCCCATACTGTATAACTACACCCCATACTGTATAACTACACCCCATACTGTATAACTACACCCCATACTGTATAACTACACCCCATACTGTATAACTACACCCCATACTGTATAACTACACCCCATACTGTATAACTACACCCCATACTGTATAACTACACCCCATACTGTATAACTACACCCCATACTGTATAACTACATCCCATACTGTATAACTACACCCCATACTGTATAACTACACCCCATACTGTATAACTACATCCCATACTGTATAACTACACCCATACTGTATAACTACACCCCATACTGTATAACTACATCCCATACTGTATAACTACACCCCATACTGTATAACTACATCCCATACTGTATAACTACACCCCATACTGTATAACTACATCCCATACTGTATAACTACACAATTGGAGAGAAGCAAATTCAACCAGTGACTGACCACCCTTATCTAGGTGTTCATCTTCAATCCAACCTGAAATGGAACCATCATATCAATGAAAAAGTGGCCAAAGCTTACAAAACACCAGGCTTCCTTAAAATAAATTTGAGTTGCTGCCCAGAAGCCGTAAAAGAGCAAGCATATACTGCCTTGGTAAGACCTCACCTGGAATATGCTAGTTCAGTATGGGACCCCTATTTGAAAAAAGATGTAAACAATATTGAAATGGTGCAACGAAAAGCCGCTCGCTTTGTTAAACACAATTACATGAGGGAGCCTGGAACAGTGACTCAAATTTTGAACGATCTTCAATGGCCCACTCTAGAATCAAGACGAAAAGAGGCACGACTATCCATCATGTATCAGGCAGCCCATGGTACAATAGCAGTTACTTTACCAGATCACGTGACAACTATGTACTCCCGGACAAGACAATACCACCCACTACGTATGACTCAACCAAGTACCTCGACTGACACATATAAATACAACTTATGGCCCAGAACTATTAAAGATTGGAACTCTTTACCTACACAGATCATAGAAAAAACCAACCTAAACGCCTATAAAATAGCTATGAAAGAGAACTTTTTGATAGAACAGTTGTAATTACATTTTACTACTTTTTACTATTTTTATTTATTTATTTATCTATATATTTATATTGTTTATTTATCTCTGCGTGTTACCCAAAAGGTGTTGCAGAGTATTCACATAGAAATTAAATAACTCAAACTTACCTGCACATTCATGTTCTCATTATGCTTTTCGCACTTAAAGTTTGAGATTTTGCAGTTTTGAGTTTTGACCTTAAAGTGCCGCCATGACCCCAAATACGATATTACTAATATATATTCTACATGAAGTAAATAGTTGAACACCAAAATATTTTATGATTTAACTTTGCGTTGATGTGCTATAAAGGTGTTTGTCCAAAATGCTAATGAGTGTGACGTCATTTACGGCATCATTTCGGATACAATATTCTACTGTTACAGCACATTAATCTAACTCAAACGTTGATGATGTACTTGACCACTAAGTGAAGATTTTATCAACTTTTTCACTCAAATCCTCAACCAGTCTATCACACGAAAAGCAGAAAAGAAAGCCAAATGCCGTAAATGACGTCACATCATTAGAATTTCAGTTGAAACAAACCTTTATAGCACATCAACGCAAAGCTCAAATCATAAAATATTTTGACATTCAACTTTTCACTTCATGTAGAATGTGTATCAGTAATATCGCATTCGGGATCATGGGTACTTTAAAGGACAACCTTAATTGAATTAGCTGGATATTAGTATGGTAAAACTTAAATGGACATACTGATTTCGATTTTAGGCAAAATAGTGATTACCATATTCTCCTTGTACGAAAGTCCCAAGACTTCATAAGTTGTTGACATGGCAATTAACTCTTTCCTGACCGGCCCAGTCAAAATGGGTCGTAGAAGACCCGCAAAGTCGTCAATCGAAAAACACGGCACACGGTAACGCAAGATTAAAAATTGAAATTCGACAAGCGCCAGGAACATGAGATCCACGCACACGCCAAGTTTGATTTGATTTCATAAACAACTCTGCGATTAGTGGCATTTTGAGTTTTCAAGATGCTACGCGGGCGTGCAAGATGGCCTTTTCTAGAAAAATGTAAAATTTTCAACCTGATTTATGATAATTAATGCTAATGATATTAACATAATGTGTTTTGTTCGGGAAATTTAAAAGCACAAGTAAAAGCCGGTTTATTGGGCTTCCAGAAAATGTATAGCTTTCGCAACAGTTATGGTTATTTCAAGAGATATCAATAGAACAAAGAGGTGTTCAATTTTGGATGTTTTTCAGCCTGTCAGGAAAGAGTTAAAGATTGGAATGCTCTCTAAAGACTTAAGAGATGCTATTATCATCACTATTAATGAGTCAGATATTGGTCATCACAATTAATTGATATTATGGTTACAATGCTCTAATGCATATAATATGGACTCACGTCTAATTGAGAATACTATGTCTATAGGTACAAAAGACAACAACTGACAAACAAATGAAGAATTCGTTTGCTATCGAACTTTTCTCCACTATGTGTTTTTATTTTCCTGTTCTCTAACAGTTCGATATCTGCAGCAGGAACTGACGAAAAGAAACGGAAAAGACTTGTTTTGCCGTCGCCATAGTATTGTCGTGACTTCACTGTCAAAGTTCTTTGTGTCGGCACATAGTAACTGCACATTAACACCAGAGAGTTGAAGTGCTGCTAACTATATACTGTTTTATTCAAAGCTATAAACGGCAGAGGAAGCTATTGATATAGTCAGTCGAGTATATTCGAGGACATAACAAACTACTCCTTATCAGTTCATTTGCCAGAAACGCGATGGCTTTATTTCCCGGCTCCACTCTGTCGAGAAACTCTGTGTCTCTTTGCTTTATTGTATTCTTGTTAAGCATCTCATTCTCTGAATCCCTCACGTGCAAGGGTTCGGCAAAATACAAGCTGACATTCAAAGGAGAATGGACAGAAGTATCTCATCCTCAAGACTTTCCCACCGGCAAATTCCCTCATTTTTCGTCCGTCGTTGGCTGCTCTCATGCTTCATCGTATGTGATGTGGAGGCCAGGGATGATTGCTACAAAAGGAGTAAAACTTGTTGCTGAGTTAGGTAAGTCTAACAGTGGAAGTTAAGAAATATAAAACAAGAGATGTCAACATCAGGAATAATTTTGTTGCCTATATAGGATTTAATCACTTATATCACAGATGACTCGAAAAGACATTTCTGTTTTTGTCTATAGTCTTTAGCTTTGTCTTTAGCTTTGGTTAGGTTAGGTTTAAGATTACGATCGAGTTGGACTAGTTCTAGAAATCCTTTTATCTGGTTGTGATTGTATACCTCCCCCAAATGAGATCCTTTTTTGTTCAACGTGTGAAACTCTGACAAAACATTTTAAAGTAGCTAAATGGTTTGAACCTAGGAGTATCATTAGATGTGTGAAGTTGATCGTCCAGGTTGTTGTAATCTTGAGAAAGATTATTGTTGGTGACTGACGTTTCGACGGCCTCAGCGGCGGTCATCTTCCTTGACTGGTTGTCGAAACGTCAGTCACCAACAACAGTCTTTCTCAAGACTACAACAACCTGGACGATCAACTTCACACATCTAAAACAATTAGTAAGTTTATTGTTTTATCAATATATATATCACATACTTGTGATATACTTTTATCAGATACTTGTGGCGCCTTTATCAGGGTGATAACAGCGGGTGATAAAAACGAAATGTCCCGCTGAAAAACGATATGTCCCGCTGAGAAAAGAGATGTCTATTTTTAGTACTTATTGTTGATTGATTATTCTAATTATAAGTATGTGATAAACAGGTTATCATATTCGTGACTCGGTAATATAAGTTTTATCGCTTTCAGGACGATATCATAATTATCCCTCGTTCGTTGCGCTCACTCGTGACAACTGATATCACCTCACCCCTCATGTGATTACCGACACTTATATATCGCTGATTGGATAACAGCCAACGGTGAAATCGTCATATCAACTCATTGCCCTATCAAATATGGAGTTGTGACATCAATGGTGCAGTTGTTAAATAGTTGATAAAGTTAACATTTTAAATAAATAATAAAACAATTATTGAATTCGGTTTTCGCATGATATGAAGAATTATCAAGGCCTCAGTTTGTGTTATCCGCCTCAGCCTTCGGCATATATATATATGTGTGTGTCTACAATAATTTAAACCTTGCTCCACGTTATGGTTAGATGTGATGTCTGCCTATTGGTGTCGAGTGAAAGCGGCGAATTTAATATGTATATGGAGAAATCACTGACTGTTCTGACCGTGTCTCAATAGATCAAAGGGGTTCAATTTCCGGTTGGGGCAGTCACTTTTTCCATATATTTATTTGACTATATTAAATCCTCTCTAATATTAATTTATATATATATAATATATATATATATATATATATATATATATATATATATATATATATATATATATATATATATATATATATATATATATATATATATATATATATACCGGAAGGCCGCTAAGTTGCATTTTTCGCAACTGGTCCCGGTTTGGTCTTAAAATGTATGTATTCCAACACTCGAAATTTTTCCTTCACCATAAAATCCTTTCAACATGTAGTTTGATCGAGTGAAATGCCAAATATTACCTATATATATATATATATATATATATATATATATATATATATATATATATATATATATATATATATATATAGACGGCCGGCCAAGACTGCAAAAAAAAACCTTTGATGGCATTTTTTGTTACAAGCAGGTAACCATGCCAGATCGTTTTCTAATAACCTTTGTGTTGAAGGTGAGGGGGGTTACCACTCGTGTTTTGAGATTTTAAGGTAAAATTTTGAGGCTTTTATTCAGCCTCCGTACGCTCTTCGAGTCCGATGAAAAGTTTCAAGCGGATGTTCTTTACTGTTGCTATGCAGCGAGTATGGAATTCTGATTGGCTACCTTGAAACTGTCAACCAATAAGCGCGCGTCGCCCCAGTACTTTTATAATTTTACACCGCCAAATGGAAGTGATGGCGAATTAATGGCCGGAATCGATTCGTGTGACAGGTTATTGATGAAAACAATGCGCTTTATGGTTACCGTCTACAAGAAGACAAAGGCATTTGGAACTGCTGATATACTGTAAGTCCACCTGCGTGGGGAATTTCAACTGCTCTACCCAGTAAACTACTCTATGATGCACTTTGCATTACCTCAAAAACATAGAATCAATCCCCATTATGTAGTGTTTTATACATATCCTTTCTTATTCACATCTTTACATGCTTAACCTCTTCTGCGAGTAAAATACTTGAAACGTTCTCACTGGTAGTTACAGTTACACAACACCAATCAATTAATTTGTATTTTCACTTTTTTTGGCCAAGATTACAGTATATATATACATAATACAGTATGCCAGTCTGATTTTTAACTTTGACTTCAAAACATAAATTTGTTAGTTTTAAATGTTTCACATGTGCACAGTATGGAGTAAACTGACTATTGATCAGGATGTAATGATTGGCAATAAAAGTTAGCTGCAGCTTTTGGATCTGTACAATTCACATTGAGACATAGTTGCCAATGGTATCACTAACAACATCTTGTGCTCTACTCTGTCCTCATGTACAATGCCAATGACTTTGCATTAGTGGGCATATTAAAAAGCTGTTGTTCATGTTGACATCCACAACTTGAATTGGTGATCAACATGTATGATCTTTCTTTGACAACCACTTAATTGGGTCCTGGGAACAATAATGAAGTTCCATGTTGCAATATTCTCATCTTTCCATAGTCCATCACTTGGCAATCTTTTTTATGAAAGCAGCATTGATGCAGGTGCAGCATATAACATACTTGGAGATACATCTTTTGTAGGCACCAGAAAAATGAAATGACCAACCTGGATTGATTAAGCTTTATTCATATCTAAGGTGGATCTCTAGACAACAATGGTTCCAGAAATTTCAGCTGTAACAGCAATACACAATGCTGGCCATTTTTTTACTACCCTGGGTCCCTGGCTGTCAGTTGGCATCTTATCCTTCTGAAAGTATGTGAATTAAGTTAACAAACAAAGTAATTAACTTGTGTTGGAATTAATATGTGCATCCTACTTGCTTGGTATACCAGATACCATGAATTGTGGGCTAGCTGTGCATTCATAATCCTTTCTAATGACATCTTTGTTTTGTAAAACTTCTTCATCATCTGTGCCTTATATCCAACTCTGTTGTACCAGTTTTTTCAAGATTACTTATGGAAGCTGATTCTGTACAGTACATAGTTTTTCTTATTTGCGAGCATGGATTTTGATTTGGGTAGACAGCAATCTTGCAACTTAGCATGACAAACTAGATCAATATTTGCATCAATTACTGTTTATGATTCCTGAAACATTGTTACTTTCAGCTTCTAAGTCTTCATACATTGAAGTGTCCAAATATGCAAAACCACTGTAGATGAGGACATAGTAGCATGCACAAGATGTTGTCAGTGAATACCATTGGCAATGTCTCAATATGAATTGTAAAAACGTTGCAGTTAACTTTTACATCCTTTTCAATAGTCAGTTTACTCCATACAGTGCACATGTGAAACATTTAAAACTAACAAATTTATGTTTTGAAGTCAAAGTTAAAAATCAGACTGCTACCAGTGAGAATGCTTCAAGAGCTTTACTTTCAGAAGAGAGTAAAGTAAACATGTGATGATGTGAATAAGAAACGATATAGATATATATATATATATAAACACTCTAACAAGCAAATGTCGAGAACAAAAATATTAAAGTGCTGATAAATACTGATAAATTTGAACTATGTGAATTGGATATGAATACCGTATACTATTTGAATATGAATATGCCCTATTTATAGTGCATATATATCCTAGAGAGTTTTAGACTAAGTACAGTATACCAGCAGTCCCAAATGCCTGTGTAAAGAGGTTAAGCATATAATGATGTGAATAAGAAAGGTATGTAAACACTGCATTAATGGTTGATTCTATGTTTTTGAGGTACTGCAAAGTGCACCATAGAGTAGTTTACTAGGTAGAGCAGTTGAAATTCTCCACGCTCGTGGACTTACAGTATACCAGCAGTTCCAAATGCCTTTGTCTTCTTGTAGACGGTAACCATAAAACGCATTGTTTTCATCAATAACCTGTCACACGAATGCACGAATCGATTCCGGCTCACTTCCATTTGGCGGTGTAAAATTATAAAAGTACTGGGGCGACGCGCGCTTATTGGTTGACAGTTTCAAGGCAGCCAATCAGAATTCCATACTCGCTGCATAGCAACAGTAAAGAACATCCGCTTGAAACTTTTCATCGGACTCGAAGAGCGTACGGAGGCCAAAGAAAAGCATCAAAATTTTGCATCAAAAGCTCAAAACACGAGTGGTAACCTCCCTCACCTTCAACACAAAGGTTATTAGAAACGATCTGGCATGGTTACCTGCTTGTAACAAAAAATGCCATCAAAGTTTTTTTCGAGCGTTTTAGCTCGAGCTGGCCGGCCGTCTAATATATATATATATATATATATATACGTGTAGGTTTTGGTCTACGAAATGCAAAGAGTGCTCAACAACATATAGTTAGAGATCTATATATATATCTATATATACATATAGTTAGAAATATATATATATATATAATATATATATATATATATATATATATATATATATATATATATATATATATATATATATATATATATATATATATATATATATATATATATATATATATATATATATTTCATGTTATATAGTAATAAATGTTTTTGTGTATTTTGCAGGAACAACGGGCGACCTTAACAATGAAATTGACAAGCAGATTTCATTAAAAGCAGCTTTAGATCGGTTTAGTGGTGGTGGTATTTCAAACATTGGAACACGTGTAATATCCAACATCCGAGTGAACACCGACTATCCCCTAGTTTCCGCTATATCCATGATTTTTCCATCCCCAGATTGGTTCGTTGGTGTTCGTGACTATAGTTTATGCAATGACACGACAGGAAAATGGATAGACAAGAGAGTAAGAAATCTACCACTTTATGATTCTGGTACAGACAGTGCTAAATCGTTCGTCCACAGAGACAATGAAACTAATCCTCCTATTCCTATCTTCCTCATCACCAGTATCCCAGAAGGCTCTAGTAGTATTGAAAAGTTGAAAACATTTGGAACCTTCACCTTCGAGAAAACCTTCGATTCAACCGAAGGTCCTACAAATGTAGCTTTTCGTCATGCTTTCGTCGATATTCTAATGTTCATCAAATTAATGATCTTAAGCTTGTTTATCGCCTATTACTAGACACACTGTGATATTGATTGTAATACTTTTTAATTTAATTACAGTGATATGCAGTAATATAATAGTCAATTACTAGTCCTACATATATGCTTATTCTCTCTTACTAATCTACTAATTTAGGACCCCAAATAGGGGAGTGGATACGGTGGGGGTTAGCGACGGATAAAACACGGCTGTGGGGTAGGGTTAGAAAACTCGTTAGGTGGGGGGTTAGGATCTTTGTTGTTTTGGGGTTGGTTACATAGAGGATATTACATGGTGGTGCAAACACTATTTGTGGTGAAAACAATATTTTACGAATGAGTAAAATATTGTTTTTACCACGAGAAGATAAAATTCATATCTTCAAGCCACCTTGTAATTTTCTTTTTATTATATAGATTCAATGCAAAAGGTGGGAAAATGTTTAATCACGTGATCGATATCTTCACTAGTGAGGATATCGAAAATATGTCACTGCATATTTCTTAGTAAAACACTCCCATCTATATAATAAAATCCAATAACTTACTGGTTACAATGCTATTACAACGCCAATAATTTATTGCTTACAACATGAGCAACGGCTGACAAATTTTTTCAAGAGAAAGCTCCGATTTGGAAGATAAATCTCATTGAAAGTTAAAGGCTGAAAAATTTGCTAATTTAAATCTTTCCTGTCTGGACAGATGAAGTCGTGAATCGAAAAACACGGCACACGGTAACGCTAAATTCGACAAGCCAAGCCAATCACATGAGGTAATGCTGACGCGGGCGTTGCGGGCGTGTACTACTAAAATGCAACGGTGTAAAGTTTATCTTTATTCGAGTCTACTCCAGTCATTCCAAGCAATGTCAACAAATTTGTCCAAGAGAAACCTCCTATTTGCAGTCAAGATGTAATCTCACGATCATCACCACAAGAATATCCGGTTCTTTCCGGGCAAATTGCCATTATAAACTTAAAAATTTTTGTTTACGAAACGGTCCTAGCGAAAATACTGATCACCAATATTATATACTCTACCCTCTCAAACCCAGTGAAAGCTAAAGGCTTAAAATTTGCTCATTTAAATGTCCGTATAGCATTCTTGGAAAGAATGGAAAGAGGCAGCCTCGTACCCTGATCCTTCGAAACCTATGATAAAAACACTTGTTAACACCTACAACGCCTTTATTAAAGATCTCTTTGATGTGCCGTGGATGTTGTTCAGGATGTGAACGATGCGGTTGATTATGGTCCGAACTTTTTAATATAGTGCAACATGGCACATCTGCCCTAGCCTCCTCCGTAGGCAACTCTGAAGGCTGTTTTGGCCGAGCCAGAGAAATTAACAAGAGCATGCAGAGAGGGCAATTTACTGTCCCCTCTTCGTCGACCAATCCCTTCACATCCCAATACTTCCCTGCAATTCCAACCAAAACATTGCTCGACTTGGAAGCTATTTGACTCGGAAAAAAGAAGCCCGGCGAGGCTAATCTGCTCCCTGGATGACTAACAATTTAGCAAAATTGATGAGAGATCATGCAGAAAGAATAGAAACCTTTATATCCTTGTGCTCTTGGACTGTTTTCCGTAAAATAAATCGAGCGGTACATCTTTCTATCTGCAAGAAAGCCAAAACGGATTATTATACTCGAAATTAATCGAAGAAAATATTAAGGGAAGCTGCTTTAAACTCTGGAGTAGTATCAAACAAGTTCTTCCTACTAATTTATCCAATTCATACTAAATTTATTCATAATACAGTGAAGTGTATGGATGGGGCCGCGGAGTACTTTTTAGATTGTGTGGGGGGGGGAGGGGTTCAAGTGGCGAAGATTGCGGGGTGCAGAAAACGATGTTGAATTTCGTACTATTTCGATTTTATATTACAACCAAATTTAAGAAAATTAATATCAGGAAAAAGAGGAGGCAATTGCCCCCCGAGCTCCGCGGCCCCTGGTGGTGAAAGTATTTAAAAGGTTTTTCTCTTCCTATGGTTCAGAGGCGGTCTAGGGCTCAAATTACTATAATAGCTCGTTTTAAAAAAATATTAATTTTCTAAGGGTTCCGTTTTTGTGTCTACTGGATGTATATACCGTAAACCTCCGAATATAAGCCCCCCCCCGAATATAAGCCCCCCATGTATAAGCCCACCAATTTACTAACATTCCAGCTCTCACCATTCCGAATATAAGCTATAAACCCATGGGCTTATACATGGACAAGAAAAACTAACACGAAAACAAGATTACATCATGCCGTTACCAGAAGAAGAATTTCATCTTCAAACTTCGAGTGAGGAAGAAGACAACGACGTCGACTAGGTAACAGACAGTACCAGCGGCACTGCCACTGATGAGGACTATGACGATATCTAACTTAATAGTATCTTATTCTTGTTTATATGTTAACCTTGTGTTATATTGAAATAAAGTCAATAAATGTTATTACTAACACAAAATCTTGTCCGTATATAAGCCCCCCGTATATAAGCCCCCATGTATAAGCCCACCAAAAAACGAATATAATCCCAGGGCTTATATTCGGAGGTTTACGGTATACCCAAAAACAATATTGGCCCACGCTTAACAAACACGCTGAAGATGACCGCCGCTGAGGCCGTCGAAACGTCAGTCACACCAACAACAGTCTTTCTCAAGACTACAACAACCTGGACGATCAACTTCACACATCTCATGTTCATAGTATTAGCTCCAATATTTTAAAGAACTGACTCAGCCTTTTTAGATGAGTAAAGGCTTACCTTCTACTTCATGCCAGGAAATTGTTCTACTTTTCTTATATTATGCCTCATTTTGATTATTGCGATATAGTACATGTATGGGGTGATAGAGGTAACTCAACCTTAATGAAATCCCTCCAGGTGCTTCATCATAAAATCGCCAAGGAAATTCTGGATAGACCGAACTACAATTGTCAGCCACTGACGCTCTTATTTACTTATTATGGAAACCACTTGAGTTTAGAAGAAAACTTCATAGATATATTTTTATGTACAGATGTATAAGTTAAGCATTAATTTTCTGTGCTTTTAGATGATTGAAAACTTTAAAGAAAAGCAATAATGATGTTCCAGCTCATTTTATTGCTCGGTATTTTCAATAAAGATGCCTAACTCTCTTTCATTTTCATTTAAATCAACTCAGAAATTTTCCCGCCAAAACTTACCGATCCGGAAAAAGCGCACACCTTCCGACCTCTTAGTAACCAATCAGCGCGCGTTATTTGACGTACAGACCTGAAAACGAGCTCAGCCATATAATAATAGCAATAGCACTTTGTCGAGATGACATCAGTACCCATTTACCCACAATTATTGCGGCCATAACAAAAGAAAATAGCTCATTTGCAATAATTTGTGAGTCAAATTTGGTTTCTTTGTCCGCCTTTTGAGCTATTAATAGCGACGCGTTTAAAGGACTATTACAAAAATAACGCTGAAAAGCTTAAAGAGTGAGTGTCAACCGTCGTGAATTGTGCGTTTGTGTTTAGATAACGAAGTGTTTTGAAATGCTTCGTTGCCAACGTTGTGAATACTTCGGAAATTCGCCGAGTCTTATTCATCCACAATCCAAATACGTCGACTCGGAACCTGATTATTTGGTTTGAACCTCGTCACATGGTCTTGCACGCTTCGCGTCAGTCAAGGCTGATATAACTCGAAACGAAAGTCAAGAAAACGTCGAGTTTTGTGAAAAATATAGAAATAATTACTTTCTAAGGTATGTCTTCTTTCAATTAAAAGACAATATGATTAATTTATATCAAGGATTGACAAGATATGTACGGATGCAGTTCCTGCTTCAAAAAATGGGTGAGGTTATTCTGCACTCAGTTGATGTATAGTGACGCCATATCGACAAATCGTTGGAAAATGTTCGTAAATATAGATAAATCAAGATGGCGCTGTGTGGTTGGCACCATTAATAGAACTATTCTCAGGAGTGTTAGTGGCGATGTTTCGTTTACTTGGACTTTTTCTCCTTTGATCACTTAATGTTTTTGGTGGCGCAGCGCTGCTACTGAGCCAGCTACTCCAGTCACACAGACGGAAATAGAAAATAGTATACTGTATACATATGCCATAAATATTAACTATACTTTGAGATGCTGCACTTAGTTGACGTATTATTCATTATTTTGATTCAATCATAACTGAATTGGAAACCTGTTTATTATACAGTCGTCAAGTTCACAGAGTAGCCATACACTGCAGGGAGGGACATACATCGATTAAACCGAAAAAACAATTGCCCCTTCCACATTTTTTAGTCTTTTGTTTACAAGTTCAAGCAATTAAAATTCGCGGGGAATATTATATTTCGTGCAACGCGAAGATAAACCGAGCATTTCCCGACGGACTTCGTGAATTGTTGGCATGACGTCACTACATCAACTGAGTGCAAAATAGCCTCACCCTTCAAAAAATGGCCGACCGCGAGCGTGCAATGCTTCACGGTTGATAAGAGTGAGCTCCTGTGACGTCACAGGCCATTTGGCAGAAGAACCCTAATTTTTTTTGAATATTTTATGGTTTTATGCAATAAAAGATATTATGAACGAGCGTAGCTGTTATGAGTTAGGGATCTGGTGCCCTATTGACTCAGCCAATCACTGTACGATTACCTTGTTGTGGTGCAAGTTTAACTTGACTAGCTTTGCATTCTAATTAAGGCCTTGGTTCAGTCAGTTAGACACCCTTGCACTCGCTTCCTCCCACCAATCTATTCCGTTATGTGCAGGGCTCCAACGGCCCTCTCTGGCCTATAGCTTATTACTGGTCGGGCCGCCCCACATCCTTTTCCCTTTCCTGGTGTTTGTGGATCGCAGCTGTTATATTCCCATGCCAGCACGCCCTCTGCCCACCGCGCAGGTGTTGGCGCGTGGCCACGTCGTCTTGGTTGTCACCACATGTCAAGTTGCGTGGTTGTTGTCTCATTTCATTTTATTCCGTCGTGTAGGTTTTCTGCCAGAGACTTTGCCGGTAGAGCGGTGGCTTCCACCGTTCTATACTATAGGGCAAGAGATTTGTTGTCTAGTGTGTTCTGACTCTTGCAGATCCCTTGGCTCACTCTTCCCCCTGGCAATTATTCCATCATGTCTATGACTATGCCGGTAAGTAATTCTCTCCTCCGCTTGTTAGTATGATGCGTAGTACCCTGGTCCGTCATGCATGCAGGACATGTAAGAGCCAATAAATAGGTAGTGTTAACCTATACGCATTGTTGTTAAGACAACCTCAAACTACGATATTCTGGTTATTTAAGTCGCATACTTTCATATAAAAGGTACTTTTTTGTTGCCAATGTCGTTTAATGTTGAATTAACATTAAATGTTAATTTTATGTTGAATTAACATTTAATTAAGCTACATTACGTTAATAGATACGTCTTGCCATTACATTACATTACATTACGTTTCATATTACATTACATTACGTTACGTTACGTTACTTTACTTTACTTTACATTACGTTATTTACTTTACATTGCATTGCATTGCATTACGTTACGTTACGTTACGTTACATTACATTAAATTGCATTACATTGCATTACATTGCATTACATTACATTACATTTCATTACATTACATTACATTACCTTACGTTTCATATTACATTACATTACGTTACGTTACATTACATTATTAATATACTCATAAAATCTCCGCAAAAAACAGATTCAAGATCATTAATTTCAAGAAAACAAAAACTCCAAAATGGACAACTGAACTTTCTCCACTGCTTGTCGTTTTTGACGACGACTTCATAGTGGTCCTGGCGATGAGTGAGGGTGACATGATGTTTGATGTGGCATTAGATATGATGGGTGTTAGAGTTCCTTTTGTGTTACCCAACATTTATTTATAAGTGGATTGATCGTTAGAACTGGCTGGTACTATCAGCTATTGTGGTCACAGAGGAGGTATCAGAGACACCTTCGCTGGAGTCGAAGGTTTTCTCGAAGGTGAAGGTTCCAAATCTCTTCAACTTTTCATTACTACTAGAGCCTTCTGGGATACTGATGATGAGGAAGATAGGAACATGAGGATTAGTTGGTGTGTTTGTGTGGACGAACAATTTAGCACTGTCTGTACCAGCGTCATAAAGTGCTAAATCTCTTACTCTCTTGTCTATCCATTTTCCTGTCGTGTCATCGCATAAACTATAGTCACGAACACCAACGAACCAATCTGGGGATGGAAAAATCATGGATATAACGGAAACTAGGGGATAGTCGGTGTTCACTCGGATGTCGGATACTACCCTAGTTCCAATGTTTGAAATGCCAGCAGTATTAAACCGATCTAAAGCTGCTTGTAATGAAATCTGCTTGTCGATTTCATTATTAAGGTCGCTAGTTGTTCCTGAAAAATACACAAAAACATTTATTATTATATATATAACATGAAATTAAAGTTAAAACTTAAAACTAGGTAAGCATTTTTAATTAGTTCCAATTAGTAAGATTTTTTATGTAAATTACGTTTAAGAATTAAGATGATGGTTTTAATGCTGTAAATATTCTTTGCAAATCACTTTTGGTATTTACTGATGAGTGCAGGTTCGTCCTGTACGAAACAGAGCTGTATGCAATAATAATAATAATAATAATAATAATAATAAATACATATTTATATTTATATTTAACTACATACAACTAAACCGAAACCAAAAGAAACCGTGTCACTTTATTATTTATATTTGCTCTACTGAACGGTATTGAGCACTCGCGACACACAAGCAAAACTTATCCCCTCGAATATATATATATATCGTATATATATATATATATATATATATATATATATATATATATATATATATATATATATATATATATATATATATATATATATATATATATATATATATATATATATATATATATATATATATATATATATATATATAAATTCTAAAATCTACGGGACAGACAAGTGACAAACGGAAATATATCTTGAGACAAAAGACTTACACCTCGAGACTTAAGTTTACTACTGAAAGAGTCTGTGATATGTCATGTTATAAAGTTTCAGATAAGCAGCAGAGTTTTCGACATGGTTTACTGTTCTTCTTACTATTTCCTTCTTGCAGCTTTGTGTGTCTTTTTCTTGTTTCATCTCTTACAGAAAGATTATTTTTAATGTCCAAAACGTTCTTTAGCAGTTTGATGTATCTTTCCTGTCTCAAAAATCTGTAAACGCAGGGAACTTCCATGCTATATCCGCCACCTCGATTTACAGGTTTTCCCACAACTTCAACTTCTGCTTTACTGCCTGTCTTTGCTATGCATATATAGCACTCGGTTTTTGCTTGTGAAATTCAGTTATGTTTATTAATGTTTAGTTCTTATTTATTTAGTTATGTTTGGGTCCGTTTAAATTAAATTGTTATTTTGACATCACTTGAAAGAGAACAGCCATGAAATTTTACCGGCCAAATTGTTATGGCGCGTTGCTGAATTTGTAATAAAATGTGATTGTTGTTACTCGGAGTTTAACGCCCGTGGACGATCTTCAGCCAACTGTTAGAATTTGACTATTCATATATATATATATATATATATATATATCGATCAAACTACATGTTGAAAGGATTTACATACATTTTAAGACCAAACCGGGACCAGTTGCGAAAAATGCAACTTCAAGGCCTTCCGGCTGGAATTTAACCCGCGATATAGGGTTGTGTTACGTCATGTTCACGGAATGTGGTGATGATGTCATATCGTCTTGCTTTGGTGCGTTTCGTGTTTAGAGGCTGTTTACATGAATCCGAATTGAGTTTCATTCCGGATCGAACTCATACCCGCGGTTCTGTTAAAATACATGAATCCGGAATGAGATGCAGCTCAATGAGTTCATTCCGGTTCTCATTCCGGAATGAAATTTGATACGGGATTGAAATTTCATTCCGGTGTCATGTAAAGGAGATTTCATTCCGGAATGAAAAATACGACCTAGAGGACTGAAACGAATAACATATGCGTGTTTTTAATATTTATATAGACGACAATTTGCAGCTAGAGACAGGAATTGTGCCGACGCCACATTGTTCAATATAAATAGCTCTTTGTCGACGACGTTATAAATGAAAGGTGAATTAAACGCGGTTTGAATTCACGTTCAATCCGGAATGAAACTGAATCCGGATTCATGTAAACATCCCTTTAGTTATGCGAAATTTATTCTTGTGGCGGCATTTTGAAAATATCGGCTTTCATAATGTATAATGTTTCTTTGAGGTAAATTAAAGGTTAATTCCAATCACGGAAAGATTTCTTGTGATTGTTATAGTTATATTTCTTGTGATACTGTAGTTTGAACTATTTGGGGTTATACTCTTACTCTCTTGTCAATCCATTTTCCTGTCGTTTAATTACACAGACTGTAGTCGATCGAACACCAACGAACCACTCTGGGGATGGAATATATCCATGCGCTGCGCTACATCCATGAAATAACCGGGAATCGAACCCGAGGTCTCCGAATCAACGCATCGGCGCTCTGACCACTGTCACAAAATGCGCGCGAGGGGTTGTTGAGGATACGTATTTATAGATCGATAGATAGAAAACTTTATTTAAACACGCTGACCCTGTCAACCGAAGCTGATTTCCACGAGGGGGCGTGTTATTAAGATACAGTAATATAAGATATATATAATATAAAATATGGACAAAAATAATAAGTTTCTTTAATGTTTTTTTTCAAACATATTTTGGATGGAAATGATAGAATATCAATTTCATACGTGCTGTTACCATGGTAACCTAGAAAGGACCCCCAACAAAGTAATAAAGGGCACTTGTTCGGGGCAGAATAACAAGAAAAGTAAAGACTAGAAAAATATAAAATTAAGTTTAATGTAAATCTAATGGATATATCCAACATGTAAACCTCAAAAAATTATAAATTTATCTCAAAAATTTAATTTGTTTGTAACAATGCCAAAATTCGGATAAACACAGTCGAGAAAAAGGAATTTTCTAAAACATACATTTACCATGTATTCAATTTTTGAGGTTTAAGTTTGAGATCTATTTACAATGATCAAATTCTGAAAATGTGATGTCTATACAATTAATATTGAATGTAGCATAGCGTCCCATGTCTAGTAAAATAACGGTTTGATCAATTCGTGTTTAAAGTTTTGAAATAACTTTGTATTGTCTATTGTATTCTATTGTATTCCGCTCTATTGTTTTCATTGTTTTCCATTGTTTCCCCTCATTATCTGAAAACCACTCTATTTATATTTATTCCCTTTTCACCGCACAAATTCAAAATTTAACATCAGGAAACGAAAAAGCAATGATTAATAATGTCTAATTTGGTAGTTTTGAAAATTTGTACAAGACCACCTTAAGTTTATAAGATATAGTATTAGTAGTAATCTATTTACAGGTATGTCTATTTACATATCAATGTGAGTCGTAGCGATTTTCTTTCGAAAAGAGGAAAGTGATTTACTTTTCCTAATTTCTTTTGGAACCAAATTCCAAAGGTATGCTCCGTCATACATGAAACTTTTTTTCACATTATTTGTACGCGGTTGTGGTAAAGAAAGACTACTGGAAATGTTGCGAAGATTATAATTTGTCATCTCACCTTTATATGTATTGAGACTATTGTATAATGCTCCTAATACGTCTTTTATTATTTTTTTTATTATTATATGTGAAAAGATTAGTGAGTGACTCAGGGCCCATTTTATTTAATAATTTGTACATCATTTTTGCTTTAGCTTTCTTCCTTTCTGTTTTAAGTGTCTTCCAACCCAATGCTTGTAAAGCAACAGAATGATCTATGTCATTGTTCATATTCATGACTATTTTAGTGGAGTTTTCGGAGTCGTTTTGATTGTGTTTCACCAAACACATCCCATACTTCACAACAATAATCGAAATATGGCAATAGCATTATATACAGAAAGAAGTGTTTGCTTATCAGCAAATTCTTTTAAACGTCGAAGAGCCGAGATTCCTGCTGTTATTTTATTTTATTTCTAGTTATACATGTTAAATCCTCTCTAGTCTTCATTTAAATTATTGTAGACACATACAGACATAAACTTAAAATGTTTTGTCAGAGTTTCACGCGTTGAACACAGGATCTCATTTGGGGGAGGTACGATCACTACTATAGATAAAGGGATTTCTAGAACTAGTCCAATCTTAACCCTAACTTTGATCCTAACCTTAAACCTAACCTAACCAAAGCTAAAGACCAGAAAAATAAAGAAATGTCGTTTTGGTGATATACTGTACTACACCAAATTATGTTTATATAATTGATTAAATCCAGTATAGGCAACAAAATTATTCCTGATGTTGACATCTCTGGTTTTATATTTCTTAACTTCCACTGTTAGACTTACCTAACTCAGCAACAAGTTTTACTCCTGGTGTAGCAATCATCCCCGGCCTCCACATCACATACGATGCATCATGAGAGCAGCCAACGACGGGCGAAAAATGAGGGAATTTGCCGGTGGGAAAGTCTTGAGGATGAGATACTTCTGTCCATTCTCCTTTGAACGTCAGCTTGTATCTCGCCGAACCCTTGCACGTGATGGATTCAGAGAATGAGATGCTTAACAAGAATACAATAAAGCAAAGAGACACAGAGTTTCTCGACAGAGTGGCGGGAAATAAAGCCATGGCTCGCCCGTTTCTGGCAAATCGACTGATTAGCAGTTTTGTTATGTCCTTGAATATACTCGACTGAATATATCACTATATAGCTTCCTCTGTTTTATAGCTTTGAATAAAACAGTATATAGTTAGCAGTACTTCAACTCTCCAGTGTTAATGTGGTTACTATTAAGTTACACAAAGAACTTTGACAGTGAAATCACGACAATATTACTATGCCGGCGACAAAACAAGTCTTTTCCGTTTCGTTTCGTCAGTTGCTGCTGCAGATATCGAACTGTTACTAGAGAACAGGAAAATGAAAACACATAGTGGAGAAAAGTTCGATAACAAACGAATTCTTCATTTGTTTGTCAGATATTGTCTTTTGTACCTAGCATTCTCGATTAGGCGTGAGTGCTGGGCAGTCGCGTTGGTCGCGCGACCACAGCGACCACTTCGAGAGGTTACTAGTAAGTTAGTCGCGTTGGTCGCTTGAGCTTAGTCGCGTTGGTAGTTTGACATGTTGAACTTTTGACCTTGGTCGCTTCAGTCGCTTCAGTCTGATTGGCTGAGAATGTACTAGTTTCCAGTTTCCATACACGCGTTCGTGACGAGCATCACAAAATGGCGTGCTTTGAGGAGGCTTTGATTCAGTCGTATAGAAACTGCCTTAGTTGAGTGTCTTTTCTCCGCAACGATGGACCAACTAGGCATAACAACTCATCGAATACTCGAGGGCTCATTCGGAAGTAAACATAAAATTGTTCTTCATCGCCTCGCAGTTCTCGAACTAAATTGGAGAAATCATCCTGGTCTAACCTTCATCTGTTGATCTGACGAACCCACCATCGCTTGGTTATTTTCTTCTGTTTTTTCTTCCGCTCGATTTCTTCTAATTCGCTCATAATCGCAACAATTGCCACAAGCCGTGCTTGCGGAATCGCCGCCATTTTGGTTTGGTCGCGCATTGTTAAGTCGCTACAGCCTGCCCGCTACAGTGTGTTTCATTTAGTGCGCGACCGGCGCGCATATGCGTGGTCGCCATTCTGGTCGCCATGGTCGCGCGACCGGCGCGCATGCGTGGTCGCCATGGTCGCGCGACCACGACGACTGCCTATAGTTCGTCATATTTAACATCTCTTTAACAAGTCTTTAGAGAGTATTCCAATCTTTAATTGCCATATCGACAACTTGTGAAGTCCCCAAGACTTTCGTATACAAGGAGAATGATGTAAATTATGACTTTGACGTATATTGTATATGCATGGTAATCACTATCAAAATCATTATGTCCATTTATGTTTTACCATTTAACAATTAGTCACTGAAGTCGAGGTGACTATCGTTGAATATTTACCGAGCCGCGAAGCGGCAAGGTAAATATAACGCCGATAATCACCGAGACTGAGGTGACTAATTGTTTTAGTATAATTTCAGGCTTGAACTGAATATTCAATTGAGAAGTTTTAAACAGACAGTTTGAACTGTGTTATGCTCGATGTTTCCTTCACGCTTGACAGCTTTCAAAAACACACTAACGATCAAAAAAACGTAAAAATACAAATAATTATACGATAAACAACTTTTTACCCTTAGACAGTTCTATCGTGAGAGGAATCTCATATATACAATGTCTAAGTTTTTGAGCCTTTTCGACGATTTTTTAGTTATAATAATATAGTCGCCATTTTGAAAAAAAATTCGTCATGTTTAAACCATACATCAAAATGATGATTCCGAGAGGGGACTGGAACGAATAAATATAGTCGTTAGTATGATTTCTAGTAAAGTGATAGTCACCGCGGATTTACTGGCCGGTTAGCCAATCAGAGCTCGTTCAGGTTCAGAAATTATACTAAACTATAATATATATCACAATGCTGAGGTAAAGTTTATGAATATCTTTGTTCGATCCTACTCCTGTGTCATTCTTCGTCAAGGCTTCAGTTTCTGAGTTATCAAAACATTTCATTCATTTAACATTTCTATAGTATCATTATTGATGAATGTTTGACATAGAATAACCACTTGAATATATGATATCAAAAAAATTATAAAATCTACTGAGTTGATAGCCAAAACACGGCATTACACAAATTTGAATACTCAAAAATTAATTTATTATGCATTAGTCTATCCATATCTCATCTATAATAATTTAATACGGGGTAATACATACAAAAAGAGAATTCAAAAATTAATGAATATCCAAAAAAAAGTTATACGCTTAATGACATTCAAGTCCTATTTGGAACACAGTGAACCAATTTTTGAAGATCTAAAAATATTGAACGTTTATAAAATCAATGATTATATGACATGCTTATTCATGTTTCGTTACCATTACATTACAAATTTACCAGAAGTATTCACAAATTATTTTGTAGCTAATAATGAAATTCATCACCACAAGAAATGAAACACAACTTCATAAGCACTATAAAATAACTAATTATATTTAGCATACTCTTTCTAACAAAGGAGTCTATATTTAGAATTGTCTGGAATCTGCAGGGACCGCGGAGCAATTTTTGGATTGGGGAGGCTAGCGAACTCCGAAGGCGTGAACCTTCTAGGGGGGTCCGGGGGTATGCTTCCCCGAGATATTTTGAAATCTGAAGCCGTCAGAGGCCCCGAAATGCAATCAAATTTACTAGTTTCGGTTTAAAACGTTTACAAATTCTTACAAAAACAGTAGAAAAGTCCAGCAAACATCTCTAAAACAAGCCATTTTGAAAGGAATAAAATATGTTTGCTTACATTTCCTTAAATAGATTTTATTCCTTTTAAATGTCTTGTTTAAGCGTCATTTGCTGGGCTTTATATTGTTTATTTTAAAAATGCATTTTCCAAACTTATCTATCGCTATTTTTCTTACAACTACACTTTCATGGAAAGTGCAAGACTATTAATGCATAGGAGGAAACCAATAAATGCAAACAAACACCAGCGTACTAAGGCAAACCGAACGAGGCAAACCACAAGCAAACAACAGGAATGCTTATACATTATAATTAGGGCTATATAAAAATCGCTATAAAAAAATCACATGTTTGGAAAATTATTGGGGGAGGGGGGAAAATTATTGGGGGAGGGGGGAAAATTATTGGAGCCCCCCTGCTCCGCGGTCCCTGATCTGACTTAAAAAATATTAAATCATATAACATCTTTAAAAGAAAAACAAAAACACACTTTTTATACAAACTCAACACAATTAGTCAACTATATGTAATTACAATATACTGAACAATTACAGTATATCTTCTTTTTGTATTATATATAGTTTTGTAATAAGTCGTTAATCGAAAAACACGGCACACGGTAACGCAAGATTAAAAATTGACTGAACTACACTCACATGCCAAGTGATTTGATTTCATAAAAAACTGTGATTGGTGGCATTTTGAATTTTCATGATGCTATACGCAGACGTGTACTGACATATGTAGCAACAGTGTAAAGTTTATCTTTGTTCGAGTCTATTTCTTTTACTACCAAGTATGGATCGATCCTTTCTCAACGTATATAAATATCGAGGAAGGCGATTTAAGAATCTTTCCAGCAATATCAACAAATTTATTCAAGCTGGAGAAACCTCCGATTTGCAGTCAAGAAGTAATCTCATGATCATCACCGCAGGAATATCCGGTTCTTTCCGGGCAAATTTCCATTATAACTACTGAAAGATTTTTGTTTACGAGACTATATTACTGCTTGCCAGTGATGTTTTGAACTAAACCCTGGTCCTAGTGAAAATACTGAACCTGAATGAACTCCACTAAGCCTGCGACGAGTTCTACATCTTATATACTCTCGCCTCTCTAATTCATTGAAAGATAAAGGATTAAAATTTGCTCATTTAAATCTTTCCTGTCTGGCCCAGTCAAAATCGGTCGTATGATATTATCTTATGATAAAACTGATGAACTTTGTGAATATAAAAACACGGGCACGCAAGATTAAAAATTGAAACTCGACAAGCGCCAAGCACATGTATAGATGATGCACTATACGCGGGCGTGTACTACTTTTATATGCAACGATGCAGTAAAGTTTCCAGTCTAACTCCAGTCATTCTTCGTTAAGGCTTCAGTTGCTGAATCATAAAAGGAAATATCTAAAGTATTATCTTTACTGCCTTATCCCGCAGCATCTGTATACTTTCCATCATGTACTGCATGCGACATGGCAGTCAGAGTTGTTTAATTGTGCAGTGCAGTCTGCTATCAGTTGAATAGCACTTTGTCGAGATACTGTATTGGACTAAAGTGCTTAAGGAAGCCTAGTTTTTCCCTTGAAATTTCTTGAAATTCTCTAGTAAAATTAGTGACATTCCCGCAAATACTTTTGTGTTGTTATTTAACTTTTCGTGAGCGTTTCTATGGCAACAGCGAGTCTAAAATATAACTTTTTGTGATATTTTTCATCTTTTCTCTGCCATTTCTCACGTTTCCTTCTGTGAAATTTCTTTGAATGTTCTCCCAACTTACCAAGTACATTCACAACTCCAACCAGAAGCGGCGGTATAATACTAAATATATTTTATAATTCAGCTTTGAACATGTCGGCTTGCCAAATATATTTTATAATTAAAGTGGCACTACGACGGAATAATCGCCTATCCAAATTTTGAGTTGATTTAGAAGTACTTTTGAAATATATGAGGACAAATATCGTTCTCTCAACTCATCTTATTCCAAAGATATTCAGGTTTTTAAAACATGCAAATGAGACACATTATGACGTCATTTACTCACACAAATTTCTAAAAAGACGAACATCTTCGCAAATAATTGGTAGATTGTATAGTATGCTCATACGAATGCTACACGGTACTGTGTACAGAAATTGCTGGATATTTTCCTCAGAATTGATAATTTTATCGAGTTCGTGTGAGTAAATAACATAAGTACATTTGCATATTCGGAAAACATGAATATCTTTGGAACAACATGATATATTGACTAAGCGAGAATGCTATTCTTCTTCATTTTAAAAGTACTTCTAAATAAAATCTAAATAGGTGGACGATTTTCCATGTGCCACTTTAAGCTTTGAAACTTACACATGCAGAGCCGGCGCGATTTTTTAGGCTTGGACCTCACATAAGCGAACAAACTATGAATTACAAAAAATTACAAAAAAGTACGGATTTTCTTTAAGCTGTACGTCTTTAAAATACGAATGCGTTTTGTCGTAAAGCTTCCTGAAATTCCCAACAAATAAAAGAAAACGTTCGTCCGTTGTTGGAGAAGCCGCCATTTTATTCCCACGGTTTTGACCAGTCACAGTCAACCACTCATGGGTATAACGTCGCGAAGCGCTTTGAAAGCGAACATTTTAAAATCGCCTGTTGAAAATTGAGAGTGTCATGTCTAGTAATGTACACACTTTATAATAAAACCACTCAGTGATCAATTGTTTGGCTAGAAATACCAAGTAGTGTGTGCGGGCCTTTACTGACAATGTAGCGGCTGCGAGTCTTCGTATCCAGAGGCGTAGGAACGGATTTAAAGTTGGGGGAGCATTTTTAGGGTGGAAATTTTTAAATCTAGAAGCTCGGAAAGACAATTTGCAGCAATTTGAGCAAATGTTTTCATCTAATTCTACAGCGAGCATAGTTCAAATGAATCCAAGAGTTGCCTGCTGCCTCTTACCAGGTTACGCCATTTTTTGCGCCTAGTACTGACAAAAGGGTCTGGGAACCAATCTAACACTCACGTGGCAAAGGTTTAGGGGTTGTCTAACACTTCAGGCTGCTCAGGCTACACCCGTTTGTAAAATCTCGCCAAGATGAAGCCCAAAAAATTTAGCAATGCTTGTCCTGATTTGTTGGGGGCTCACTAGCCCCCCATTTAAAATTTTGGGTGGCTGAAGCCCCCAGTCCCCCGTTCCTACGCCTCGGATTATAGATCATTATAACAGTCACTAAAAATAACTAGAAATACGTTCCGAAATAACCCCTCGCCCGCCTGTTTTATCCCCCCCTGCAGGATTTTCCCCATCCATGGTCCCCAGTCCTCGCACCTGTACGCTGACTATTTGAAGATTTTGAACGTTATCTATACTATGGTTACAAATCAGGTCTGACTACATCACGGGCGGCAAATGATATTCTATTTTCTCAGGCAGTAATTAAAGAAAATCCATTGATAATGAAAGCAAAACGAAAATTGAAATCGATCAATTTTATTCGGGATGCGAAGTAGCAACAATATTGCGTACTTTAGTATAACTTATTAAAATCTTATAAAATTTATAATTAATAGAATTAAAAGAATTTGTATTCCTTAAGACTGCAGATCAATGTTTCGACCATTTGTGGACTCTAAGACCATTTTTTCTGTCGGGTGTTTGCTGCTGTTTCATTTGGGAGAATGTTAATTTCGGTCGCCATTTTGTCATACCACAATCAATTAAGGAAGCCTGGGTTTGAATTATGGTACTGCGCATTTTACTACATTAAACGTTGTCTCGGGTAGCCGAGCAAAAGTGTTTACATGGAAAAAAGTTACATCGCCTTTATCTCTCCCCCTAGGGTCACCCTCTACCCCCAGGGTGACCCTACTACCCGAGACAAGTGTGAAATTCTCCATGTAAACGCTCGCTGTCGAGACTAAATAAAATGAATGCAAAATTGGATCACCCAGGGTAGCTCGGGGTAGGGTGACCCTTCTACTAGGGACAACTCTCGTCCATGTCAAGAGGCCATAATATATATGTGTAAATAATTACAGCATACTAGAAGTACATATGGAAATTTTATGACGTCGCACGAGTAAAAAATCTCAAAAATTAAAGCTCGAGAAATGGAAGAGAAAATAATGTAAAACGTTGTACTGAACCGATAGCAAAGTGGTTCTTGTCACAGAGTGTCTTAAAGGTTCACAGTATACGGGACTAACAGAGTTCAAGAATAAAGACTTGGATGTTGAGCCGCACGGGACTAACAGAGTTTAAAGTGCATATACGAGAATTTTCAATTTTTTTCTAAAAATCGGCCGTATCGAGACGATTCTAACGATATATAACTATCTTAGACGGGTATTAAAACTTCTCGAGATATTTTGTTCCAAACAGGAGTTTTTCAAAACATGGCCGGGAGAAAAGAGTCTGAGTCCGAATAACGCTGATGACGTCAAATCGGGAACAAGCTGTAAGACGACTACAGTTGTTTACTTGGTTTTACCGATCCAACTGCGGACAAAATGCCTTCGCGATGCGTTGTATACGGGTGTTCCAACAAGCCAGACCCTGAGAATGGTATAATACTGTACAACATACCTTATGCTGGTTATTTGAGACCGGAGGCGATAGAAATACGGCAACGTTGGTCGTTGGATAGATTTTGTTAAGCGCAAGCGCGCAAAATGGGAGCCTTCCAGGTCAAGCTGAGTACTGCGTGTGTTCTAAAGTAAAACACTTCAATCCAGACGATTTTGTTGAAAACTTGGTTTGCCAGGACCAACGAAGGCCTACATTCCGTGGCCAAAGGCAAAGAGAAATGAAATTGGAATAACCTCCTATAAATATCCGTATTTATCGCAGATTATCGCGAAGAACTTTCACGGCGAGCGGCAATAGCGATACGACGCAAGGTG
The DNA here is from genome assembly GCA_035772405.1 of Chrysogorgia sp. JL179-B06. Lineage (NCBI taxonomy): Eukaryota > Metazoa > Cnidaria > Anthozoa > Scleralcyonacea > Chrysogorgiidae > Chrysogorgia > Chrysogorgia sp. JL179-B06. The sequence continues at coordinate 1,287,197 of JAYKKM010000237.1, forward strand.
AGAACTGAGAACATATTTTAAATATTTTTTTATCACAAACAATAAGCCACTATAAATAACTATTTACTATAACTGTAAATTATAACAGACCAAGGAAATATTGTCATTGAACATCTTGTCAGCTGCAAGTCTTCTCCAGTTACAGGCACTGACTTGGTAATTAAATCTCGAATTAAATATATCTACCATTAAAGCCACTTTTCTGTATACAGTTTTAAATATACACGAATGTGTTGAAACTGGATGATAACTCATGTGCTTACTATATTTATCTATTTTTGGTAATTTCCAAATTATGTTTGTTTGAAGGATGATGAGCCAATGCAATTGGAAACGGAACTAATTACATAATAACATGAACAAATTGTCTTTATGGCACAATGATTTTGAGGATTACTAAACAAGTTTTTTTTACTTTGTGTTATTTTGTAGTATCTCAAGTTGAGGAAACAACACAAAGCCAAAGAGCCAAGCCACACTACCATATCTCACCACTCCATGCATGCATGAATATTTAATAAATATATAATAATAAAAGTAATAAGAATGGTTTTGTTATAAATTGTGTTATACCAGTCTGAGTCATCTTCCTCAAAGCCTGCAAATTCATCCCCACTTGTTTTAAATGTTGTTCGAATTGACTGATACACAGATGATGGTTATAATGGTATTATTATTGATCGTACAAACCTCAAAAAGTTTAAATGTTGTGTCACTAGATTGAAATAAATAAATAAAAAGCTAAGCGGGAGAAATTATTGACTACTGAGGAGCGACAATATATTATTTTAGTTTAGGATCATTTATCATATTTGGGCTAATTCCGCAAGTGATATTTACTGTACTAATATAGTTGATGTGTACCATCATGTGTTACACATTCTAAGGCTTTAGATCAGATTTAGAATAAATATGATTATGCGTGCACTGTAAGTAGACTGTTATGACTTATGATGGTGGCATTTCGACATCTTGTAAGACGTAGGCAGACCTCAATGCTTTCACGCACCTCTCAATCTCAAGCATTGAGTTTCGTACTCGTTCTGGAGTTTCATTTGCACCGAGACAATATTCAACCGATAATAGTAATCGTACATTGGTCAGTCGTCATTTTGGTGTCGAGTGTCGACGCAATGTCAATGAGATAAAAAGTTACTTAGGAACTCCGCCGTCTATTGTCGTTCTTGAAGAGCCTCAACGCGAATCTTCCCTCTCTCTTTATCTTCTTCATATGTCCGAACCCATTCTTCATCAGCGATTGGTTCATCGTCATATGGAAGACAACCGTACTGTCTCTCCGGCTGTCTTTGTCTTCCTGACATGGCTGACAAGGGGAAGCTGCATCCAGTGAAGCAGATTCTCATTCCTCTACCTCGAGTTCATAAGTTGTCAGATAAGTCCAAATGCGTGTCTACTGTTGAACTTTCGTCCGAGTAAGATCCTGATGTAGACATTGTCACAAAATACAGAGTAATCGATAAATCGCTGCAGCCTGTCTCTCCAAACTATAGTAAACAACTCTTACTAGTCTTACAGCTTGTTCCCGATTTGACGTCATCAGCGTTATTCGGACTCAGACTCTTTTCTCCCGGCCATGTTTTGGAAAAACAATTTTTTTGCTATGTTTGATGCAAGATATCTCGAGAAGTTTTAATACCCGTCTATGATAGTTATATATCGTTAGAATCGTCTCGATACGACCGATTTTTAGAAAAAAATTGAAAATTCTCGTATATGCACTTTAAGAATAAAGAATAAAGACTTGGATGTTGAGCCGCGGACATATCACATTTTCACATGTGAAAACAAATTATTTCCGTAAAAAAATTGTTATACATGTAGGAAAGTACAGTACGGTAAAATACATTGCGTTATTCAGTTATATTACGTTACATTACGTTACGTTATATGTTACATTGTAATGTAATTACATTACATTACGTTACATTACATTACGTTACGTTACGTTATCTATTACGTTACGTTACCTATTACGATACGTTACGTATTACATTACGTTACGTTGCATTGCGTTGCGTTGCATTGCATTACATTATGTTACTGTACGATTCACTGTACTTAAATGAAAAAGTATTAAAATTAATATCACAGTGTGTCTAGTAATAAGCGAAAAACAAGCTTAAGATCATTAATTTGATGAACATTAGAATATCGAGGAAAGCATGACGAAAAGCTACATTTGTAGGTGTGGCTGTAGTCTGGCCAGCAGGAGGGTTAGCGGTGGAGTCGAAGGTTTTCTCGAAGGTAAATGTTCCAAATTTTTTTAATGTATCGTTAGAGCCTTCTGGAATATTGGTGATGAGCAAGATAGCAACATGGGGATTAGTTGGTGTGTCGGTGTGGACGAACAATTTAGCACTGTCTGTACCAGCGTCATAAAGTGGTAGATTTCTTACTCTCTTGTCTATCCATTTTCCTGTCGTGTCATTGCATAGACTGTAGTCACGAACACCAACGAACCAATCTGGAGATGGAGCAATCATGGATATAGCGGAAACTAGGGGATAGTCGGTGTTCACCTGGATGTCGGATACTACACTGGTTTCAATGTTTGTAATGACACTGCCTTGAAACTTATCAAAAGCTGTTTTTAATGAAATCTGTATATCCAATTCATTATTAATGATGGAAGGTGATCCTAAAAAACGACCAAAAAACAACCAAATTGGTTTCATAATGAACATCACATACTTAAGTTAATTAGTACATAAGTATTTATGCATAAGAACTCACGTAATTTCCAAATATTTTATTTATGGTCCATTTTTTCGTCAATACCGCTGACCTCTATATATAACTGAACTGCGGGATCTCCCCAAATAGTGTTTTAAAAAGGATGGCGTTACTTTGCTCTGTTACAGTTTCGTTTTTGAAGATGAAAAATGCCGTATAGTGTTCTGCTTGGACCGCGATAGATTTTTTGTCGAACTAACTTTAGTGAACAAGTCAATAATATTTGAATTTGGCTGAAATTGTCCAGGTTATAATCAGCTCATAACTGATTTCTATTTCTAACATCTCATACATACATATTGCTATGCTGTAGAACTATTCCCGTTATTCTACACAATAGTAATGTACTTGTTATAGCATTTGACATGCACTGACCACTGACCCAAAAACTAAACTTAACAAGTTAAACCGTCTTTACTAATCGACTGAGCTCAATTGGTGTCTGGTTGCGTGATGTGACATCAAAGCCAGTTCCTGTTAACAATTTCTTATTTAATGAAAACTTATCTTTATGTTACCCTAAGGATTATTCTGAAATATACTTCACCAAATTTATATAGTTATTACAACCCTGCATGCAACCCACAAAATTGACATCTTTATGGATATTTTCTCCTCAACTTGAACCAACGCGCCACCTACCTGTCTCAGCAACGCGTTGCACTCCTGTTGTCGCATTCGTTCCTGGTCTCCACATTACATAGGATGAATTGTGAGAACAGCCAACGACGCTAGAGAAATGAGGATTAGGAGGAAAATCTGAAGGATGAGTCACTTTTGTCCATTCTGGTTTGAATGTCAACTTGTATTTTGCCGAACCCTTGCAGACGGCTTCAGAGAACGATATGTTTGACAAGAATACAATGATCAAGCAAACAGACCCAGCGGCTTTCATCACAGCAAATAAAGTTATAAATCGACTATAAAAAGTTTTGTATAATCCTCGAAAACTTAGCAAGATATCACTAGCTTTTTCAATAGCTTTCACTTGTTGTTGCTCGCGATATCTATATAGCTTTCACTTGCATGTTGTTGCTCGCGACAGATACCACTTTAAAATCTCTGTAGCGTTACCCGGCAATACAATGGGCGGAATTCTTGTAGGGAATCACGCTGAGAAAACGATGATTAATTATTCGGCCTACACGTTTCTGTTTCCATGTTATTTTTGGTTCGATTTTCTAATTATTGCATCAAATAATAAAGCTTGGTTTTCATCCCCTCGCGAGGGTGATGAATTTCTCGCCGCGCTAGGGATCAATTTCTCACGATCATATACATATATATTATATATTATATATATATATATATATAAATTGAATAGAAAACCAGCTTTCATCAAATTCCGACGTTAAAACTTAGAAAACTATATATTTAGGTATTGGTCATCAGGGATATATACATCATGATGTCATAGATGGAATTTGCATGTGTTCAGTTCCTGCTTTTGTGTCAGCGATTCAATGCCACGATTCAAGAAAGGTTCTCAGTTTGCCAATTATTTTTCTTGTCTATACGATGTTTGCCAGGTCGAACGGATGATGCAGTTCATTGTTTGCGTGTAATTGGGCCACTATGAAATTCCGGTTATTTGTTCATAAGAGACATGGCCAGGAATGACGGAAATTCGTATTGCGCGTGCGCGAAATAATTCGCCCTGTGATGGAGTCATATTTGTAGCGTTTATATATGGCGTAATTATAAATTCGCCAAATTGAATAGCTTCTAAGTTAGTTTCAAAGTTTGCCGCAATCGAAACAGAATGAACAGGTGATCTGAATGCGTCTCAACAACACAAATGTTTGTTAGCCCTCAAACTCGCCGTACTTTTTAAACATTAATTTTCAAGCGTCGCTCTTATAGTTTGAATAGGAATATTACACGGACTCACAGTTATTGCGTTGTTTTTCATTCCGTGGGCAACTATTTTTAGTTGCCGCAATCGTTTCTCATTAACAAATGATTGCTTGATATTATTTGTTACGTTAGGTTTCAATATTCGAAATAACGGCCGTACTTTTTCGTTTTGAATCTTCAAAACATAGGACATTGCCAACCGCCAAAACAACGTGTCATCTTACTTTACCTTCAAACACACGGCTTTCCTTCGCTGATATAACCCTCAGCATTGTTCAAAGTTTACTATGGTTTGGATAAGAATACTTAGTGAAAACGTAGCTTTCCAATGCTATCGGTGTCTTTGGGATGACAAGGTTTAACACCGGCGTGATTACTTAGCTAACACATTAGACGAGCATATTTGAGTCTTGAGATGAATAAATTAAACGCATGATCGATGGGTCGTAATATGATCCACGGGGATGCGGAGGGTTAAATGGGGCTTTAAGCGTAACGCAAATAGCGCAGGCTCAATGTCCATAATTTCTGGCCCCCAAGGTCTTATCTCCGCCACGCCGACATGAATTGAGTACTCTGTATTGTATTTTATTGTATTGTATTGTGAATCGTATCTTCAGTCAATCAGTCCCATGACGAACAAGGTATAATTTAGAATTGCTAAGCTTTCGAGCTATTCATTCCTGCCATGATTGTATATAGTCTGATACAAAAGTTAGAAGTCGAAAGCTTTTTTAATTAAAAGTTAGTGTTTCTAAACACAACAATTGACCAATGATAGCGTCATGTGTAGAATGCTAATTATTTAATAAAATAAATTAGTGCATCGTTTTGTTGGTAATGATGTCACTTTTAATTGTGGTATTTGTCGCGAGCAAAAATTAGTGAAAACTTCGAAACCTTCGAGGTAAAGGTCGTTCGTTCGCCTGCGGTCGTCACGTAGGAAAATGGTTATCCAATAGGTTTTCTAAATATAGTTGCAATCAACAACCGAACAACAATAATACACAGCGGGAAACAAGACAAATTAATCAAATGACTTCTATACAACATTAACATACATCCAAGGAGTGTCGGAAAAGTTAGCTAAGATCCTAAGAAAAAAGGGAATCAAAGTATAACGTACAAGCCTGTTAATATACTATCTCAGATTTTCAACAAACCTAAGGACAAAAGAGACAAAGATCAAACAACGGGAATCGTATATAAATTTCCTTGCAAGGCTGTGATTTCGTGTACTACGAGGTTGAATTCATGTATGTAAGTTGCCAAACGATCGACTTACCTGTAAGTATTTGTTTTGTCTCTTCTTATCCGCAACAACCCTCGAGCTTTTTTCTGGCGATGTCCGACGAGAACTTACGAAATGTCATTTCTCAGTTCATCATCATCATCATCATCATCATCATCATCATCATCATCATCATCATCATCATCATCATCATGCTGTCGGTCGCGGTGCGACAAAGACTGCTTTCATTACGTGACAGCCACTCTCCATTTAGCTCTTTGCTGTGAGAGCGATATCCAGGAGTTGTTCTTGATATCCATGATTCTCAATTTGAGGGGCCTCGGCTCCGTATAGCAGGGTAGATAGCTCGATTGCGCAGTAGATCTTTCCTTTGATCCGCGTCGACATGCATGGTGGTTGTTCCAGAGTCTCTGCTAGCCTTGGCCATCCTCCTCTTTTATTTCAGCATCAATGCATTTTTTCAATGCATCATTTCTCAGTTAATACCCGGATTTATCGACTTCACCGATGAATATTTACCTTGCCACAGTGTTCATACACGCTTATGAGACTCGAAGATTTAAGAAACAAAAACAGCAAATGATTAGAAATTATACTTTTTTGTGGCATATAAATCTCAACAACAGGAGTGAGCAAAGGTCGTACGTCGACGAAGTACGAGTTTACCAGCTAAACTAAAGTAAGACTTAAACAAATAACAATGACAATACAAACTATCATAAAAATAGAACTAATTTCTAGCATTAACTAAAGAGAATTACGTAAAACTTACCATTTTCGAGGCTTTCTTCCTTGTGCTTTAAAATAAAGCAAACAAAATGGCCGTGCAGCGAGGCTTCCCTTTACCGCAAATACGCCACAGACTTATCCCCTCGCGAGCGAGGAAAACTTCCATTTTTCTAGAAAAGGCCATTTTGCACGCCCGCGTAGCTGATCATGAAAATTCAAACTAAATCAGGCGCGGCGGAACCGGTACGACTAGTGCGACCTTGGTCGCACCAATAATTCTTCTAATAAATAATTCTACTCGTTCATTTTAGTTTTAATTTAAGCTCTTTGATAAAGATTTTTGAGAGTATCTTAATATGAAATATGAACTAAAAATAAACGTATTCAAAGTCGCGAAAAGTGTTGTCTTTTGAGTATTTGGCCAAAATATTTTTTAAAAATGAAAAGATATACTGTTAAAAAATGTGATTTAAGACCTTTATATTTTATTCCAAAGTTCCCTCAAAATGCAGGAAATGCCGTTTTAAAGACCCAAATTTCATCCCCGGACCCCTAGATTTGTGTCGTCACAAATGGTCGCACCATTACTAAAATGCTTCCGCCGCGCCTGTAAATAAACGATCGTCAATCTCAAATCCCGGACAGGAATCGAACCTGTAACCTTCTATATTATCAATCGAACCAGTATAGATCATTCGCTCTCCATCTTTGCACGGTTAATAGTGTCGGTAGCTCAATCGCAATCAGAAGGGTGATATACAGGTTAGATTCCTTTTTGGGACATTTTCTGAGGATTTGAGCTTGACGATCGTCCTTGAATTGTTTGTCTACTCCAAGCTCCTACGTTCATCAGTGTACACACAGTTTATAGGACTAGGTCTTAAATGGCCTTGAAAACCCGTAATTCAATCAAGACTATATATGTTTTACTTATATACAAATAAAGGTTCAACGATAGCATAGCCATGCACGAAAATCTCTCGCTCTGTCAATAAGTGCTTATTACATTACGTTGCATATACGTTACATTAGATCACATTACATTACATTACATTACATTACATTACATTACATTACATTACATTACATTACATTACATTACATTACATTACATTACATTACATTACATTACATTACATTACATTACAGTACATCACATTACAGTACATCACATTACTTTACAGTACATTACATTACATTACATTACATTACATTACATTACATTATTACATCTTACGTTACACTGCAAAAAATGCTGTCTAAATTTAATTAGTGTATGCTGTGTAATATCTGTACACACAGTGTGTGTAAATTTTACACAAAATATGCGATAAATTTACAAAAGTAAAATACATCCATAATAACACATTATTTTGTGAAGAAATTACATTCTACACATGACAGTGCATTGTAGATTTTACACAAAATATTAAATAAAATTTTACAGGCAATATCCAAATAGCTCGTTGTTTCATTACATTATACTCATAGAATCTCCGCAATAAAACAATTCAAGATAATTAATTTCAAGAAAACAAAAACTCCAAAATGGACAACTGTAAATTCTCCACTGCTTGTCGTAATTGACGACGACGACGTCGTTGTCCTGGCGATTATTGAGGGGGACATGACGCTTGATGTGGCGTTAGATTTGATGGGTTTTTGAGTTCCTTCTATTTTAGCCAACATTGTGGTGAATTTAGATGTGCTAGGAGTTGGTATTTCTATCATGGTGCTGGGTGACATGTCAACTGCTGTGGTCACAGAGGAGGTAGCAGAGATACCTTCGGTAGCGATTACTGAAGGAGATATAACGTTTGATGTGGCGCTAGGTTTGATGGGTTTTAGAGTTCCATCGGTATTAGGCAATATTGTGGTGAATTTAGATGTGCTAGGAGTTGGTATTTCTATCATGATGCTGGGTGACATGTCAACTGCTGTGGTCACAGAGGAGGTAGCAGAGATACCTTCGGTAGCGATCACTGAAGGAGATATAAAGTTTGATGTGGCGTTAGGTTTGATGGGTTTTAGAGTTCTTTCTGTTTTAGCCAACATTGTGGTGAATTTAGATGTGCTAGGAGTTGGTATTTCTATCATGATGCTGGGTGACATGTCAACTGCTGTGGTCACAGAGGAGGTAGCAGAGATACCTTCGGTAGCGATTACTGAAGGAGATATAACGTTTGATGTGGCGCTAGGTTTGATGGGTTTTAGAGTTCCTTCGGTGTTAGCCAACATTGTGGTGAATTTAGATGTGCTAGGAGTTGGTATTTCTATCATGATGCTGGGTGACATGTCAACTGCTGTGGTCACAGAGGATGTAGCAGAGATACCTTCGGTAGCGATTACTGAAGGAGATATAACGTTTGATGTGGCGCTAGGTTTGATGGGTTTTAGAGTTCCTTCGGTGTTAGCCAACATTGTGGTGAATTTAGATGTGCTAGGAGTTGGTATTTCTATCATGATGCTGGGTGACATGTCAACTGCTGTGGTGACAGAGGAGGTAGGAGAGATACCTTCGGTAGCGATTATTGAGAGGGACATGACGTTTGATGTGGCGTTAGGTTTGATGGGTTTTAGAATTCCTTCTGTGCTAGCCAACATTATGGTGGATTTAGATGTGATAGGAGTTGGTATTTCTATTATGGTGCTGGGTGACATGTCAACTGCTGTGGTCACAGAGGAGGTAGGAGAGATACCTTCGGTAGCGATTATTGAGAGGGACATGACGTTTGAAGTGGCGTTAGGTTTGATGGGTTTTAGAATTCCTTCTGTGCTAGCCAACATTATGGTGGATTTAGATGTGATAGGAGTTGGTATTTCTATCATGGTGCTGGGTGACATGTCAACTGCTGTGGTCACAGAGGAGGTAGGAGAGATACCTTCGGTAGCGATTATTGAGAGGGACATGACGTTTGATGTGGCGTTAGGTTTGATGGGTTTTAGAATTCCTTCTGTGCTAGCCAACATTATGGTGGATTTAGATGTGATAGGAGTTGGTATTTCTATCATGGTGCTGGGTGACATGTCAACTGCTGTGGTCACAGAGGAGGTAGGAGAGATACCTTCGGTAGCGATTATTGAGAGGGACATGACGTTTGATGTGGCGTTAGGTTTGATGGGTTTTAGAATTCCTTCTGTGCTAGCCAACATCATGGTGGATTTAGATGTGATAGGAGTTGGTATTTCTATTATGGTGCTGGGTGACATGTCAACTGCTGTGGTCACAGAGGAGGTAGGAGAGATACCTTCGGTAGCGATTATTGAGAGGGACATGACGTTTGATGTGGTGTTAGGTTTGATGGGTTTTAGAATTCCTTCTGTGCTAGCCAACATTATGGTGGATTTAGATGTGATAGGAGTTGGTATTTCTATCATGGTGCTGGGTGACATGTCAACTGCTGTGGTCACAGAGGAGGTAGGAGAGATACCTTCGGTAGCGATTATTGAGAGGGACATGACGTTTGATGTGGCGTTAGGTTTGATGGGTTTTAGAATTCCTTCTGTGCTAGCCAACATTATGGTGGATTTAGATGTGATAGGAGTTGGTATTTCTATCATGGTGCTGGGTGACATGTCAACTGCTGTGGTCACAGAGGAGGTAGGAGAGATACCTTCGGTAGCGATTATTGAGAGGGACATGACGTTTGATGTGGCGTTAGGTTTGATGGGTTTTAGAATTCCTTCTGTGCTAGCCAACATTATGGTGGATTTAGATGTGATAGGAGTTGGTATTTCTATCATGGTGCTGGGTGACATGTCAACTGCTGTGGTCACAGAGGAGGTAGGAGAGATACCTTCGGTAGCGATTATTGAGAGGGACATGACGTTTGATGTGGCGTTAGGTTTGATGGGTTTTAGAATTCCTTCTGTGCTAGCCAACATTATGGTGGATTTAGATGTGATAGGAGTTGGTATTTCTATCATGGTGCTGGGTGACATGTCAACTGCTGTGGTCACAGAGGAGGTAGGAGAGATACCTTCGGTGGAGTCGAAGGTTTTCTCGAAGGTGAAGGTTCCAAATCTCTTCAACGTTTTATTACTACTAGAGTCTTCTGGGATACTGGTGATGAGGAAGATAGCAACATGAGGATTAGTTGGTGTGTTTGTGTGGACGAACAATTTAGCACTGTCTGTACCAGCGTCATAAAGTGGTAGATCTCTTACTCTCTTGTCTATCCATTGTCTTGTCGTGTCATTGCATAAACTGTAGTCACGAACACCAACGAACCAATCTGGAGATGGAGCAATCATGGATATTGCGGAAACTAGGGGATAGTGGGTGTTCACTTGGATGTCGTATACTACACTGGTTCCAATGTTTGATATGCCATTACCTTGAAACTTATCAAAAGCTGTTTTTAATGAAATCTGTATATCCATTTCATTATTAATGTAGAAAGTAGATCCTACAAAAAACAAGATAGAAATGTGTAAGGTGGCTCCTAGTACTCTTTTGTTTAGTTGCAGCTATAGTGAAACAAAATATTTTCAAAATAGAAAGAAATCTTTTGGTTTCATAATGAACTTGAAATTAGTACTATAAGTATTTATGAAAAAGTGTCGTAAAAAGGATAGCGTTAGCTGGGGTCCTTTTTCTTTTAAAGGGAAATACCGTACTGTGTAGCTTTTGCATTTACGATAATGAGAAAAGGAACGCCAGCTCACGCCATCCTTTTTACGACACTTTTTGTGCAATGTGAGCCCACAGTCCAGTTATATATAGAGGTCAGTGGTCAATACACATACATGCGTAACGGGTACTTTAGTGGATTTAGGTTCAGAATTAGGTTTAAGATTGTGTTTAGGTTAGCTTTAGGGTTAGGTTACACACACGCGCTTTGTATTGTGGGATACCAGAAATGAGTAAAACTTACGTTCAGGTTATACCTAGATGTTGTGAAAGTAATTATTGTTTCGTTGTTTTCAGCGATTTGTGTGTAACCAGGCTGTTGGATTCTCAGCTTGACCGTATAATTTATGTTTAATTGGGATCACGGTTTTGTTGAACTAACTTTAGTGAACAAGTCAAAATATTTGAGTTTGGCTGAAATTGTTCAGGTAATCAGCTCATAATTGATTTCTGTTTCTAACACGTCATGCATACATATCGGTATGCTGTAGAACTATTCCCGTTATTCTATACAATGGTAATGTGCTTGTTATACTATTTGATCACTGACCACCTGACCCGAAAACTAAACTTAACAAGTTAAACTTTCCTGTCTTTACTAATCGACTGAACTCAATTGGTGCAGTCTTGTTGCGCGAAGAATGAAGATGTGACATCAAACCAAGTTCCTGTAAACAATTTCTCTTTTAATGGAATTTATCTTTATGTTACCCTAAGGAATCGATAATTCTGAAATATACTTCACCAAATTTATATAGTTATTACAACCCTGCATGCAACCCACAAAATTGACATCTTTATGGCCATATTTTCTCCTCAACTTGAACCATGCCACCTACCTGTCTCAGCAACGCTTTGCACTCCTGGTGTCGCATTCATTCCTGGTCTCCACATCACATAGGATGAATTGTGAGAACAGCCAACGACGCTAGAGAAATGAGGATTAAGAGGAAAACCTGAAGGATGAGTCACTTTTGTCCATTCTGGTTTGAATGTCAACTTGTATTTTGCCGAACCCTTGCAGACGGCTTCAGAGAGAAATATGTTTGACAAGAATACAATGATCAAGCAAACAGACCCAGTGGCTTTCATCACAGCGAATAAACTAGTAATGGCTCGTTTTTCTGGTAAATCGACAAAAAGTATAATGCTCGAAAACTCGGCAAGATATCACTAGCTTTCTCTTGTGTTTTGGCTCGCGACAGATACACAACCAAAATGACATCCGCATTACTTAAAATCTCTGTAGCATTACCAACACAATGGGCGGAATTATTTTAGGGAGTCACGCTGAGAAAATGATGAGTAATTATTTTAGGGAGTCACGCTGAGAAAATGATGAGTAATTATTTTAGGGAGTCACGCTGAGAAAATGATGAGTAATTACTCGACCTACACGTTTCTGTTTCCATGTTATTTTTGGTTCGATTTTCTAATTATTGCATCAAATAATAAAGCTTGGTTTTCATCCCCTCGCGAGGGTGATAATTGGGATATAAAAATTGAGGGATATAAAAATTGAACTATGTACGCCCCTTTACTTCGGTGTTGTTCAGTAGCGTGGGTGTCCTAATGCAACGTTCACTTCCCTTGTGGCCCCACGCGCACTTCACGCTCCCACAAGAGGTTGTCAATGACGATCGCAGCCAACGACGCTAGAGAAATGAGGATTAGGAGGAAAACCTGAAGGATGAGTCACTTTTGTCCATTCTGGTTTGAATGTCAACTTGTATTTTGCCGAACCCTTGCAGACGGCTTCAGAGAGAGATATCTTTGACAAGAATACAATGATCAAGCAAACAGACCCAGCGGCTTTCATCACAGCAAATAAAGTAGTAATGGCTCGTTTTTCTGGTAAATCGACTAAGAGTTTTGTATAATCCTCGAAAACTCGGCAAGATATCACTAGCTTTCTCTTGTTTTGTTATTGCAAGCAACAGATACCACAATATTTAAAATAACATCATTACTTACAATTTCTGAAGCGTTACCAACACAATGGACGAAATTCTTGTAGGAAGTCACGCTGAGTAAACTATGCATTAATTACTGGACAATGGAATTATTTTCTCAGTTTGGAGTACCGTAAATACAGTACCTCGGTTTTGTATTGTAAATACAGTACCTCAGTTTTGTATTGTAAATACAGTACCTCAGTTTTGAGTATTGTAAATACAGTACCTCAGTTTTGAGTATTGTAAATATATATAGTACCTCGATCAGTTTGGAGTACTGTAAATATAGCACCTCAGTTTGGAGTATTGTAAATACAGTACCTCAGTTTTGAGTATTGTAAATACAGTACCTCAGTTTTGTATTGTAAATACAGTACCTCAGTTTTGAGTATTGTAAATACAGTACCTCAGTTTTGAGTATTGTAAATATAGTACCTCAGTTTGGAGTACTGTAACTGTAACTGTAAGTACAGTACCTCAGTTTTGTATTGTAAATACAGTACCTCAGTTTTGAGTATTGTAAATACAGTACCTCAGTTTTGAGTATTGTAAATACAGTACCTCAGTTTGGAGTACTGTAACTGTAACTGTAAGTACAGTACCTCAGTTTTGTATTGTAAATACAGTACCTCAGTTTGGAGTACTGTAACTGTAAGTACAGTACCTCAGTTTTGTATTGTAAATACAGTACCTCAGTTTGGAGTACTGTAACTGTAAGTACAGTACCTCAGTTTTGTATTGTAAATACAGTACCTCAGTTTGGAGTATTGTAAATACAGTACCTCAGTTTGGAGTTCTGTAAATGTTTGAAGTATTGTAATGTCTTCGTGTAGTTATATATAGGTCAAGATTACCAATCTGTAAATGGTCCTGGCCTGGGGACGAGGTTGCCCCCTTCCCTATCCCAATCCGCACCTCAATGGATACACTATTATACACTTTGATACTCCGATAATTACAATGTGTGGTGTAGTCTTAAGTTTTACATTCTTACATAGTCTTACTGTATAGTAGTGCAAAGTGCATGCTTATAACGTCAAACAATTTTATTGTTTTATTTGGAAGAACTTTTGAAATGATAAAGTAACTTCTTTTGAAGATTTTCGTTTCTTCGCTTTGTTTTTTATATATTTCAGTTTGTTTGATATATGTAAATGTCTGGAATTTCATCAGAGAATGTTATATATCTTCGCCTTCATAAAATGAAAAGACTAAAGTGTGAATAACATGTGCGCGTGTTTCTCCCAGAACACCAAACTTCTTGATTTTAAAGGATTTCGTTTGAGAACGAAAGTGATACACAAACTTTTCCGATAAGTCATTATGCATGATATGTGTGACGAAATGCCATACATTTTCATATCAAACTGAAATATTTCAAAAACAAAGCGAAGAAGCAAAAATTACCTTCAAAAGAAGTTACTTTATCATTTTAAAAGTTTTTCCGAATAAGACAAAAAAATGTTTACGTTATAGGGCACTTTAAAGTTTATTGATAACACTTTGATGATAAGCCAAATACTTGAAATATCTCAGAGAAGCCGAAACATCGAGATAATGATACGGAAGGGTATTATAACACACCCTATTTCTATTTTCCTATCATTCGCATATAGTCCACTGCAATGTGAAACATTCCGAAATATTTATTTAGCAGCCTCCTCCCCATATCTGCATCCATACATGTTGTTGTGTGTTTTGACGGTTTATATCTTGCCCTCACCTTTACTGGGAAAAAACAATTTAGCACATTTGTAAAATATATATATATAGTTTATAATTCGAAAAGTGGTAAACTGCCAAGATTTTTAATGACGAAATACTGACGTTTCGAGCGGAGCTCTTCATCAGAATAAAGGCTCCGCTCGAAACGTCACTAAAAATCTTGGCATATTACTTTGTTATATATCCAAAACACTGTCTACGCAACACTCTACATTTTTATAGCTTACTCTTTTCAAAGTTTTAATAGACGACTTCCACGATCATGCGCAGTAACAACAAATATTCAAATTTTCATCGTAGGTAAAAATAACTGTTTCAGCTGGAATAGTAGAAGTGCAAAGTTTGAAAGGAATTGTGTAAAAAGGAAGAAGTTATACAAGCAGAAAGTTGGCCATTTCAAAAGGGATTTATTAGTGATTTAATAAGGATTTAGGCTTGGTGGGCGGGCGTTGCACACCAAGCCAAAATCCCCATTAAATCCATAGTGAAGAGCAAAACTTCCGAAGTGTATAGCTTACGCACTATTTGCCCGATTTGTTTCAATTTTACTATTTTTAATATGATCTTTCTAAATAAAACAGTTGTTTTTACCTCATATGAAAATTTGACATAAAGTTGCTACTGCGCATGACCCTAAAACTCGTCTAAAAGCGACTTGGGGATTTTACCCCTAGCCAGATTATCCCAAAACGTGTCAAAGTCATATTAATTCACCTAGTAAACGGAGCTCAGGAAATACAACACGTGATGTATCGGAAGAATTATTAGTATCAGATAATGAATGAAATATTTATTTAATGAGGAAGCCACGGCCAAAGGTGCTGTACACGAGGCTCCTCTATACATAAATATTAAGATAATGATGAAAAAGATAGAACATTACTTATTCATCAATGACCAAAAATTAATGTGCCTATGACCCCAAATATCAACCTCGTACCCAGGGCATTTTGCCTCCACGGCGGAAGGTCGGCGAAAATGGCTCTGGGATCGGCTGGTCCATTCTATAATGCGATTGGCCGGCTTGTTATAATACTCAATTAATTCAGCCGAGTATAATTTATTCATCTAAATCTGAATACCGTCTTCAAATTTTACAGCAAAGTAGAAGTGATAGCTTTCGCTAAATTGGATATATGCTTCTTTGGTGGATTATTAAGCTTCTTAGTTGCTTTTACGCCGATGAATGCTGACATGTACAAATCTTAAGAGCATTGAATATTTCTCAATTATTCAGGTCAACAAAACCACAAAAATTATCATATCAAAACACCCAGAATTTCTGGGTGTCATGTGACCAGCCGATCCCAGGGCCATTTTCGCCGCCCTTCCACTGTGGAGGCAAAATGCCCTGGGAACGAGGTTGCCCAAATACGATATTAGTAATATAGATTCTACATGAAGTAAATAGTTGAATACCAAAATATTTTATGATTTGAGCTTTGTGTTGATGTTTTATAAAGGTTTATTTGTCCGAAATGCTAATGAGTGTGACGTCATTTACGGCATCATTTCAATCTAACTCAAGCGTTGATGATGTACTTGACCACTATAGTAAAGATTTTATCAAAGATTTTATCTATTTTATCAAGAGTAAAATATTCAGTTCATTATAAAAGTGGGATTTAAAGACAAATGAACAACGATGAAAAAGTCTTCTTATATTTTAATGAAGATAACACCATTGTGCTGGAGGATGTTTTAGGGCGCCGATCCAAGATTACTTTAGCTGTGGTATTTTGAAGTACTTGGACAGATTTCATAAGAGTTCGATATATATCGTACAAGACGGAGGGCATAAATTATAAATAATTATTGGGATGAGATTTTTGTGATATTTGGAATAATCAAGGTCGAGGTAGGACAATCACTTACCGAGACAATTGATTATCCAGATATCACAAAAATCGAATCTAATAATTGTTTTATTATATATTGTGTTTTCAGTTTTTTCGATTTCGAAGACGAAAATAGAACAGTCATGTTGTTTTTGCTTGTGTGGAAAGCTAAAGCTCGTT
Source organism: Chrysogorgia sp. JL179-B06 (assembly GCA_035772405.1). Taxonomy (NCBI): domain Eukaryota; kingdom Metazoa; phylum Cnidaria; class Anthozoa; order Scleralcyonacea; family Chrysogorgiidae; genus Chrysogorgia; species Chrysogorgia sp. JL179-B06. The sequence goes on from JAYKKM010000237.1 coordinate 1,304,120, forward strand.
AGGAAATCTCGCATTGCGGGCGCAACCTACAGATTAGTGAATAATCTGCTAGCAGATGTTGCGCTGCTGTATTCGCTCATGATTCGCTTAGTCAATGAGAAGACAGGAAGTCATGACTACAGTGTATAATAATCATATGTGGTTATTTGTTTTTGTGTAATATTTGAGTCATGCTTGCCGTAAAATTAGCTTTCGTGTTTAGAAGTTTTTCCGGACCCTCCTAGATAAGTCGCGCATTGTGCGCAAACTGACTTCACAAATTTGCTGCCCTTCCCTCGAAAAAATCCTGTATCTGCTTTGATCCCCCCCCCCCCCCCCCCCCCCCCCCCCCCGGTTATCTCAGTAGGGTACTTGAAGTTTCAAATGATAATCTCGCCACCAATGATTTGGTGTTTTGCTCTTCAATAGTTAATATATTATTTGTACTGATAAATGTCAAATTACTTCTCAATAAAATGTCAACATTCAATATACAAATGCCATGAAGAAAACAGACCCAGATCATGACAGTAAATAAAGTATAGTCATGGTTCGTTTTCTGGTAAATCGACTACGAGTTTCCTAGAGCGGAGACATGTACACTCAAAAGACTCGATGGTTGTTAGTCTTGTTACACCAGAATGCTAAGGATGGCGCTCAACGTCTCATGGAAACAACATTGGACAAATGAGCAGCTCTATGGCGACCTTCCTCCAGTTTCAACGAAGATCAGGCAACGTCGAATTCGTCTCGCATGAGGTCACTGCGTTAGACACCCCGAGCCGATGTTAGGGATTGTGAACAGAGGCAGGAGAAAGACAACCTTCGTTGACACCCTTTTGGACGACACTTGTCGCGAAGATGTTGGTTATTTGGAAAGGACTATGAAAGATCGTGGCAGCTGGAAAAAATTTATTGCTGGAGTTCGTCCGAGAGGTCGACATAGATGAGATCCTAATCCTTGAAAAGCGATATCACTAGCTTTCTCTATATTTATAGCTTAATTTCACTTGTTTTTGCTTGCTACATATATTGCAATTAAGATAATATCATTACTTAAAATCTCAGTCTAGCGTTACCAACAATACACAATTGAGCTCTTTTAGGGAGTCACGCTGAGAAAACTATGCACTGCATTAATTTTTTCATTAAATAGTTAGCGTCCTACGTAATATATAATTGCTGAATTACCGTGTATGCTCGATACAAAGAATTTGGGAGAACTTTTGCTTTCACTAAACATTTGCATCAGGCTAATGCATGAAATATACACCGCAAAACAGTTAACTTCATAGTTCGTAAAGTCTATCAGGCTTTTAGTTCTGGATCCGGGACAAGGTTTATGGGCTTATTGCCAAACATTTTTGGGTGTCCTTACGCATGCTCTGTCTCAACCTCGTCCCCAGGGGGCCCGGGAGCGTAGATGAGACCCTGGGTACGAGGTTAGCTCTGTCTTGCTGCAGTCTTCACTATGCGTGTCTGATTTCTCGTGGTTCTGTCAACAAGAATGAGAAAAAGCTGAAAATATGCAGTAAAATTGGATTATATAAGACGAAGTCGAAGTAAAAGTGTCTTCATGATGAAAATGTAGAGATGTCATGTGGCAGAAACAAATAAGAAAAATTCCTAAATTAAATTATACTAAACTGTCTTTGGATTATATTCTCGGACGAGTTTCTCACGTTTATTAAGTTCGTAAAAATGTTAAACCTCAGGATTATTTTAGTTGACAAATGGCAATACGCTTAAGTTCCCTTTTTCATATTCTACTGTGTGGTTACCGAAACATTTGAAAGGTTTCCGTTACATTACGTTATACATTACATTCCGTTACATTACGTTATACATTACATTACATTACATTACATTACATTACGTTACGTTACGTTATATTACATTGTATTGCCCATTACATTACATTACTCTCATAGAATATTAGCAAAAAAGAGATTCAAAATCATTAATTTCAAGAAAACAAAAATACCAAAATGGACAACTGAACTTTCTCCACTACTTGTCGTTTTTGACGACGACGACTTCGTTGTGCTGGCGATGATTGAGGTGGACATGACGTTTGATGTGGTGTTAGATATGGTGAGTTTTAGAGTTCCTTCTGTATTAGCTGGTGTGGCCACAGAGGAGGTAGGAGAAACACCTTCGCTGGAGTCGAAGGTTTTCTCGAAGGTGAAGGTTCCAAATTTTTTCAACGTTTCATTACTACTAGAGTCTTCTGGGATATTGGTGATGAGCAAGATAGCAACATGAGGATTTGTTGGTGTGTCTGTGTGGACGAACAATTTAGCACTGTCTGTACCAGCGTCATAAAGTGGTAGATTTCTTACTCTCTTGTCTATCCATTTTCCTGTCGTGTCATTGCATAAACTGTAGTCACGAACACCAACGAACCAATCTGGAGATGGAGCAATCATGGATATTGCGGAAACTAGGGGATAGTGGGTGTTCACTTGGATGTCGTATACTACACTGGTTCCAATGTTTGATATGCCATTACCTTGAAACTTATCAAAAGCTGTTTTTAATGAAATCTGTATATCCATTTCATTATTAATGTAGAAAGTAGATCCTACAAAAAACAAGATAGAAAACGCGTTAGGTGGCTCCCGTATCGCATAATCTAAAATGTCATAAACCTAACCCCCGGCCTAATTAGTTTTCTAACCCTAACCCCCCGCTTAACAACTTTTAAAACTCGTGTGACCCGCGGTATGGCGGTAATTTGAAACTCAAAACAGCTGTCACTGGGTGCCACGTGAATATGCGTGACGATCACTGAAATCTGAGACGATACAACACTGATGTGCGGGATAACACGCAGTGCGGGAAAACACACGTGTTTTATCACACAGCGGGGCACGCGTATTCACGTGGCACCAGTGACAGCTGTTTCGAGTTTCAAATTACTGCGCGTGCAATTGTCGTCTCAGTTTCAAATTAGAGAACACAGGCGTCACAGGAGTTGGGCTCCCTGTAGTTTAGACTTTATCAGTTGTCAGAAGTTTCCGGTTAAATTTATTCAGCTAAACTGGGCCCAGTTATCTTTTAACTACAGTTTAACTGCTGCCATTATATTTTCTCACTGTAAATGTCCTAAATATTACCGAACAGACACTGATTACACATACACCTTATGGTAGATGTAACTACACATTATTTCATTATATTGTAACAATAAACTGAAAATAATAGATGATAATATCCTCTAATTTTGACAGATCCAATGAATTCCAATATAAATACAGATCGCTACACAACGAGCTTGGGCGACTGTGGCATTTGATAACATACTTTTCTATTATATTTAATACGCGAACGTGCATACCCTTCGTAAAACCTGTTCATATATTTAGAAATTAATCGGCAATACGAATGCCACTAATTCGTCGATCGTAGATTTTTGAACGTTCGCGGACCAACCGGTCGTTTCGAAATCGCTCGTCATCTTTTAGTATCGCCGTCTACCGCGATTAGCGTGTGCAGTTGTAATCATTCGATCAACACAGTTGTCAGCCACATTGCGGGTGAAGTTTCATATAAATCCCGAAATGACGTCACATAGACTATCGGTAGTACTGAATTCGAAATTAAAATCAGCTGTTATTTCTAAAAAAGCATTATCGTAAGTATCGTAAGAAACCCATTGAAGGCTGTAGTCTGACAGCCGAAAGCTCGTACCAATAAAAACTTATATCAGTGAACGCTTGTTCGCTTGTTTTATATCATTATGTTTAAACCTGATATCGGCTCGTATATTTTTTCTATTATCGTAAGAGTTAGGGTCTGACTTGTTACTCCGGCTAAACCGAGCAAAGGTTTTGATGGCTTTCCTGTATTTTTCGTGTCAACAAATTGTAATTATTGCATCATCCCGATAGGCTTTGTGGTGTGTTCATTTTCACGTCGCCATCTTCGAGTGTTCGTTCAAACTATCCAAAGAAATATAGTAGATTTGTTATAAGATTCATAAGGAATGTTTCTGGCAAGTTTCTTGATAATAAACATGCTCACAATGCTTACAATCGCACACGCCGATCGCGGTAGACCTGCAAGCGTTTTCGACCTACAAGTAGATTTTGAAAGTAACTGACTTAAACAGCAATGTGGGCTGACGTTTCATATAAGTATCCTGAATTTAAAACATAGTCCTAACCCCTAACCTTACCCTACACCTAATACTAACCTTCCTGTCTTTACTAATCGACTGAGTTCAATGGGTGCAGTCTGGTTGCGAGTCCAGTTAACAATTTTTCATTTAATGGAAATTTATCTTTATGTAATACCTTAAGGATTATTCTCAAATATACTTCATCAAATTTATATAGTTATTATAATCCTGCACCCACAAAATTGACATATTTATGGATATTTTCTCCTCAACTTGAACCACTGACAACTCACCTGTCTCAGCAACGCGTTGCACTCCTGTTGTGGCATTCATTCCTGGTCTCCACATCACATAGGATGAATTGTGAGAACAGCCAACGACGCTAGAGAAATGGGGATTAGAAGGAAAACCTGAAGGATGAGTCACTTTTGTCCATTCTGGTTTGAATGTCAACTTGTATTTTGCCGAACCCTTGCAGACGGCTTCAGAGAGAAATATGTTTGACAAGAATACAATGATCAAGCAAACAGACCCAGCGGCTTTCATCACAGCGAATAAAGTAGTAATTGGCTCGTTTTTCTGGTAAATCGACGAAAAGTATAATCCTCGAAAACTCGGCAAGATATCACTAGCTTTCTCTTGTGTTTTGGCTCGCGACAGATACACAACCAAAATGACATCCGCATTAGTTAAAATCTCTGAGCATTACCAACACAATGGGCATCATTTTCTCAGCGTGACTCCCTAAATTCCGAGTAATTACTCAGCCTACACGTTGTCACGTTTCTGTTTCCATGTTATTTTTGGTTCGATTTTCTAATTATTGCATCAAATAATAAAGCTTGGTTTTCATCCCCTCGCGAGGGTGATAATCTCGCTGCGCTAGGGATATACAAATTGAACTATGTACGCTCCTTTACTTCGGTGTCAGGTTGAGTACTCTGTTAAGTAGCGTGGGTGTCCCTATATAATGCAACGTTCACTTCCCTTGTGTGGCCCCACGCGCACTTCACGCTCCCACAAGCGGTTGTCAATGATGATCCTAAGTGTATAAGTACCAGCCAGACTCATCCAGATTGTTCCAAGCTACACTGATGAGCTGTAGTACAGAGAAGACGTGTCTGTAGATTTAACACTCTATGAAGTAGCGTGGGTGTCCTTTAGCGATAATGCAACGCTCTAATCCCTTGTCACTAATTCACGCTATTTGGATGTTCTGATCGCCCGTGCTGTCCCACAAGCGCGGTTATCAATGGGCCAAGACTCATCCAGTTCGAAACGGAACGAAACCAAAATCGGAACCGCCGAAACAAGTAAAAACACATCAGAAAGTAGATACTTCATGTGACCCTGACTGACCGGAATTTAACAACTGAACTGTTGGAATTATTCACCCGATTTCTCTTCTTTTTGGCTGTAAGCTATTTACCGACACTGATGTAAGCATATACCAACAAGGTATACCAATTAGGTGAAATTTGGTTTAGTAATTTGAGAAATATTTAGCCAGTGCAGTCGTCCGGTATATTGATTCCATATTTGGAGTTGTTTACCAGTTTTGAAAAGACCAGTGAATTTTAGCACAAATATCAAATTTAAATACTTTAAACAGGAATATCTGAAGACAATGAAAAAACTAATGAATTCTGGGAGTGTAAAATGACAGTTTTCTTTAAGATGTATCATAGCTGTGGTTTATATATATATATATATATACTAGAAATACGTTCCGCAATAACCCCTCGCCCGCCTTTTCTACCACCGCCATGACAATGCATGTTTTCATTCTTAGATTATTGGAAATGTGTTTATATATAAGCAGTTTCAGAACGTTCTAAGGTTATTACCAATCACCATGGTTTATACGTTGCTCAAAGATATATTTAAGTTTGTTACCACGACAAGTATTGCTGCCTCCCCTCAGGGAGGCACCTAGCGTGCGTAACTCGTGCTCAGTGCCGACGAATATTTCGATTTGTTCGAGTTTGTCTGGACGCACTTTCCGGAGGGGCACGGGGGACACTTACTAGGGAAACTAGGGAAAAATGCGCATGTTCTATTTGCACGCTGTCTTCGGTTTAAAGAATAACGAGGAATAACCAGTTATTTATTTACTTTATCAGTTATTTTTTTGCTGGGAATCGAATAGTTGACACTAAAATCGACTCCGCTGTTTTCGCTTGCTTATGAACTGCCGAAATTCGAGAGTATTTGAGAGCCCCGATTACCCGATCGCAATCGCTGTATGTTTCTTATTTGTAATGGTATCGTCCTTAATCGACAGCTTCAGTACTTTACTAGGAGTAATCAAGGATTAATATATGTAAGTGCATTCGACGCATGTGGACCAGCAAATGGTGAATGAAGATTGGTTTACAAACATAAAATTATACAACGGTGATCCCGCATTTCCCGTTCGTTAGTTCGATTTGAAATATGACCGCTCGACCGCTAGATGAGTCAGCCGCAAATATTACAAACGTGAAGTTCGATTTGGCAAACGTGTCGCTTGAATGGAAAATTTATAGTCGCGAGGCTTGCTCGTTTCAAGTTCAAATGGTCACATTGAATTTTGACATTATGCCATATGATTACCGTATGTTATTCTAAATATTCTACATTCTATTTATTTGACCTCCATGCTTTATAGAAAATTTCTAGCATCATTCTGCTGGCTTAATCCTGAACACTTCTACAGGCAACCTCGTGCCCACTGCCCCTGTGTCAGTCGCGAGGCAGCATTTCACTTCTGATAACTCCTAGTATATATATATATATATATTGTTGGGGCAGTCAAATTTTCATATACATATATTTGACCATATATATATATATATATAATATATATATATATATAGTACAATATTATCTACAGACACGTGTTTCGCTGTTCCACAGCTCATCAGTGTAGCTTGGTACAATCTAGATATGGGCATGAGAACTAATTATACTGTATATATATATATATATATATATATATATATATATATATATATACAGCAGATTGCAAAAACTATGGCAAACGAGATATCAACATATAAACATATCGGGTGCATTGTGGGAATGGGGGCCATCAACTAATTTGAATATTGTCATTCTGTTTTACATTTATTGGTCCGGTATATGCCTGAAAGGAATGTATAGCATAACTAGCCTCCTCCGCAGGCAACTCTGTGGCTTCTTTTCCCCGAGTCAAATAGCTTCCAAACGCTGTTTTCGCCATTTTCCCAGGCAAAACATCGCTCGGAGAGATTTGACAAGGAAAAAAGAAGCCACAGAGTTGCCTGCGGAGGAGGGTATAGCATAACAAGCTCGGTTTTAAAAAAATGAACTGCTTATTAACTATTACTATAGGGTAGTGTTACATGCATTTAACTATATATCGCTTAGAAACCTGTGAAACTTCTAGGATATAACTATGATATAACTATACCGTAACTTCGTAAGCCATGCGGAACGCAATTATTGTTATAAAACAGCACTTATCATTCCAAAGGCCTTTGTCTTTGAGTTAACCATGTTAAAATGCAAAGTGGGTTTCTTTTGTATTTTAATGACAAAGCCAAATTAATTTACCTAATTGCTTAATAGCGGAGCGCACAGATGACGTTAGGTTGTTGATATTTGTCCGCATTTATGGTTCAAAAAATAAGTCCTAAACAATAGGAAATGGGTCATTTGGGAATTCTTCAAACTTAATTTTATTTTGTTTGTTCGCAATTTGGGTTTAAAAATAGAATCTGTGCGCTACGCTATTAACCTTGTATTGTTTCAAGTAATGAGCTGGTTGTTCTCGATTCCCTTGAGAACAGTAAAACGTTTCCGTGGGCCTTATAAGCTATTATAAGATTTATTATAAAATTATATGTAAACGATGGATTTAGTTTTGCGATTGATAAAAACCTGCGTGATAACCGATTGGCAATTCCTGAACACAGATAACCTCGTCAATGATGTCAAGCTTTCTGTTACCGCGGCCATCCACAAAATACCCGCATTTGAAATTAGTGCAGGTCGTTGCCGGTGCGATTTTATTTGGATGGTTTTCCAGTAGATACATCTTCAACATTTTAGGAAAGGTAAATTTGGGACAATCACTGAGTTGAAAGTGAGAGAATTTTGCTTTATTTGCTTTGTCTAACACCCTAAGATGCACTTCGAATGTCGAAATTATCCCTCTATACAGTAGTTGTCAAACCGTGAATGTGGACTAAAATATTATTCAAATTAGTTGATGGCCCCATTCCCACAATGCACCCGATATGTTTATATGTTGATATCTCGTTTTGCCATAGTTTTTGCAATCTGCTGTATATATATATATATATATATATATATATATAATATATATATATATATATATATATATATATATATATATATATATATATATATATATATATATATATATATATATATATATATATATATATATATATATAGTGTATATAGTGAGAGTTAGAATGAAGCTAAGTGAGTATATAGTGTATATTGTGTATATAGTGAGAGTTAGAATGAAGCTAAGTGAGTATCACTTTATGTGAGTAGTTTTGGAGCAATTCTTTTAGGTAAATTTTAGGTAATTTGTCGATGTTTAGCGAGGATTATAGTAAAGAACGGAAACATTGGGTTGGGATGTTCCGGTATTGGGGATTAGTGATGAAACAATTTAAAGCAACTGATATGTAAGTGCGTTTTACAAAGCATATTATATGGCAGACAATGTGAATAAGTTGTTTGTGAAGATATGAGTACGGGATTTTACCGTAGAACGAGGCAACAATGTGATTAACCCTAACCCCTAACACTAACCCGAACGTTAATCCTAAACCCTATTGTGTTATTTATTAACTGAAACATAACGCGAACGGGATTTTTTTTTCGCGAACGAAGCATACTATGACTATATACAGACTAGAGTAGAGGTTGATCAAAAGTGATAATATATATACAGTATATACAGTTTTGACAATAGACATGTATATATTGTGTATATAGTGTATACAATACACTATATGTTCAAAAGTGATAATATACAGTATATACAGTTTTGACAATAGACATGTATATTGTGTATATACTGTATACAATACACTATATAGACAATATACACTATATACAGACTAGAGGTTGTTCAAAATGATAATATACAGTATATACAGTTTTGACATTAAACATGTATATTGTGTATAGTAAGTGAGTTTATACAGTTAAGTATATGTATACAGAATATACACTATTTATTGACAGGTGTATATTGTGTATATTCTGCAATACCGGGCCAGCGTAAAACGATGAACACAAGAGGAAATGGCGAAAGCGAACAGGAAACAAGGCGAGGTAGGTCGAATGTTCAATCGTTTACCGCACCTTTCTTTATCGCAATCGCTAATAATGCTACGGCTAGCACGACACATGGCGCCCGCATTGACAATGTAAGCGTGGGCCGAGTGGCTGGTCCCTTCCTCATTGTCACGCCTACATTCCTTATATGGTATACGTACGGTAAATGCATATGACCTCCAATCCGTAATATTCAAATTAGACGATTTGGTGTCATACCAAAAAAGTCGGCAAACGAGTGGCGCTTAATACTTGATCTATCTCATCCCGAAGCGTTAACGACGGTATAGACTCCAGCAAATGTCATACACAGTATTGCAAAGTAGACGATGCTATAAATTTGATAGTGGCTACGGGCCAAGGGGCCCTAATGGCAAAATTAGACATTAAGAGCGCTTACCCGTATCATACCAGTTCACCCTAGCGACCATTTTTTGCTCGGCATGAAATGGCGTGGAAAATGCTATAATAATAATAATAATAATAATAGTAAGTACTTATATAGCGCTGATTCCCTATAGTCCATCAGCTCTTAACATTTTAACATTAACTATGCTATTTAAAATAAGAATATTAAAATTTGAAGAAAAATAAAGTTTCCTATAGATAAAATATGTTCCTAAAAATTACTAAATGTTAAATGCGGTTTTAAAAAAGTAAGTTTTTAACTTTTTCTTGAAAACTTCAGGATGTATAGTCGCATCTCTCATGTCTTGAGGCAATGAGTTCCAAAGAAGTGGGGCAGCTACTGAAAAGGATCTGCGTCCGTAGGTTTTCAATTTGTAGCGAGGTATAGTTAAGTAGTTTTCATTGCCAGATCTTAAAGCAGGCCTAGGTACATATTGTTCAGTGAGATCTTTTAGATAGGCTGGTGCAGAATTATTAAAGCATTTGAATGTAAGAAGAATGATCTTAAAATGGATTCTATATTGTACAGGAAGCCAAATGCAGTTCTCGCAAAATAGGAGAAATATGCTCGTACTTGGTGGTGAGGAATATCAATCTTGCTGCCGAGTTTTCTACACTCTGTAGTCGTTGGATAAGTTGATTTGGTTAAGCCGTACAATAATGAGTTGCAAAAGTCCAGTCGGGTGGTAATGAAGGCGTGGACCAGAGTTTCGACAGACTGAGATGACAGATATTTACGTATTCGGCTTATATTTCGTAAATGGAAGAAAGCTGATTTGCAGATAACATTAATATGGTTTTCCATAGACATTGTCGGGTCGAACGTTACACCGATGTTCTTAACACTTGTAGATGGTTCAATAACTGCATTACAGACGGATACAGACGAAATCTCTGGTGCGAGGCGATGACGGGCATGAAGAATTAAAAGTTCAGTCTTTCGCCTATTCATTTTTAGCATGTTATCAGATATCCATTTATCGATGTCATGGGTGCAGGCTTCAATTTTCTCATGTGCTAACTGCTCTTCTGATGAATCAAAATAGGTATAACTGGGTGTCATCTGCGTATAGGTGGAAGCCCATGTCGTGTTTCCGGATCACGTCAGCTATATAGAGGGAGTGTATATAACAGGAACAGCAATGGGCCAAGGACTGACCCTTGTGGTAGTCCGTATAAGTTAGGTCATGGAGGATAGATTGAGCGCCATTGACTTTGACAAATTGTTTCCTACCAGAAAGATAGGAGGAAAACCAGTCGAGTACTGCACCTTTGAATCTAAGTCTACGATTTAGTCTATAGCTAGTAGGATGGTGTGGTCTACAGTGTCAAATGCTGCTGATAAGTCCAAAAGGAGAAAAATAACTGACTTCTTGTCATCTAGCGCACGCGGTTCAAAATTTGAATCCTCTTAGTAGGCGCGAGTTTTCTAGGTGGGTCCAGGGGCATGCTCCCCCGGAAAAGTTTTAAATCTAGAGTCTCTGAAATGCCATTTCCTGGACTTTGGGGGAAGATTTTACAGAATTCTGATGGTCAGAAAACGAAATAACATCAAAATTTAGAAATTAGTACGGTTTTATAGATGAATCGTGGAGTTTGTTTATGTAAAATGTTCGATTTTCTTACGGTTGAAAACGCTTTAACTGCTTTTTGAGGGACGTATCAATAGCAAATATTAAGGTAATTACTGAGAACTCACTATACGACTTCATGCTGTCTATTACACGACGAAATACACTTGGTGTCAGCTTGCTATTGAAAAAGTGACCAAGCCTTCAAAAAGCCGTCGGTATATTGTCGTATCACAATCGCCAAATGTCGTACACGTCACCACGTGAAGGAGAAGAAAGAAGTATATCACACCATCAAATGGATATTTTGTTGTTGCGTGCATGCGTTTTTCGTTTCTCAGAGGCCTCCCTGGCAATTTGTTTTTGCTCTACAGCCTGAGACTGGGGCCCCGGGTCCGCCCGGTCCGAACCCATAATAGTTACGCCACTGAGCGCACGAAGGATATCGTTGTTTACTCTGATCAGGGCTGTTTCCGTATACTATGATTCATTTTATATTATAAGCAGATTGAAAGAATTCATTCATATTATTCTCGTTGATATAATCATTAACTTGGGTGGCGACTGTCTTTTCAATCATCTTAGACACAACTTTCAAATTTGAGATTGGTCGAAAGTTTGAAAACTTCTCATGATCGATGGAGGGTTTTTTCAGTCGAGGATTTAGAAGGGCAATCTTTAGGCTAGGCGGCATGACAGCGTTACTGGCAGAAGTACATGGAGGCAAGGCAGGGATTGGATCAATGTCACAAGATTTAGATGTTAACTTGTATATTAATTTAGATAATTGATCTTCGGAAACTGAGGTAAAGTTGGTAAACTCAGCTATATGGGCGGGTATGCAGTTTCTGTGGATACTGTAGTAGCGCAGGAGGCGCCAGCTCATCTCGGATCTGTGTGATTTTGTTGATGAAGAAGTCGGCAAATTGGCGAGTTTTTCTGGAGATTCACTTGATGGATAGAGATTTTCCGTAGTTGTATGTAACATCTTTTTTACTGTATCAAAGAGTACTTTTTGGTCATTCTTGTGCTGGTCAATAATACTTGAATAGAAGGACATTTTAGAATCGACGATGGAAGAGTTAACTTTAACACAGTTTAACACACTTATGCAAAGGCATAAGCGTCCTCTATATCTGATGGTAGTTTGGTGGTGCGCCATCTATACGTTCTAGACGTCGTTTAATTATTTTCAGCTGCTTTATTTCGTCTGTATATCATGGGGAATTTGGACGGATAGTGATGGTCTTCCTCTTTATCGGAGCATATAGGTCTATAGTATATAGTTGTCAAAGTGCTATCATACTTTCCTGTAATATCACTAAGCGATGACGTTAGCGCTGTCTAGAACGAGCGGTGAATTGCTGATGTCTTTGCATAAGTTATGATAGTTTAAATTTTCAGTTCAAGTTCCTATATTGTATTTCCTTTCGGGGATATGTTGGTTTCTCTATGTTAATTTTAGCATGAACAGCATATAGTGGTCTGAGATGCCAGGATCTTGTACGGAGATTGAATGAACAATATCATCGGTATGTCTGGTGATAATTAGATCCAGTACGTGATTGTCAATGTGAGTAGTTTGCGTGACGTGCTGCTTTAGGTTAAAATCATTTATCAATTCCAGGAACTTTTTACTGTTGTTGTTATTAACGTCATCAATGTGAAAGTTAAAATCACCTGAAATAAGCAAGCGCCCTGGCTCATTGTTGATCTCTTCAAGGAAAGCCATGAACTCAGTAAAAAATAATTCAAGCGTTATAGGTGGTTCGTATTCGATGGCGGCGGTCTGTAAATCACAATCACCCTTATGTGGACTTAGCGCTTCCATTTGGCCTCCGCTCCGCACCTTTCATCTTTAACAGTGTGGCTAATATGAATGGATTTTGCGCAATAACTACGCAGTTCTCGATCTTCTACATTACCTCGACGACTACTTCACTCTACAGGACCTCCTAACTCAGAACAGTGCGCGCGCAATCTCGCAATAATCCAAGAGGTCTGCGCCACCTAGGAGTACCTCTCGCGCCAGAGAAATGCATCGGTCCTACTACATATGCATCGTATTTTTGGGCATAGAGCTGGATTCAGTTGAACTATGTGCGCGTTTACCTGACGATAAACTGACCGAACTGAAACAGCTGATTAGCACTTGGCAGGGCAAGAGACATTACACCGCGACGGGAACTGGAATCCTTGGAAGGGAGCTATATGCAACACGCCAGCACCGTGGTTCGACCTGGACGCACATTTTTGAGAAAGTTAATCAGCGCAATCCATGGCCTACGGCGTCCAAACCACCGTTACCGCGTATCGCGCGAGTGCAAACTAGATAACGAATGGTGGAACGAGTTGTTGATGCACTGGAACGGCAAAAGTTTTTTTGAACTCCCACGTAAATGGCAGCCGGCTCCAGATCTCAACAGACGCGTCAGGGAAGTTTGGTTATGGACTTTTTCATAATCAATGGTTTAACGGTGCTTGGTCCATGGAACAGGCGCCACTTGGCATTGCATACAAATAACTATTCCCGATAGTACTTGCTTGCGTATATTATGGGGATCTCAATGGCAGCAACAGCGTGTGCAATTCCAATGTGATAACGAGAGTGTAGTAGCCGTGCTTCGAACGGGTTCATCTCGAGATGCAAATATGATGCAACTTATTCGACAACTGTTTCTGGAAACAGCGCGCTCTAACTTTATAGTTACGGTCGTGCATGACGTTCCAGGGAAGCAAAACAAAATCGCCGACGCCCTATCCCGCTTTAAACTGCAAGAGTTCTTCCGGTTGGCCCCAACGGCATTACCATCTCCAACTACGGTGTCGCAAGTCTTTCTGGACCTCAACAAAGCACTCTGAACTTTAAAACACATCTCACTCTTGGTTGGATATTTATCATCATTAAAATTTTTGCGCTATTTTTCTCTTTGTTTTAACTACCGTACACGACGATTTTTGGAATAACATAGCAATTAAAAGTTAATCCATGTCAGCGAGCGTTAACCCTTGGGGGTAGGGTCACCCTTCTTCGCAGAGGGTGACCCTAGGGGAGAGATAAAGGCGATGTAACTTTTTTCCATGTAAACACTTTTGCTCGGCTACCCGAGACAACTTTTGACGTAGGGTTTGAATTATGGTGGTATGACAAAATGCCGACCGAAATTAGCATTCTCGTCCCAAATGAAACAGCAGCAAACACTCTAAAGAAAAAATGGTTTCGTTGTCCACAAATGTCGAATCATTGATTAGCAGTCTTAACTCTTAAGGAATACAAAAGGCTACTCAGACGCCAGACTTATTAAAAAGGTCCATTAATTACTTTGCTTTCCTGACAAACAATATAGTAGACAAACAAACGCTTAATATGAAATTTATGAATCCCATGCGGGGGGGTTGGGACGATCGCATAAAAGGACAAGCTCCTCCCTTTTCGAGATGCGTTGCAAAATGTCTGGGCTTCCAAACCGTAAACTCAAATACGCACAAATAGACCAGAGATATAACACGTTTATCAAGTATCATTTTACGTATTCACTCCTTTGTGTTTTGTAATGTAACCCATGAAAAGTGGATAGAAAAATAAACTCCCAATGAACCCCACGAAATTCCACCGTACGCCAAATTAACTTGATTATATTTATTTCGATACCAGCCGTCTTTGACCTTTGTTTAGCTGTTCTATGGAGTTGCCCACGATCAATGTAAATTATAGCCATCTGTATCTGTATTTGCACATGCCCAAACGCTTTTGAATGCCAAAAAGTGGTGCCAATTTCAAACTAAATTTCATGGTTGACGATGCTGGGTTAGCCTCTTATACGCAAAGCAACACGAGTGCAACGAGGGGTACATTCAGGAGAATAAAGCGAATCTCAAATGTTCAAAAGCAAGTTACAATTTCAAAACAGAAGTAAAGAAGAAAAACGAAGCGCGCTTTACTGCGATACTTGGCATCATTGTAAATTCGTTGCGATGGCGGTCCAACCCGATTCGAAATCGCTCGCAGGCGTGTGCAATTGTAAGCATTGTGAGCGTATATATAAAACCACGATACTTGCCAGCGACATCACTGACCAATAACTATGTCTTTTAACTTGTTCAAAAAGGAACACTTGACTTCGAACAGCTTGATCAAACGATCATGAAAGCGAAAAAAGCATGCGTTCAGTTTCGGAAGCCTGACGGGATTATGCAATAATTGCCATTTCGCGACGACAAAACAGTGCCGAATATACCACTACCACAGCTACTGCATGAGTACTCATAAAAATAAGGTAAGGCCGATGGGTTGCACCTTCCGCTCGCCTGCCCTATTCTCCTTGTGAACGGGATGGGTAACTGTCCACCTGTCAAGTGATAGTGATCACGACGCGATGAAGGAAATAACTACTCGATGAGATTAGAAACATGAGACCCCATGCCATCTGGGTGTAAATACGACGTAAACAATACAAAAGCTGTGAAGACAGTCCCACACAGAACTGATATTTGGTGAAGGAACCTACGTTTTCATTCCAGTGATTCACTATATTATTAGCTATGCAGATCACGGTTTGGTACTTGATATGCTTTTTGACAAGCTCAATAGCGCTTTCTCAAGCTGTCCCGTGTCAGGGTTCGGCAAAATACAAGCTGACATTCAAAGGAGAATGGACAAAAGTATCTCATCCTCAAGACTTTCCCACCGGCAAATTCCCTCATTTTTCGTCCGTCGTTGGCTGCTCTCATGCTTCATCGTATGTGATGTGGAGGCCAGGGATGAATGCTACAAAAGGAGTAAAACTTGTTGCTGAGAAAGGTAAGTCTACATATCTAATGGCGGAAGTTAAATTAAACATACCGTTCAATTAAACATACCGTAGATAGTAATCACTCTCGGTTAACAAAATTAAACATCTTATATAAGTCTTGAATATAAATGAATACCTTTTCAAATGCGTTTCAACTTTAGGCGTAGATGTCATTAAATTCTCGAGATTCGTAAGCTTTAGTTTACAGAAACAAAAAGCCATAATCCAAATAAAAACTCTAGTCCTAACCCTGAAATAAAGAAATACTAACCCTACTTTTAATGATGAAATATTCTGTGTCCGGTACACGAAGTAGCAGCCAAGAAATAACCTTCGCACAAGTCAACAAATAAATCATTTTATGATATTCGAGCAGGTACAAATCGCTAGTTCAAATGTCGCTCGAGGCTTGTTGAATTTCGTTTATGAAGATTTCGCAGCGTCCGGCACTACGCTGCATCAATCGTGGACCAGTTACACGATTTGAAGGAAGCATGGTCTCCACAGTACTAGACCCACCATGATTTCTGCATGCTGTCAAGATATGTAGTAGTTTCGCTGCTTTTGCATCATTAACACTTACATTTTACTGCACGATCATGAACGGACTTGTTACAGTAAGACTAAAAGGGATACTATACAGAAACCAAGTCGACTGCAAGGACTATGCATATCTTTATCCCAATCAAGTCTTTTATTTATCCCAATCACGCTCATTTTATTCTAGAATTCAGGGTCTCCTGAACAGTATAACCAATGAAGTGGTCACCCTATTTAAATAAAGCTCATTCATTCAACGCTCCTCCAGAACACACTTATAATTCAGGCCAAAATGAATTCCACTAAATTTAGGAGCCTAATTTCAGAAACAACCACCCTTGAGATGCTGACCTGCACCCAGCCGCCAATAAGTCAACTCGTCAACGGAGGAATCTCACTAGTTTTTTATGCCGGCTGGCTGCGATTCGTCATGTCAAAACATCACGAACGGTTAGGGAAACAAGCGAAACGAATCCACTGATTAGTTTTGCGTTAAGAGTATATGGCAAAATGAGATATATACTGAAATGCGTGATCACTGATGGTCGACGTTCCTTGAGGTCTCAAATCTCAATAACGACGCGATGAAGGAAATAACTACACGATGATGTTGTGTTAGCGTGGGAGGGGCAGTACAAACACGGAAACATCTAATGCACCTATCAATGTCAAGCCCCAGGGTGGGGGGGGGGCTACCCTGGGGAAATTGACAAAGAATGCTGTCACCAGGGTGGGGAATTTGACATGAAAACCGAGAGACTCGTAAATGTCAATTTTCACCCACCATTTTGAAAATACTCTGTGCTTTAACCTCCTTTTGCTGGATTCCCTTGAAGGTGAATAGTGTACAGTATTATTAAAAATACACATTATGAGCGACAGAAAGGTAATTAAAGTATTAAAGTGTTCGAACCTGCTGCTTGTTTCGATTTTATTTATTAATATTAAAAATGCTAATATAGACATACATATTCAAGATTTTCTTCGCTACAGCATGTGTGTAATAGCGTAGAGTCTGGCTGCTATTAATAGCTCAAAAAGCGGACAAACAAACCAAATTTGACTCACAAATGATTGCAAATGAGCTATTTCTTTTGTTATGGCCGCAAGAATTATGGGTAAAAGCGGACAAACATCGGTACTGACGTCATCTCGAAGGAGCGCTATTGTACTTTAGTGCAATTATACTTTAGCCTTTACATAAAGTTACCCTAGGGCTGGGAGTTGGATGTCCTGGGGTGGGGAATTTGACTTTCTTCAAAATGTCGAATTCCTCTGGGTCTAACCTACCCCCCACCCACCCTGGAGCTTGACATTGATAGGTGCATAACAAAATCGTAGACCAAGCGATGCATATTGGACGTTTGCCCAGCTTACACGGACAAGAAGCAAAATAAAACAAGACCATATTAGCATAATTCTTACGAAAGCCCAAAGAAAGTTAGTTTCCTTCGCAAACATCTTTATTTGATATCATCGCTCTCTTCCTACCCCAACAAGCGTCTGCGAATTGTGCAATGTAATATGAAACGATGGTTAGCAACACGCAAGGCGACGTGAATAAATTAGTCTCCAAGCGGATCGTGATCTTCCGATTCAACACACCACGGAGGATGCGGCGACGCCGTTGGGAAATTACCTCCGCGATTTGTAATTCTCCACACAGTCTCAGTTTCTATAGGTCTTTATTAGATATATAAATCACAGTTCTAATTACAATGTTGTTCTCTCGCGCACTCACTTAATCCAGGCTTAATCTCGCTCATCTGGGTGCCAGCCAGGTTCTTCCGCGCTCGATTAGGCGGGCGGGAAAGGCAGGCGTGCGGGCTAGGCGCCCTCAGGGTACTTGTGAATTGACAGAGCGTTTAAGACTTTTCTTTTTTAGAATTAATAGTTTTTTGTTCATAGGGTAATATATGTAGTAGGCATTATCTTATAATGAAACTAAGAATAAGTTTTATAAATAAAATTAAGAATATATTGTTGTAAGAGCATTTAGACTATTGTATAATGCTCTTAATACGTCTTTATTATTATTATTAATAGACTAAAATAAGAATCAACACTGCCTACTTCACTCGCTTGCGTCGTTCACATTCTTGACATTATTATATTAAAGTGATCACATTTCCCCACACACTCCCCCATATGACTCGCATACGAGCTGACATATGTTCAATTAGAGGAATGTGGCTATTAACCAATAACATGAAGTATAACTAGATAAAAGTTCAATACAAATAAATGTTCAAAATTCCTCATCTTCCTCGTTCTGGACAATTTGACTCATCTGCTCTGTGGCCTTACGGGCCGCACTCCTTGAGGGTCTAAACTCCACAGCTGTGGGGTTTAAAGCTTCTGGGACGTTTGTTGTCCGATCGCAAGTCAGCTCCAACGGGAAATATTTTGAAACGCTCGTTCCAAGTCTCAACTTGACTGTTCTGACCATCCAATCGCGTCGGGATACAATTCTTCCACAATCCCTAGGGGTCATTTCCCCCTGTTTTCTCTTCATCTTTCACCAGAACCACATCTCCCACCGCGACCGAGAAGGGTTTGTCAACATGTTTTAGGTTGTGCCTTTCCCTAAGTCCTTGAAGATACTCGCTGGTCCATCGTTTCCATAGCATAGTTTTCACCTTTTGCAAGTACCTCACCTTGCTCTTCCTCATCATGGCCTGTTCGCCATAGAGTGGCTCAGACGTTTTCTCAATAGTCAATGATTGCTTGGAGAAGACCGCAATTCCTACCATCTGCCGCCAAGCGAAGGTTATTGCTATCCTCAAGCCTAAGAAACCCAGTGATGATCCAACAAGCTATCGTCCTATATCCTTTCTCTGCCTCACAAGCTGATAGAGAGAATCATTCTTTCGAGAATCGACGACATTGTTGATTCAATTTTCCCCATTCTCAAGCTGGCTTCCGGAAAAATCGATCAACCACTGACAAGGCAGGATCAAGGTTGTGCGCCATCATCTAGCCACGACCCACGTCGACCATTAGCTTTCGCCATTTTGGCTACAAGTCCCAGTTTTTGTTTGACGGCACGCGTGCATTGCGCGTGGCGTTACGTGAAATTTAGACCGTTTACGAAACGGAAAATTGCACGAATTCCGCAGTTGTGCTCAAGAACCAGGCGAGGGAATCGACTCATGGTACACCCGACTACGAATGAAGGTTAGTATGTGCGAATTTGGGACACAAACTGACAGTATTATACGGGACCAAATCGTAGCTTCTGAGTGTCACTCAAATAAGCTGAGACAAATATCTCTCTCGAAGACACGCTCAAAACCGCACGTTCGCTCGAGATCGCTCACCTCCAGGCTACCGCCATTGAAGACAACGAGAGCCAAGAGACCACTCTCCCACCGGAACTTGCTGTCCTCCGCCATTCGCAACGATACAAAAAGCCGGCCGCGGAACCAGAATGTGCTAAGCGAGGGCGCGAACAAACGCGACTTACCTGTTACCGCTGTGGTGAATCGGGTCATCGTACTTGTGAGAAAGCTCGCGGTAAGACGTGCACAAACTGTGGTAAAAATAATCATTTCGCCAAGGCGTGCATTTGTGCTCCATCGCCTGGTGTGCAAAGTCACAGCCTGAACAAGCTTCAAGGAGAACAGTCCCATAGCACCCCTCCCACTGGCTACACCACCCTGAGCAGCAGTGATGAGGACATTTTTTCTCTTTATTCCCTCACTTCGAACGACAATGACGCACGCATGTCTGTTTCACTCAACGGAGTGGCCACCATGATACTAGTTGATTCCGGGGCCAGTGTCAAATCACAAATGTCCTCTCCAAGCATATCTACGATCAGGTGAGGCGTCCTGGTTTTACTCCCCAGCCTTCGTCCACAGCTGTGTATCCCTACGCCAGCACACGTCCTCTGCAGATTGCAGGGTCAGATGACATCGCCGTTCACGCGTTTGGGCAGCATCGCATTGTAAACTTTCTTGTGTCGGAAAGCATTCAGTCACCAAGTCCGAAGGTTCCTGCACAACAACCAGTCTTCGAATCTCCATTGCCAGAGAACGTGAAGATGAGCACCATCCTTTCGCGCTATCACAAGGTGTTTGAAGGACTGGGTCGAATCAAGGACGTGGTAGCAGAGATTCATATGAAGAAGAACACCATTCCAGTCTTCCATCCACCATCAAGGGTTCCAGTGCACCTTCGTCAAGCACTTGAGAAAGAACTCGATCTCCAAGAGGCGCTGAGGATTATTGAACCGGCAGTGGTCCCAACTCCTTGGGTTTCCCGTATGGTCGTTGTCCCTAAAACCACTCCAGGGCAAATGCGAATCACACAAGTTTGGAGGGATGTTAATGCTCACGTGGAGCGGGAGATCCATCCCATCCACACCTTTGAAGAAGCAACTGATGACATGGACGGTACGACGGTCTGGTCCAAACTAGACCTTTTTAAGAGTTTTCATCAGATTCCTCTTCATCCCAGCTCAATTCTCAACTCCCAGAGGCCTACGCAGATGCACGACACCATAGTCATTCGTAACAAAAAACAAGCAAGATAACTCTTCCATGGAACCCAAAACCTTTCAAGGTAACCGCGGTGAAAGGAGACTCCCTCGTGGTGGAAGGAAACAATCAGCTCGCTTGATGTGACATGTGACAGCCGCCAAGCGACTCCCAGCAAAGCAGTCTTTTGTCCACCGACAATCTGACGAAGGTGATCCTAAACAGGCCAGAGGGCCACCTCCTGCACGTAGAATTTCCGTCAAGAAGTTTCGGCGACCACCAGACTATTACGGACACGCAGGTTCTGTCTAACTGCTGGACGATCTGTGTGCGCCCACGGGACGAAAAGGGCGCGTATCTGTTTACTAAACTATCAGTATATGAATTACAGTAAACTAGACTCTTGATATTAAAGTTATTAAAGTTCACTACACCAGCCTTGACCACTGACCACATTGAAAGACTCGTGGATGCCGTCGAATCGGCCTTCCAAAGAAAGAAGTACGGCATCGTCCTTGTTGATCTCTCTGCAGCTTATAACACTATTTGGCATCATATTGTATACTATGTATATATATATATGTAGATTGTACAATATATATATATATATATATATATTATATATATATATATAGTTACATAAAATCACACAAAATATTCAACAGAAACACCCTGAAATTGAGATACAGCTGTATGCCTAACATGCATAACATAATCTCGGCCCACAACAAGACCTTACTCACCAAACCAGAACCTGAAACGAGCACAAACAACAGCAAAAAGTGTAACTGCCGCCAAAAAGATTCCTGTCCCCTTTCTGGCAAATGTTTAACAGACAGCGTAGTTTACCAAGCGACAGTAACGAGAGATGACACCAAGGAAGAAAAGACCTACGTCAGACACACGGAGGGCGAATTCAAAACAAGATACAATAACCATACGTGCTCATTCAGGGATGTAGTGTCGTGATTGGCTAATCGACACTTACTTGTAAATATGTATATATGTAAATACTTCATGTAAGATAATTGACTGTAAGAATAAAGAGTATACTGAGAACACGTGCGATTCTATAGTATCTTTAATTGAATCCTTCTATTGGGAGTTCATCGTTGGAAATAACCATTCTCTATACATACTATATATGTATAGGTAATCGTATGATAGCAAGTGCAATTAAGGATTTACACCACAAGACGGCACAAGGGGTCCTACTAAACACCGTCCGCGAACGTCCGCGGACGTCCGCGAACGTCCGCGAACGTCCGCGGACGTCCGTGGCTGTCCGTGAAGTTATTTTAACCGCCCGTGGCCAATACTATTCTAGTTTAGCTGTTTACTTATCTTTACTGACTTAGTTTTCTACTAAATACGACATATACTTCACTTTTACGCCATTCGTAAACACGAAATGAAACGCCATTTTGTCCCCTCGCCAGAGGCATGGGGGCCAGTGTGCTAATCCCGGCCGGCGTTAGATTATAAATAATATTATCTTATGGGTAAGTCATTTGCTATTTTTAAAGTCGATCAGCAAACGAGGCGGTGGTGTGAAGTGAATGAGTGGGATTAACAAAAACAATGAATGGATGTGGTGAGAAGTCACTGTTTATGTCCACCCTTGCTAGACAAAAACAGAAACTAATAAGGGGATAAGTGTGATGCCTCTCGTGGAAACGAGCATGAGGCCTGCGTGTTTAAAATAATAAAGTTTTACATGCACTGACATGAACATAGAGATAAAAAATAATATTATTTATTAGCACACTGGCCCCCATGCCTCCGGCGAGGGGACAAAATGGCGTTTCATTTCGTGTTTACGAATGGCGTAAAAGTGAAGTATATGTCGTATTTAGTAGAAAACTAAGTCAGTAAAGATAAGTAAACAGCTAAACTAGAACAGTATTGGCCACGGGCGGTTAAAATAACTCCACGGACAGCCACGGACGTTCGCGGACGTTCGCGGACGGTGTTTAGTAGGACCGGGCACAAGTGATATTTGAAAATTGTGCCAAAAAAATTTACAAGTGTAAATCCTTAATTGCACGAGCAAAATCATATGATTACTCATTTATTATATGCATGACAAAATTACGACACGTACGCTTCATCTTCTTCCAAGTCTTTAAAAACGTCTTGTCTCATTAGTTGACAACAAACCTTTTGACTCTTGGTGTTCTTTGTACTCATTTCAAAATATTTACATGGAATTTTTAACTCCTAGTGTACCACAAGTCGTTGGAAAAGTGAAAACTTTCCATTGCAGAATAGGCCACCATTTTGAATTTTATTGTCAAACTTGTTCCCAGTGTCTTCTCTCTTTTCATTTATTGCACTCGAGTGCAATAAATGATTTTATTGCACTCCTCTCAGCCAATCAGAATCCAGTAATTTTGTCATGTATATAATAATTATATCTTATTGAATGGTTTGGCATATAATACGGCCGGGTATTTTACGAGTTTCTCAAGTATTTTTCCGAGCCGGCCGCCGGCATTTCACTCGATCATGGCATTTCACTCGATCAAACTACATGTTGAAAGGATTTGTGGTGAAGGAAAATTTCGAGTGTTGGAATACATACATTAGTAGTATAGAACATGGCGGTGCGAGCTCAGTCGACGCCAACCGTGATATAAACGCCAAAACATCACCAAATTTGTGCCGAGCCACAACTCAGCAATGTTTTGGTATTTATGTTTTACAATCGACATTGGTGAGCTCACAGCCTCACTCTCTGTGCTATTATGGTAATCGTTAGTCAATCTAGACACCCCTCCCACGTTTTCTACTCAATTGATGCCAAATACTAAAAAAATCACAACTTTCGCTAGACTTTACGCTACTTTAGCCATATTTAAAAAAGTAGAAAGTGTCATTTCAACATTTTCACATTTTTGTTCAACAAACCACCAACACGTTCTGCTACTGTCTCACAAATTCACGCGCGAAAAAAAGGCCACTAGATTTTGATTCTAGTGGTGATGTTTATCCAAATGGATAGTATAGAACATGGCGGTGCGAGCTCAACGACGCCAACCACAAATGCGAGTGCCATAGCGACGTTAATTTTTACGCCAAATCGCGATTTAGCGCAAAAATTAGCGATGCCACGGTGCCCGCATTTGTG
Organism: Chrysogorgia sp. JL179-B06; assembly: GCA_035772405.1. Taxonomy (NCBI): domain Eukaryota; kingdom Metazoa; phylum Cnidaria; class Anthozoa; order Scleralcyonacea; family Chrysogorgiidae; genus Chrysogorgia; species Chrysogorgia sp. JL179-B06. Next base: position 1,328,488 of record JAYKKM010000237.1, read on the forward strand.
GATAACGTCGAATAAGCCCGCACCGCCATGTTCTATACTACTACAGCAGTCGTTAATTAGGCTTGACGCGCCCCTCCCCACCGATTAATGTCAAACACGCGCGAGACTCGTGAAACAATACTGAATTTATACCAAATCACATTTCAGTCACGTTTAAAAAATAGTCGTTTCAACATTTTCACAAATTCGTGTCGCTTCAAAATTTTCACGCTTTTTTTTGACTGGCACATTTCCAATTCACGCGCCAAAAAAAAAACCACTAGATTTTGATTCTAGTGGTGATGTTTATCCAAATGGCGCTCTTTTGATTGGTCAACCCACACCAGCGCCCACAACAAATATTTTATCCAAACAAGTACCCAAATGGGGAGCGAAATGGCGCTCTTTTGATTGGTTAGCAACGTTGACTAATTTACATACTAACAGGTGGCCGGTTGTTTTGCGAATTAGTCCGTTTGTTCACTATTTTCAGTGGTATCTCTCACTACAATGTTTTTGTGACCATATGCGTAGGAGTCAATACCATTTTCTAAAAGGTATCGCTTATCATCGAAGCAGGATAGCGATACTTTATTAATTTCGTAACTACCAAGCTGATGTTTGACACTTCTAATGGTCTTCATTGTGTGTCGCAATTGTTTCTGCTCAAGTAACACACTTTTGTAATCTTCGTGTCTGATCACTTTTTTAATTATATTCTTTCTAATACCTTTAGCGGTTTTCCCGCCGCCTCCACCCTCTTTCAAATAGCTGTACATTTTACTGCGCAACCCGACGAACTCGACAATTGGCGTTCCAGCGCACTCGTCCTTCATCTTCCCAATAACTTTCTTATTCTCTCTAAAAAAGAATGGGCTGTCTGCAGGATAGTCGCTATTGTCGAACTTTTCGCACTCCATCATAAAGTCGGAATAAACGTCATCAGTTTTGATCGAGTACAACAGACTGTCAGTGTCAGTGAAGTGCAATCTACAGGTGTCGCTAGAGTACTTTTTCATAATATAATTGTAGTGAAAATTGTACATCAGCGTTTTACTCAAGTCTAGTATGCACATACCCACATATGCAGGTCTATTTAGTGTCAACGTTTCTTTAACCTTATGGACAGCAACTAAGTTCTCGCTAAATATTTTGCAAGACACGAACGTCGGCTTCGAGACAAGCTTTTCTAGTTTCTCCGCAGTGGTCACTAATCTTACGTCCACACGCTTCCTCAAGTTTTCCATCGTTTTTCCGAACACACTGTTGTTCATCAACTTGAAGAAGTCCTTCTTAAAAGCGTTCTTAGCCGCAGTTCTTTTGACTGTGTTAAAGTCGATGTACTTGCCTAGCCACTTGGACTGGTCAAACTGCAGGACCCTGTGAATCTTACTGATTTTTAATCCAAGATCCATGTACAACTGCAGATTTCCGTAGTGACACACATACTTTTTTTTGTCCATCAAATTAGTCACCAGCTTCTTCACACCGCCAACACTCACGTTAAACTTATTTTTGATTTTCGTGCAGTACTCCGACAACATGTCAACGGTTATCTCCATCTTCTCGGGAGCCAACGGGTAATCGTTGTGTAGGTCATGCAAATAGGTTGGGTACTCCAAGTCGATCTCGAGCAGTAAACCTTTTTTACTATTGTTGTGATAGTCGTGCAGATTAACTTTTTCTATTTCTTTCTCAGTCAACCACTTGAAGCCGCCCGTAGGTAGACTTCGACTCATTGCCCATCCATACAAATTGTTGGCATCAAGGTACATCAAATACTTCGACTCTTGCGTTTTATCGTACCCTTCCATGTACTTATTATTCGCCACGCCATGTCTGTTGCATATGTAGCTCACACCACCACGCATACCCATTTCTACGAACTGGAACATGTCAATGTCGGACAATAATTCAAGTTCCACTCCAGTCATCTTCAACATGGCGTCCCAAGCCAATCCAGGTGATGTGAAATAGTGGCACGGGTCTAATTTATACTCGCGATGGCATGTCTTTCTAAAGTTCTCAAAAACGTCGGCAAGCAAGAGCACGTCGCTTTTCAAATACAGGTCATGATACCCACCCATACTTTCAACGTCGAAGTAGTCCCACACATTGCAAGCGCGCTCATGCATTTCTTCCGTAATATGCTCGTCATTCAGAATGCTGTAGAAGTCCTTTTTGGAGGGTAGCTCGCATTCGTCGAATTTATCAAAGGAGTCCATGTAATCATAGGGATAGACCCCCTTTCTTGTCATGAGTGCCAACCCGTCGTCGCGAAACACTTCTGACGTGTATTTGAAAGCGTCCCTTGGTAGGTTCCTCACCAAGTTGTCTAGACCACTACTCATGAACTGGAAGCTGTCCAAAAATACCAAGTTTTTTCCAAGCATGAACGCCATGTACTTCTCCATGTTGTTCGGTATCACGTTTATGTCTTGACCAAACTTGCCAATCTCCTGCATGATGAAATGGCTATCGTAACCACGTAAGTTATGAAAGATCACAGGAATTTTATCAGTCAATCTAAAGTTCACGTTACACTCACGATGTGCAGACCCTCTATACTTACCTGACACGTGACAGTGGTCTCTCACTCTAACGTCAGCGCCAGTGTACTCAACACTGCAAATATGGCAACTTTTAGCCTCGTCAAAGTTCTTCTTATCACCATCAGTCAGCACCATTTCTTTGTTAAAGTGACTCTCAGATGTCTTTTTACAATATTCAACAATTTTTAACATCTCCCCAATGAACTTATTAACTGCATTTTCACCGCGATACACTTTTACTGGCTTACTGTACTCGTTGTCGTAGCAACAAACTAATTTGTACCCATAACCGCAGTCAACGTGCCTCTGGTAAGCGTTTGTGTAGCTACACTCGCTTGACAGCTTTGTTGTGTGCACCTTCTGTGTGATAGCCTCGAAGTCTGCGTACACCACAAATGGTACGTTTAGCTGTCTACTAAAATTCTCGTATTTCACTTTCGCACCTTTTTGCGGCATTTTAATAGCTTGTTTCCCATTGATGACCAAACATACTTCAATATGGCTTTCAAGCACGTCCGCACGGGTGAAGCACTGCAAACAATACCTACAAAAGTGCTTTCTCGCCTCGTGCTTTGTCTGCCTGTGCATGAATTTGTTGAAGTCACGAATATACACATAATGCTTGTTGCCCACATCATTAGTTATCAACAGTAGGTCCATATGGTCAGGGTACGCTTCCTTAGAAACGTACACAGGGAATGGCTGCTTATTTTCGTACCCAAAAACATTGATGCTAATTTCGTTAGCCTTTTCGATCTTGTTGTAATCTTTGAGTGTGACTGGGAAGTCAATTCCGTCGTAACCCAGCTCACTGACATGTCTGACGTACTTTGACGTTCTGTCGGAGTTTTTTCCAACAGGAAATTTGTGTGCAAGGTGACACCATCTAAAGCACTCGTTGTCATCCCCGTTATTCACGTTTATCAGACCCTTCATACTGTTGCACAGCTCCTTTGGCAACGCAATGTAGCTACTCCCATGCAAAGGTCTGTAAATAGCGACATTAACGTAGTGCGCATCTATTTTGTCGATAGTCCATCCAGACCCCTCAGATAACCACCCAGCTATCCGCGTCAAAATCTGCTCCGACCCGCGATTGGCAACACCCTCGATGTCATGCTCGTTAATGACGACGAACGTTTCGCTGTTAAAGTAGGCAGTTTTGTATGTGGTCTTATCGAGTTCTAAAACTTTCTCAAAAGTGACCTTGACTGTCTCTACCACTTTCATTCCGTTGGTCTCACCCAGCTCACGTCTCAAAAGGTTAGTGACAGCACTTCTACTAGCGTTTACCTGATTGATGTCTCTGTCGTCAATTACTTCGACTCCATAGGACCTTGTGAACCCTCTCAGTGCTCGATCCAACAGATGCGTTGACGGTGCGAGGTCTTCGACTACAGGTTGTCCCTCTTGATCTCTAAAGAAGCCGTGAACGTTGGTCGCTTCATCTGTTAATGAATTGACAACGGCTACACTCGTCTTATGCGCCCGTCTTTTTGTCAGTGGGTTTTTCACAGTCCGACTCATTGGCTTATACTTACACGACACTTTTTTTCCTAAGCCACTCATTGTAATAAATATCGCCACTTTCACACCATCCCAGCTTTGGGTACACCACCCCAAACAAATTGTCGTCGAACTTATCTTTCACCTTCCCGTCTTTGAGGTCGAGCACCTTCTTGAGTGTCTCGAGTTGTCTTCTATGACACAACCTAATAATGTAGTATCCATATCTGCTGACGTTTCTACCCTTTATCAAATTGCATGAGTGCAACACATTGACAACTTTCAAGAAGTCCTCTTTTATCAACTCAAGGTGCTCACCCTTCACAACGTTCCGTAGTCTCCTCCCCATCCACCAAGACCGTTTGTGAACGCTTTTTAGTCGCGTGAGTCTCATGTCGCTGTAACTCTGAATGTAGCCCCATTCGATGTCGCCACACTTTGGACACGCGTACCCACCGCAGTCAGTCACGTTTTTCACAACGTCGCAATCCGAGCAGTAGTAAATCCTGAAGGTGTCCCCACACTCAGTTTGCGTCTCACTCGCGATCTCGTCAATTGTCAAGCCATAACTCATCTGCCTCATAAGTTTGTCCATCGCTTATACTACTCCAACATTTTTTCACCGAACTAGTACCCACACCGCTATTCCACTACCCAAACCTAGCGCGCTAACAAACAACAATTGGTATTCCTTCATTTCCGCACTCGGTTGGTAGTAATCCGCAATCTTCGGGAGGTCAGTGAACACTCGTCCGCTGTACCGTATGGTCATTACGCTTCTAAGTTCTTCCAACGCGTGGTTTGTGTCATTGATGTCAGCATTAGCGTCAGAGAGCTGTTGTCGCAAACGCTGAATCTTATCTTTCTTGGCGACCTCATTCTCATACCACATTTCTTTCGCACTGGCTAGCTGTTCCAACGCATGGTTGTGTCTTTTCATCTCAGCTTCATAACCTGAGTGGTTAAACTTTGAAAACATAAAGCCAGCGCCTGCAAAAGCCACTGCATTAAAAATCCCTCCAGCCACAACACTCACCATTAACTTACGTTGATTTGAATGGATCTGTCGGTATCCACTTTTTCGATTGCATCCACTTTACTAGCAGCGTTCCTGCACCAACAGCTGCAGCAAGTTTCACTGTGCCTTTCACTGTCTCTGGTGTTCCCAATGGTTCTCCCAAAGCCTTTTTAGAAATCATACTCACCACCACAGCACCAGTCGTAACAAGTAGCGCATCGTACAATTCGTTCATAAGTTCTTTTCGATCGATCGCAGTCATATACATTGTAGTGTGTTTTGTTCAAGAATCAAATGTGTCTAACGCTGGACGACGAGTTTTATGACTTTCTGACACGGGTGCTGCTGCAGTACTCACAGGCTCTTTTTCACTGCTAATTGTGTACCATAGCGAAGCAGCAGCAATGATTACACCAAGTGTTCCAACAATGTAACCATAGCTCCACTCACCACCCTGTTCTTCGTTGACTATCATTTCACGCATTTTTTTTTCTTTCGCAGCTTTCGATATCTCAGCCAACTTTTTACCAGCAGCGACGCGCTTTGGGTCCTTCACCTTAACACTCTTCACATCAGCTGTGATCTTAGCTTCAACAGCCGTCTGTGAGTCTTCAACCATCTAATACACTATCACGTGTTATCTTACTCACAGTTGACCTCACAGGTGTCTCACAGTTGACCTCACAGGTATCTCACAGCTCCAGACCAAACGCGCTAAAAATTAGGATTTTTTCTGGGAGTATAACATAATGACTCAAGACCGAGAGGTTAGCGAAGAAGTTATTGACCGCTTGCTGAGAACGGCCTTTGTCAGTGTGTCTACCCCACGAGTCGACAATGGACCCAACGTCTTAAACGAGTACTTTTGAATATACAATCTGCTCGACCTCAGACGTGAAGAGGTGTTAATAAAACAGCCTATCCCCCAGGTCGACTGTGCGAGGCATCTTCACGACACTTGGATCGATCTTCGAGAAGATAGAGCCAAGGAGATTGCTGATAGATTAGCTAGCATAATCCCTGTGTGGTGTTACTCATCATTCAAGTACCTTATGTTAGCAAGTGATGTCTACTTGAACAACCCTAGTGGGTCCAACGGTACGTTACTCGGTAACTTCCTCCAAGTGTTCTTAGTGACCCTTATATGGAAACCATGCCCAACCAAAGCCAAAGCGTGGCTAGATCTCGCCGCGAACCGCGACGTCCACGTTTGCAAGGTCGGGTGTAAGGAAATACTAGGTGTGGACGATATCAGGGACCACGTACTCTCGCCCGCCCACAGACACTTTGCGAGAGACGAAAACGTGTACACCTGTCACCCATGCGGTGTGGTCACCAACGACCCACTGCATCGCTTAAGACATGAGAGCTCGAGGTCCCATCTTAAAAACTTAGAGCTCCAGCGGATATTCAACATGGAACGACGGTTTCCACCACAATAAAAAAATATTTCTCTGGGGTATAGTAACCATGAGAAAAGTTGGTAAACTAGAAATTGTGATTGGCCCCATGTTCGCAGGGAAAACGACAGAGACTCTCCGCAGGCTAGTTGCGTTAAGTAAGTCAGGGCTCAAAGTCCTCTACATGAACAACACAGGCGACATTAGGCGAACTGACCACGCGTTCTCCACACATCGTCAGACCATTGTTGTCGGATCAGACAGTTTACCTGCGAAGTTAATCACCAACCTTCCAAGTTCTTCCGAGATAGTCGATTATGACGTCATCGGCATTGATGAGGGCCATTGGTACTCTGATCTACTCCCAGTTATTCGCGAATATGTTAAAGCCGGCATTCACGTCATTATTTGTGGTCTCATAACAACAGAGCACTTAAAAAGACTTGGTGAGCTCGACACGTTGTTCCCAGTAGCGGACGACATCACATTTCTAAAAGCGTATTGCGCCGTTTGTCGCGACACTTACGGAACAACCGTTGAAGCACCATTCAGTTGGAGATACAACCCAGGACCATCATTCGTTGGTGGTGCTGAGCAATATCGCGCAGTGTGCAGACGTCATCATCCTTCCACATAAAATTACGGGTGTTCTCAATACATCCCACTTTTTTAAATTTAGACATTGGTCACATGAAGCGTTCAATGTCTCATAGAAACATTTTTTCACACAGTGGTCAGAAGGTTTGTGAAATAAAGAGAGAAAGTTTCGCAGATATTTTTCACTGAGTTAAAAACGTCTTTAAAAAATGCTAGAGCAGTTGTCGCTTCAAACGTCGTCTCAACAACGAGAACGAGCGCTAATTCGACTTATTACTCACTGTCTAAAAAGTCTCTTTACAGTAGCGTCTCTCGTGGTTACTTAACGCCGACTTATTTTTAAATTTACGAAAACACTGGGAGCACTGAAATCCAACGTCAAAGAAATATTTTATTACCGTGGTAATAGCGTCATCGTATGAGTCGCACAACAATGTTAGATAACCAGCGGATTTGTATCTGAGCAGCAGAGAGTCTTGCTCTTCAGATGTCTTACCTGTGCCACCTGGGTTCTTGAACTCAATCACAAGTCCGCTGTGCTGTCGGTTTGCGTTGGCAACAATCAAGTCAGGCGTTCCACGTTGGTAACCTTTTTTCCACGAGTTTATTCTTTTACTTGAAGTGTCTTGATTTTCACCACAAGCAGCTATCAAAATAGCTTCTGGATAATATTTCCTAAGAAAACCAACAACTTTCGTATGAAGGTCGAACTCAGTGATCATTTTAAACTGATTGTGTTTGAGACCGACGTCAGCTAAACCCTAATGCTTGGTAAGACTTCTGTGTGCACCCACCTTCCAAAGTGTTTCGCACGCTCCATTTTACTCGAGAACGTTAGTGAGTAGACCCCAAGTTCGTTGATAAACGAGGCCTGCTCTATCTTCATTTTACAATCAGGTTCGACGTGGTCGTGTACTGCATCTTTTGGTCGAGCGTAACCTAGAGCGCTTGCGACTTCTCTTGCTTTGAACCATATATCACCGTTGTGATTAACCGTCGTGATTTGGTGACCATCGAATAATCGCACTGAGTTGGTTGCCATTACTATAGCCTCGCAAAAAAAAAGACTACTCGACATAGGTGTCGGGTTTTTTATAGATCTGGTTTGTTGTGTACCAATGCAGCAGGTGTGTTTTATTAGTCTTCAGTTTTCTACGTCGTCTGAAAAAGTTTCTAATGTTACGAACCAGCTTTCTAAACCAACCCATTTTAACTTAGGTCACGTCTCCTACCACTCCCACAGTGTCTGACTCTGGTAACATAATAGGTTTGCCGTAAGTCTTTTTAGACCTCATACCAATCTCAGCGTGGAGCTCGAGAGTTACGTCACCACGGCCAAATGATCCACCAGCTTTGAACATGTGATCAGTCGTTTTATTTATCTTATATATTTCATGAGGTATCGAAAAACATGCTCCCATCTACTTTACACCATATTCCTTCATCATTTCTCCACCCATGATTATGATGTCTCGGTTTGTCATGTAACCACTCACAATTTTCACACCGTAGAATTCTATCAACGATGGGTATGCGTAAGGTGCGAGTGGTATTCTTGGTCGGTGTATTCCAAAAATTGTTCCATAGGGTGTGCCTATCTTTTTCATATTCGCTACGAAGTCTGAGTCGGCTGACTTAACGTTGTTGACCCTGACATGTGAATTGCTCATTTGCCAATGTATTGATATCATGTGCATTTTTGTGAGGTCGACACCACTCGGAATAGTGCATATGCTCTCCATCGCTGGGATGCTACCACCATACGCGAGCCCGTTGGTCATACCAGTCTTGTACCCTATGAACTTATCCCACTGACCGTCGTCGTTTGATATAATTGTCTCCCAATTTGATCCAGCGGTGCGAGTAGGTAACCTCACCACAACAAAAATGGAGAGATCACACCATTGCATACTCGGGCAGTTAAAATGAAGACCTGACTCAAGTGGGAGTGGTGTTAACACCGGGGATAGAAAACTTTGGCTTACACTGCTGATGCCAATAATAGGACCATAGGTTGGGTTGTTTTGCACTAATTTACTTGTTTCACCAATAGCTTTCACATTGTTTGAACCATTGGTGTGAAATTCCACATTTTTCAAGGCGTGTGTGCTAACGTTGAAGTCAAGCACAATGTTGTAGGACTGGCTCTTGAGGAAACCTGATAGCAATTGCTCTAGAGTTCTTTTATTGATAACGTCTGAGTCATCGACTGGGTCCGCTACGTTTTTTATTGCTGAGCCTTGCATGTCTATTATTCCAGACATCCTCCCACCGGTCGCACTTAACTTAGGATCTTCGTCCAGATGCCTTTTCGTTCTCTTTAGTATTTTATCGTGAGGGTCGTCAGACTCATACCCATAGTTTAGACTCATTACTACTTCAAGGTGTATTTGGTTAGCAGATAGCCAGAGACCGCTGAGAACCCTAAGATTATCGCCAGCGTTGTCGTGTCTGACTCACTTGAGGTGGTAGTCTGCGCAATTTGATTGGTCACTGTTTTCTTCACGGGTGGTACTACTCCCAAGTTAGCCACCACGTTTTCTTGGTGGACTTTTTTAGCCACTGTTTTCTTCACGGGTGGTGCTACTAAGTTAGTCACCACATTTTCTTGGTGGACTTTTTTAGCCGCAGTCGTCGGTGTTGTTGCGTTCAAGCGAGTGTTCACTCCAAATTTCATGGACTCTGTGGCAATCTTTAATAAGTTGTTGTACCCAGCGATTTTATTCTTGAGGATCACCACGTTACTTGGCATTAACCATGTACTTGGCGACACTGCGAGATTTTGGACAACGTTGGTGTCTCTAATCGATTTATTCATGTTGAGAATCCATGTCGATACGTCGTAGTTGATAACACTGTCAGAAAACAACTTGCGGAATTCTTGTTGGGTCTCTAGACTTCCCGCAGAACCACCAACGACTGATACACGTGTTCTCGCTTGCGCACCAAGTGTGGAGTACACAAAGGACTCTATGCTCTGATTTAGATATTGCAGTCCAATGTTGGTGAAGCCGTCTGACAATCGCGCGACGTATCGTTTGTAATCGTTCTGAACGTTGTTGAGTGTGAAGACTCTGGATTCGCCTAAAGTGCCATCGCTCAGGACTTTATTCTGGTAGTAGTGCCTTCTGGGAATCTTGGAAATCTTACCATACAATTCGGAAGCGTTGAATTCTCTACTTATTGATTTCATGGTCTCACCACCCTCCATTCTTCTGAGAAGTCTTCTAATGGTGAAGTACAAATGAAATCTCATCACACTTGTGACCACAGGGTGAACTTCTTGTGACACTGATAAATGTTGCAGTGAGACACCACAACAGAAACTCGCACAATACGTCGCAAACACAACACGATAGTAAGATTCGTTGTCGTCCCACTCTGACATGGTCTTTGACGTGGTGATTTGTAAGGTTGGTAGCTTTGACATGAAGTAGCTATTTTGGTTAACAAAAACTTTAAAGTTATTCACTGGGTAATTCAACACGTTTTCCGTTGGATAGCCATCCCAAAGCCCCCAGTGGTTCTTATGACCTTTTGGTAGTGGTTGGATAGCTCCACCGCCTTGCCATATTATTGGGAACTTACTATTGTGTAGCCACTTCCACATTTTTTTATCATTTTTGAAAGTCGCGCTGGTTATGTCTGTGCTAAGGATGTCATTGTTTCTGAAATATATGTCGACACTCATGATTTTACCATCTTGCGAAATATTTGGATTGAACTCGAATTTGCTTAAAGTAGCGTGAGGGTACTTTTTGATGAGGTCTGCCTTCGCGTCGTGTGTAGCCTTTGATGTGTTAGCCATCGCACGTTTGTAGTACTTTCCATAGTAGTCGTGAAGGGCTTTCTGCATATATAATATACCATATGTTACACATAACACATGCTACATTATATATGGTCAGGGTTGTAGTATTGATTAGAGGCCCAACGGAAACTGTGGATCTACCAGAGGCACTTTTGACGTTTGGCTCAGATCCTCACTTACTAGTGAAAAAAGCGACCATCTTTTGGGACTACGTTAACGTGGAGACCGGTGTGAATGATGAAATAAGTTACAACAGCAACAAACACGTTTTTGAGTCTGGGTACCACACTTTTAAAATGATTGCCGACGAATTGAGAGGATTAGGGGCTATTGAGCTAGTAGCCAACAAACACAATTCAAAGTGTGCGATAAGAACTGACCAACAATTAGAGTTGTTTAAATTTGGAGAACTCTTAGGGTTCAACGATAACACAACGATAACCACTAGTGGTTTGGTCAGCCCTAATGTTGTGGATGTTAACAAAGGGTTGAAGTACGTACAAGTGGGTTGTAGCATTGTGAACAGACCTGAGAATATTGTTAATGGTAGCAAAAGCGAGGTTATCGTCGAGCTACCATTGACCACCACCCAACCACTGAAGAGCTCCGTTCAACACTTCTTCAATATTGAGTCGAAGGTGTCGATAAACAAAGGCGCTTTTACGCAGCTAGTGTTTAACGTGACTGACCAAGATGGTAGTGGTGTCAATGTTGGCGATATATTGTTGGACTTGTATGCGACGCTTGAGTAGCTAACGTTAAACGCATGCTAAAGTAATGAGTCTAAACTATGGGTTCGACTCTGGTGGCTACGTTGAAAAGCGGCGTACACACAACAACCATCAAAAGTTGACGGTGCTTATTGAAGGTGTGGAGAAAGTTGTAACCTTTGACTATAGTGTAGTAGCCACACACGATAACCCACACATTATAATCAAGACGACCACTGTGTTTTGGAACTATGATAATGTGATGGGTAGTGATGATATTCGATTCTTACATGTTAGATTAGGAACACCGTATCCAGGACTCGCGACAACTCGATTGAGTGTGGGTCATTACGACTTCGACGCGTTGGTTAGAGCTCTACGACTCACGCTCAGGGAGGTTAATGTGGACTTCGTGGTGGAGAAACTGGTGGCCACAGGTAAAAGTAGGGTCAAAGTTCGGCGTATGGGGTATGGCCCCACCAACACAATAGAACTTAGGCTAGGTGGCATTGGGCTTTTGCTTGGTTTCGCGAAGGATGCAGGAATTTTACTAGATGCTAAGTGGCACGACAGTCCAAACAAGATTGACATGAACAGAGGTCTGAAGTATGTAGAGGTCTCGTGCGACGCTGTTGAGACGGAGAGCAACGTGGGCATTGATGGGAAGCGTAGCGACGTGATCACAACGTTGCCAATACCCACCGAGCAGTCTCTTGATGGAGGGATACAACGCTACGCATACGTTGAATCCAAGGTGAGTGTTAAAAAAGGTGTTTACTCAAGTATGACGTTTCGCGTCAAACCAAATAACGGCGGTGTCAAAATTGGCGCGGTGTTATTGGAACTGTATATTGTGTGAATTATATGGAACTTGGTGTGGAGACAGAGCAAGGGTTGAGAGACATCTATTATAATCCCAAGACAGGGTACACTGGTGTAGAGAAATTGTACCAAAGCGCATTGGGAGACGGATTGAAAGTGACTAGAAAAACAGTGAAAGAATGGTTGACAGCGCAGGACACCTACACTAGGTACAAACCCATCGTGAGAAGACATAAGTTCCGCGCGACTTTTGTTGGGTTTCTTGGTGAGGAGCTCCAAATGGACTTAGTGGACATGAGTAAGTACTCAAAACAGAATGGAGGGTACTATTGGATACTAACAGGCATTGAAATATTGAGTAGATACGCTTTTGGCATTGCAGTTTACAGAAAAGACACTAAGAACATGACTAAGGCTGTTGGAAAATTGTTGGTTGACTTTAAAGATCGGTTTGGAGCCATGCCTAAGTTAGCGCAATTTGACGACGGACTTGAATTCTACAATGTTGGTGTGAAAAGTTTGTTGAAAGAACACGACGTTGAATATTTCAGCACTAAGAGCGATAAAAAGGCTGCTGTTGTTGAGCGTTTTAATAGAAGTCTCAAGAGCATTATGTGGAAGTACTTTTATGCTCGTGGAACGTACAAATGGATTGACGTTCTTGACCAGTTTGTGAGCAATTACAATAGCAATGTGAATCGAAGCATTATGACGAAGCCAAAGGATGTCGATAAGTCAAATGAGGGTGAAGTTTGGACCACTTTGTTTGGTCATCAATTTGCAGACAACCCATTGCCAAAGTTCAAGATTGGTCAGTCGGTGAGAATTAGTAAATACAAGAGTGTGTTCACAAAGGGCTATGAAGCCAACTTCACTGAAGAGCTGTTTAAAGTGGTAAAGGTTATTCGTGGTGATCCTAATGTGTACGAAATTGAGGACCACACCGGTGAACAGATTATTGGTAAATTTTACGAACAGGAATTATCGCTGGTCAATAGGAAACATGGTGACGACGTGTACAGAGTTGAAAAGGTGTTGAAAAGAAAGAAAGTCAGAGGGAAGAAGATGGCGCTGGTCAAATGGTTGGGTTATGAGAGCAAACATAATTCGTGGATACCAGAAAGCGATATTCAAAATGTGAGCTAATGTAATATGGCTGAAGGTGGGGAAGTCTTTGACGAGGTCGAGCTGGGAATCCTCGGTGAGTACAAAGACATGAGTGGTGAGCGACTAGAAAATAGGCTCGTCTATTTCGAAGAGTTAATCGAAGACATAGACGGTAAGTACACTGAAGACAACATGCCGGAAGACGTTCGTGTTAATTACAACGACTATCAAGACCATGCGAAAAAGATAATGAGTGAGCTAGACGCGAGGCGAGGTTGGCAAAAAGAGACGTCGTTTATTGACGCTGATGATGGTAAGACGGTGACGATAAGGGGAACCAACACAGAAGTCCCTGCAGTGGAGTTTGTTGAACAGGAGTCATATGGTGACGTCGATGACACAAGCTACAGTATAGCTCTTGAAGTAAGGTCAGACGATCTTTATAGAAGATTGGACGAGCTAAACGCAACCGACAAAGAGATAGCGAGAAATCAATTAGGAAGAATCACGGCGATAGGTAAGAAAATACGTAAGTTGTATAAAAAAAGACTCGGTCCCGACGATGCGTCAAGGGAAATAGTCAACAGATCGTATGTGACGGACTCAGGGTCTATTCTCTTCAAACCGATAAACAAAGATGGTGAGCGTGGGAGTCCTAAACTAATTCTAAAACCTGGGAAAAAAGGTTTGATCTACAGTAAAGACGCGAGTAGTAAAAATGCGATTGAGCAGTTCAAAAAGTTAGTTAGTCAAATCCCTGAGAATGCAGAAACAACAGCTGTCACAACAGAAGTAACCCCAGATGACTTCCCAGTGATTGAAACAAGAGTGGATCACGATGACATACCTGGGCTATCACAAAACGAAAACCGCGAGCTAAATGGTGCGCTTAACCCAAGCGATAGTGTGTTGCGTGAGTCAAGAATAGGTGACGATGGTGCACTTCAAGCGCAGGCAGACCACTTTCAAGAAACGATAGATGAAACGAGTGGGAGATTGGCAGAGCTTAATAGAAAAGCTGACCAAATTGGTCTCACGCCTGACGAAGAGCGAGAGTACGCTAGCTTGTTTGAAAGAGAGTCAGGACTTGAGCAAGCCAGAGATAGAACCCTAGGACAGCGCGAGCTTGAAGAAGTTAGAGAGCGACAAGAAGTCGACATTGACAGGTTTCAGAGATTTAAGGAATGGGCTAAAGAGAACATGGTCGGGTTGAGCGCTGTGGCAATTTCAGTGGCTGGAATTATAACAACAATTATTATCGCTGGTAGATCCGCTGTTATGAAAGGCGCTATGGCCGCGAGGTCATTTGCACAGGCTGTTAAGAACGCGATAATGAAGATGGGTCCATGGGCTGTTGGGTTGGCTAACTTAGTCTACAATTTGTTGACGTTGGGTGCAAAGGGTCTCGCCTGGTTGGCTCAAAATCTCTGGGTACTCGCAGTGGTACTTGCGTGGTTTGTGTATGATTATTACAAGCTAAAACGGTAGTGATAAAACATATGTAAAGTATATGAACGTCACGTCAGCAGAGTTGAGCCCCGGTTTTAGACGAGCGACCATGGGTGTCATAAAAGGGGTGAGAACGCAACACGTAATCACGTTGAACCCTAATAAAGTCAGTCCTGGTGAGGAACTTTACATTGATATACCGAAGCTCAAGGTTAGTAGCTGTTTGGTGCCTGGGTCGTTGGGTCTAGTGTTCGACTTTAAGAATGCAAACGCCAAAAGCTGGTTCTTAAACAATGTGAGCAAGTTGTTGGTTGAGAAGCTTGTTGTGAGACTAGCTGGGGAAATTGTGTATGACAACAATGGGGAAAATTACACTGGTGTTTATCGTGACCTTTGGGAAAGTGTTACTGCGCGAGACCAAATGATTGACTATGGTATTGGTGGTGAGAACTTGAGAAAGCTAATTTCCAAGGATGACAGTGGCGCGACAAGTGGGAATGTTACTAAAGTTAGCGACGCGTTAATGTTTGGTGTGATTGGAACGAAACTGCAGATTAAGCTTGGTAAGATTATGAATGACCACGGGTTGTACGCTCCTTTTAGCATGAATCAACAACTTGCAGTATGTGATCACACTTCCGAAGGCCGCAGACATCATGGTGGCGCAATCCGGTAGCGCTGTGGGTGGATACACTCTGGAGAACCTCGAGCTTGAGTACGAGACGATCGACAATCAGGAGCTCGCTGACGAAATAGCGTCGGGCTATGCAAGTGGTCGTAGTTTGTCATATGAGCACGTCACGTTGATGAAAACCACCGAATGGGACAAAGGCACAACCATTGTGAATGAAAACATTAATCTTCCAAGAAAAAGCATGAAGGCAATTGTGTTGCTATTCACGAATAAGGTGCGAACAGACAGCGAGGAGTTTCTTTACCCAAATATTGAGAGTGTTAGAGTCACAATTGAAGGTGTGCCAAATAGTGTGTACTCACAAGGCATCCCAAAGTCGAAGTTCTATGCAGAAGCGAAACGATTGTTTGGGTTGGGTGAAGAACACGCTCAGTTCATGACCATACAGAAGTTCTACAAAGATGGCTTTGCGTTGGTCATCGACTTGAGGAGCGTTCAAGATAATTACAACATCGCCACTGGCAAGAATATTGTAAACACACAATCTGGTGTGCTTCTTGAAATCACTAAGGAAGCGACGACTACAAATGTTATGTGCAGGGTGTTTGTGATGAGTGATGGGTTGGTCAACTTCGTGAACAATGGGTTGCATTCAATCGGGTATTAAATCAAACGCAATTTAATGGAAACTCCGTTTAATATGTTAATTGTTGGTATGACAGCTTGTGGTAAGACACATTATTTGCTGGAAACATTGGAATCTGAGTATCGTGGTAAATTTGACTACATTGTGTTGATTTGCCCTACTTTCGAGTGGAACAAAGCGTATCAAGATTGGAAATATGTGCACGACCCTGACGTGTTAGCGATAGACTGTGCGCAGGATAATGTCGACGCTGTTCTCAAGTGTGTAACAAATGTTTTTAAAGGCACTAACACTCTGATTGTGTTGGACGACTGTGCAAGTGGGCAGGACGTCAAGAATAGGACTAGTCAATTGGTCAACTTGGCTTTTAGCGCGCGACATTTTATGCTGAGCGTTATTGTCATCACACAACAACTGACGTCGATCGCAAAACCGTACAGAGAAAATATTAGTAAGCTCGTTTGCTTCTACTGCCCAAGTAGGAGTGATATGAAGGTCGTTATCGACGATTACCTTGGAAACATTAGCAGAGAAAAATCGTCGGCGATTGCGACTGCATTAAAAAATAATAAGTACGCTAGACTAGAAATCTCACTACGCTATCCATACAGTCACGAAGTTGTTATTCCGCAATAAAATATGGGTATAAGTAATAGCGTGATGGTGATGATAACTAATCTTTTATTAGGAAGCCCTATTCATTATTACAATGGTTTTCAAAGGAGTCCTAAAATATAATTATAAATATAAATTAACTAAACATATACAATATAATTCAATATGGTGGCCGTCAGATTACAGGGTTGAGATGTTAAAAAAATTAGACTTGAAAGTAGCGATGGTAGTGCTATTTCTTCCATCAAATGATAGAGCATTCCAGTCCTTAACAGCGTGGTAACATAACCGTTGCTTGCCCCAGTTAGTTCTGACAGCAGGCAAACGGAAATCATGTGCATTTCTAGTATTATAACGGTGCACATCATGTAACGTAACTAATCTAAGATGGGATGATAATAAATCGTTTTTACACTTAAAAACGTAAAGACATCTATGATATAGTCTGCGCTTACTTAAATTGATCCAGTTAAGGATCTGGAGGGCATCAGTAGCAGAAGAGTGAACTGGACGATCAAGAATAATTTTAGCAGCTTTGTTTTGCATGATTTGTAAGCTTTGCATTAACGTGGAGTTGTTCTTATCACCCCAAATTATGTCTCCATAATCAAAAAGGGGCAATACTAAACTATTATAGTAAAGCAGTCTGGAAAATCGGGGTAAAAGATGCTTTATCCTCTTAAGAAGACCAAGGCGCTTATTGATTTTTGCGGAAAGATAGTCAATATGATCCGACCAGGTCATATCTGAAGAGAAAATTACACCAAGATACTTAAAGTCCTCAACCCTTTTTACAGCACTATTGTAAATCTGGACTGAAATGGAATTAACCTTACATAGTTTTCTGCTACTGCCAATTAACATCAATTTCGTCTTGGTGATATTGAGCGTTAATTGGTTGCTTATGAGCAAATCACCTATCTTCTGCAGATCAGCGTTCAGTTTTACTTCCAAATCGCCAACAGTCGGCGAGAAATAATATAACACCGTATCATCTGCATATAAGGAGATTTGGGCATGCTCAACAACATTAGGCAGATCATTGATATAAATTATGAAAAGGAGCGGACCTAGAATGCTACCTTGTGGAACACCTAGGTTACATTCTAGAGGGTCAGACAACTCAGGTCCACAAGATGTGCGTAAAAAACGAGAGGATAAGTATGACTTAAACCAAGCAAGATCGTCATTGCACACCCCAATAGCAGATAGTTTGCTTAATAATATCGTGTGGTTAACCGTATCAAAAGCTTTAGATAATGGTAAAACGCAAAAGTGGGGAAAATCCTACGATTGAGGAATTAGTTGAGGAGACTGATGACACCTCAACTGTGGAAGACAACATTGACGTTAGGAGATCCGAACTAATTAGACTGTCCGGTGACGGTGTGGTGAGTCAGTCCGAAGCGTACATTAAAAAAGCGTCCGCAAAAGTTATTGATAAGATATGGCGCCAATACGAGTTGAAGAGAATGGAGATCGCAAACGCTTTTCTCACCGACTTGCTAATCAGCAAATTCGCCAGCTTACTAGATGGGTTGAACGCTATCGAGAACCCTGAGGAACTAAATGACGAGTTGCAAAAAGATCTGTTACTAAAGAAAGACGTCGAGAGCATTGTCGCGATTGTGACGCCGTACGTGCCTTTCTTGGGCTTGTTGTCGGGAGGAATCACAACGTCGAAATATGTGTACGATCACCATTTTAAAAGTGAGACAAACGTTGAAAATAGTGAACAAACGGACTAATTCGCGAAACAACCGGCCACCTGTTAGTATGCAAATTAGTCAATGTTGTTAACCAATCAAAAGAGCGCCATTTCGCTCCCCATTTGGGTACTTGTTTGGATAAAATATTTGTCGTGAGCGTTGGTGTGGGTTGACCAATCAAAAGAGCGCCATTTGGATAAACATCACCACTAGAATCAAAATCTAGTGGTTTTTTTTTCCGCGCGTGAATTGGAAATGTGCCAGTCAAAAAAAAGCGTGAAAATTTTGAAGCGACACGAATTTGTGAAAATGTTGAAACGACTATTTTTTAAACGTGACTGAAATGTGATTTGGTATAAATTCAGTATTGTTTCACGAGTCTCGCGCGTGTTTGACATTAATCGGTGGGGAGGGGCGCGTCAAGCCTAATTAACGACTGCTGTAGTAGTATAGAACATGGCGGTGCGGGCTTATTCGACGTTATCCACAAATGCGGGCACCGTGGCATCGCTAATTTTTGCGCTAAATCGCGATTTGGCGTAAAAATTAACGTCGCTATGGCACTCGCATTTGTGGTTGGCGTCGTTGAGCTCGCACCGCCATGTTCTATACTATCCATTTGGATAAACATCACCACTAGAATCAAAATCTAGTGGCCTTTTTTTCGCGCGTGAATTTGTGAGACAGTAGCAGAACGTGTTGGTGGTTTGTTGAACAAAAATGTGAAAATGACACTTTCTACTTTTTTAAATATGGCTAAAGTAGCGTAAAGTCTAGCGAAAGTTGTGATTTTTTTAGTATTTGGCATCAATTGAGTAGAAAACGTGGGAGGGGTGTCTAGATTGACTAACGATTACCATAATAGCACAGAGAGTGAGGCTGTGAGCTCACCAATGTCGATTGTAAAACATAAATACCAAAACATTGCTGAGTTGTGGCTCGGCACAAATTTGGTGATGTTTTGGCGTTTATATCACGGTTGGCGTCGACTGAGCTCGCACCGCCATGTTCTATACTACTTACATTTTAAGAACAAACCGGGACCAGTTGCGAAAAATGCAACTTTAAGGCCTTCCGGCTGGGAATTGAACGCGCGACTCTGCGATGCTAGTGCAGTGCTCTGACCACTGAGCTACGGAAGCCGTTGCCGAGAGCCTAGTCACGAGTTCTGTATATATGGTGGTGGTAATGCCGGGATAAGATTCTGGGTATATTATAGGTAATATTTGGCATTTCACTCGATCAAACTACATCTTGAAAGGATTTGTGGTGAAGGAAAATTTCGAGTGTTGGAATACATACATTTTAAGACCAAAATGTCCCGGTTTGGTCTTAAAATGTATGTATTCCAACACTCGAAATTTTCCTTCACCATAAATCCTTTCAACATGTAGTTTGATCGAGTGAAATGCCAAATATTACCTATAATATACCCAGAATCTTATCGCGGCATTACCACCATATATACAGAACTCGTGACTAGGCTCTCGGCAACGGCTTCCGTAGCTCAGTGGTCAGAGCGCTGCACTAGCAATCGCAGGGTCGCGGGTTCAATTCCTACCGGAAGGCCGCTAAGTTGCATTTTTCGCAACTGGTCCCGGTTTGGTCTTAAAATGTATGTATTCCAACACTCGAAATTTTCCTTCACCATAAATCCTTTCAACATGTAGTTTGATCGAGTGAAATGCCAAATATTACCTATAATATACCCAGAATCTTATCCCGGCATTACCACCATATATACAGAACTCGTGACTAGGCTCTCGGCAACGGCTTCCGTAGCTCAGTGGTCAGAGCGCTGCACTAGCAATCGCAGGGTCGCGGGTTCAATTCCTACCGGAAGGCCGCTAAGTTGCATTTTTCGCAACTGGTCCCGGTTTGGTCTTAAAATGTATGTATTCCAACACTCGAAATTTTCCTTCACCATAAATCCTTTCAACATGTAGTTTGATCGAGTGAAATGCCAAATATTACCTATATATATATATATATATATATATATATATATATATATATATATATATATATATATATATATATATATATATATATATATATATATATATATATATATATATATATATATATATATATATATATATATATATATATATATATATATATATATATATATATATATATATATATATATATATATATATATATATATATATATATATAATAGTTTTGTGTATTTTGCAGGAACAACTGGCGATATTAATAGTGAAATGGACAACCAGATTTCATTAAAAAGAGCTTTAGTCCGGTTTAGTGGTGCTGGAATTTTTAACATTGGAACAAGGGTAGTATCCGACATCCGAGTGAACACCGACTATCCCCTAGTTTCCGCTATATCCATGATTGCTCCATCTCCAGATTGGTTCGTTGGTGTTCGTGACTACAGTCTATGCGATGACACGACAGGAAAATGGATAGACAAGAAAGTAAAAGATCTA
Source organism: Chrysogorgia sp. JL179-B06 (assembly GCA_035772405.1). NCBI lineage: Eukaryota > Metazoa > Cnidaria > Anthozoa > Scleralcyonacea > Chrysogorgiidae > Chrysogorgia > Chrysogorgia sp. JL179-B06. Next base: position 1,349,499 of record JAYKKM010000237.1, read on the forward strand.
TCACTTTATGATTCTGGTACAGACAGTGCTAAATCGTTCGTCCACAGAGACAATGCAACTATTCCTCCTATTCCTATCTTCCTCATCACCAGTATCCCAGAAGGCTCTAGTAGTGGTGAAACGTTGAAAAAATTTGGGACCTTCACCTTCGAGAAAACGTTCGACTCCACGAAACCTAATCAAACCACACCCAATATTAGGGGTAGTACTACTACCCCTAATACGAAACCTAATCAAACCACACACAATATTAGGGGTAGTACTACTACCCCTAATACGAAACCTAATCAAACCACACCCAATATTAGGGGTAGTACTACTACCCCTAATATAGCTTTTCGTGAGTTCCTCGATGTTATGATGTTCTTGAAATTGATAATCTTAAGCTTGTTTTTCGCTTATTACTAGTGACACTGTGGTATTGACTTACTTTTTCATTTAAGTTCTATGATATATGAAGTAACATAACGTAAACACAATGTAACGTGATACAACGAAACGTAAAAAAATGTAATGATGATGTGACGTATCAAAATGTAATGATGATGTGACGTATATAGTCAGTTATAGTCTACAACAGCCCAGTCTCCCTCAAATGGACTACATACACTAATTCTAAATGCATGGGAAATTGACTGTATGAGTCAGATTAGATACCAGTTCTCACCCGAGTGTTTTGTTCAAAATGACACCACGAAGCTGAAGAACAGTACTCAAAATTCATTGTAAGTGATTATTAGCGACAACTTTGTAACTTTAAAATCTATGTTAATTAAACATTTCATTTAAAAATACCACGTTTCAATTTGCTGATTAAATACATTTTCCCAACACCCAAGGTCCCAGCGCCCTATTTGAACATTCAGGAACTTTGCAAAGTAGGACGATTCCGCTTGAGGCAGCACTTCCCTTTCAATAGTAACTCCTAGTATATATATATATATATATATGTATATATATATATATATATATATATATATATATATATATATATATATATATATATATATATATATATATATATATATATATATATATATATATATATATATATATATATATATATATATATATATATATATATATATATATATATATATATTTATACGATCTATCGTAGAGTGCTCGATACCATATGAGGTAGAGCTTAATATAGGAAAATGTCGCTTAAATGTTTGTTTGCTACTCGGAGTTTCAATATCGCATCCAGCGTGAAACTCCGAGTAGCAAACAAACATTTAAGCGACATTTTCCTATTTTCCTATTTTCCTATATATATATATATGTAGTTATATATATATATATATATATATGTATGTATTTTGTGGGCATGTCCCAAGCTTCATTCGCGATGACCTTGACTTCCTAAACCACCTACCAGAAACAATTGATGAAAACGCGCTCCTGGTATCTTTCGATGTTGTTAGTTTATACACGAGCATCCCACATGAACTCGGACTTGCAGCAATAGAATACTGGATTGACAACTTTACAAATTCTATCACCCGACCATTTTCCAAAGAATTCATTATGGAATCAATTACGATTGTGCTGAAAGAAAACATTTTCCACTTCGATGATAAACTGTATCAGCAAATTCAAGGAACAGCGATGGGAACCAAGATGGCCCCTACATACGCGACCCTCGTACTTGGCTACCTTGAAAAGAAACTCTACTTGAAATTCGAAACACATTTTGGTACAGAAGATAAGGAAGAATTTGTACAGACCTTCAAAAGATATTTGGACGACTGCTTCGCAATCTGGAACAAGTCAGAGGAAGATCTGAAGAAACTACACGCCATGTTGAACAATCTCCACGAGAGCATCAAATTCACGGTGGGATATGATAACGTGAAGCTACCATTTCTGGATGTGTTAGTATACAAACAAGACGAAAAGTTGAATACGGATATTTTCTACAAGGCGACTGACACAAAACAATATCTCAACTTTAACTCGTGTCACCCGAAACACACGAAGACCAACATTCCCTACAGTCTGGCTCGCCGCATATGCTGTATTGTGTCCGACCCAGATATTAAAACAAAACGACTGAACGAACTCGAAAACTTTCTACTACAACAGAGCTATCCTAAAAGCCTAATTACGAAAGGAATAGAAAAAGCAACATCTCTATCACTGGCCGAACTTAGAATACCGAAAATCAAAGATGACAACGCCAAGACCCTCCCACTAGTTTTGACACATAACCCGAACAACCCACAAGTAATCAACAAGATAAAGCAGGACATTCAATTCCTAAAGAACTCCGAGAGAATTAAACCTATTCTAGAAAATACAAAGTTGATTGTAAGTCGCCGCCAACCGAAGAACTTAAAGAAACAACTAACACAAGCCAAATTTGTTTCCGAGAGAACTCTCAACACCGTAACACAATGCGGAGAACCAAGATGCGGCACTTGCGCGATAATAATAACCGGAACCGACATCAAACTGAAAAACGGAAAGACTTGGTATGTAAAATGCCAAATGAACTGCAAATCGCGTAATATTATTTACATTCTCGTTTGCACAAAATGCAAAAGTTTTTATGTTGGTCAAACAGAAAACCTCCGACACCGAGTCACACTACACCGACAACAAGTCAATCACGAAGAGTATAGCCACTTAGCAGTTAGCGAGCACATAAGGAAGTGCAGCAATGGCATCTTCCAGATCATGCCCATTTATCAATGTGACAGTCATTCAAGCCACTTAATAAGAGAGTCGAAGGAAAGAGACATTATTTCTATACTCCAACCGAATTTAAATTCCTGCTAAATACCAACTTCTTGTAAGATATATATTTTATATAACTAGAGGTTTGTGTGAAATTTGTATGTAAATAATTAGCAGTAAGTAACCTAACACCACACGTGTAGTGACGTGGTGGTGAAATACTACACATTGTAAATATAGGATATCCAAACACTTTCACCAAGTACTCAGCACCTGAAGAGCTTATAATAAAAGCGAAAACGTTTGTGCAGAATGAGTGTTATTTACTGATATCCTTTATTCCATCTTCATCGTTTCCACAACGAACTTTTTCTATATATATATATATATACAAAGCTGGCGGATGGTTCAAGAGTGCTCGATACCATTAGAGGTAGAGCGTTTATAAAACTAACTCTTTAACTCTAACTCTTTTATATATATATATATATATATATATATATATATATATATATATATATATATATATATATATATATATATATATATATATCAAATAGAGATCTTGTGTTTGTGTTTCGAGAGTGCTCGATACCATCGGTAGAGCAAATATATAGAATAACTGGACACGCGGTTACACTTTCGACATTAGTTTATTGCATACAGTTCTGTTTCGTACAGGCGAACCTGCACTCATCAGTGCTAGACTAATATATATATAAAAGTAGAGTGCTGCGTAGACAGTGTTTTGAATATATAGCAAAGTGAAAAGGTGGTAAACTGCCAAGAATTTAGTGACGATATACTGACGTTTTGAGCGGAGCCCTTCATCAGAGTAAGATCTTACTCTGATGAAGGGCTCCGCTCGAAACGTCAGTATATCGTCACTAAATTCTTGGCAGTTTACCACCTTTTCACTTTGCTAATATATATATATATATATATATATATATATATATATATATATATATATATATATATATATATATATATATATATATATATATATATATATATATATATATATATATATAATATATATATATATATATATAGAGAGAGAGAGAGAGAGAGAGAGATATAACTAACTCTTTAACTCTAACTCTTTTATATATATGTATATATATATATATATATATATACATATATATATATGTATATATATATACATATATATATATGTATATATATATATGTGGCTATACTCTTCGTGATTGACTTGTTGTCGGTGTATATACATATATATATATGTATATACATATATACATATATATATATGGTCTTAAAATGTATGTATTCCAACACTCGAAATTTTCCTTCACCATAAATCCTTTCAACATGTAGTTTGATCGAGTGAAATGCCAAATATTACCTATAATATATATATATATATATATATATATATATATATATATATATATATATATATATATATATATATATATATATATATATATATATATATATATAAAGTAGAGTGCTGCGTAGACAGTGTTTTGAATATATAGCAAAGTGAAAAGGTGGTAAACTGCCAAGAATTTAGTGACGAGATACTGACGTTTCGAGCGGAGCCCTTCATCAGAGTAAGACGAGATGAAATAAAATAAATAGGGCTTATATATATGCCAAAAGGGTGTCACAGGTAGAAAGTAGCCAATCAAATGCACGGGAAATAAACTAACTAATAATTAATGAGATGGGAAAAGTTAAGTCATTTACTATTTTTACCGTCGATCAATAAGCAGACTGCGGGGGTGGGAGAAATGACAGGTCCAATATTCAAGGGGATTAGGCGATAATAATAGAAACAAAGACTTGAAAATGAATGAGCATAAGCTAATAATAAAAAGTTCATAAGCTAATAATAAAAAGTTCCAAGCAAAATAAAATGACAAAAAACTTTTACGAAATTAAATAAAAGAAAAACGTTCGTTAAGACCAAGAGGATATGTGGTGCCAAGTTTAAAAATGAGACGCTTCTCTTGCCGCTTGCGGTTATCGTTGCCACCGGAAATGGGAAGGATGGCACAGACTTTAATGTCTGAAACCAAATGGTTGGACCATCATTGATCCTCACGGAACGAAGATGTTCAGCAAACCTGTCTGAAAGGCGTCGCCCAGTTTCACCGATGTAGATTTTAGGGCATTTATCGCAAGAAATGCAATAAATTATGTTGGTGGACGTGCATGAAAAAGCATGACGGATTATGTGGTCGAATTTGGGGGCAGTAATAACTGTAGTGGGATTGAGAAAAGGGCATGTGTTACAGCGGGAACGGCCGCAAGAAAATGTTCCCGCTGGTGCCGAGGTATTTTGTTTAAGGGCACTATGTACTAAGGAGTCACGAATGTTTTTATTACGGCGAAAAGATACCAAAGGGTTGTCGGTGAAAATGGCTGACGTCTCAGGATCATTTTGTAAAATGTGAAAATTCCGATTAATAATATTTTTAACTTTAAAATTGAAAGGATGAAATGTTAGAACTAAAGGAATTTTATTGTTTGAAACTCGTTCCAAAGATGGTTCAAGGGCGTCTAAACGGGGGACGAGAAAAGCTTTCTGAACGGCGAGGTCTAAAAGGTTGGTAGGATAACCACGTTGGACAAAAAAAGATCTCATTTCTATTGATTTGGTTTGAAAATCTTGGTCGTCGCTACATAAGCGGCGAAGACGCAAGAATTGAGAGTAAGGGATGGATTGCTTAGTGTGGTTGGGATGAGAGGATGAAAATAGAAGATAACTATGGGAGTCAGTAGGCTTGTACGAGACCGACGTTTTCAGCGAATCACCTTAATCGAAATTAGAATATCAAGGAACGACACAGAGGTCTCGCTGATTTCCCACGTGAACTTCAGAGCAGGATGAAAATCATCAACAAAGTTGATGAACTGCTCTAAAAGGATACGTGAACACGACGCTGTTCCTAAGGAGTCATCGATAAATCTGCCGAAACAATCAGGCAAGGGACCCGTGTATTGTTCAAAGATCTGTTTTTCAACATAACCAACAAATAAGTTAGCATAGCTTGGACCCATTTTGGTGCCCATCGCAACACCACTTATTTGTTGATAATGTTCACCATCAAACGAAAAATTGTTAAGGGTAAGCACTAGGCGTGCGGGCTAGGCGCCCTCAGGGTACTTGTGAATTGACAGAGCGTTTAAGAATTTTCTTTTTTAGAATTAATAGTTTTTTGTTCATAGGGTAATATATGTAGTAGGCATTATCTTATAATGAAACTAAGAATAAGTTTTATAAATAAAATTAAGAATATATTGTTGTAAGAGCATTTAGACTATTGTATAATGCTCCTAATACGTCTTTATTATTATTATTAATAGACTAAAATAAGAATCAACACTGCCTACTTCACTCGCTCGCGTCGTTCACATTCTTGACATTATTATATTAAAGTGATCACATTTCCCCACACACTCCCCCATATGACTCGCATACGAGCTGACATATGTTCAATTAGAGGAATGTGGCTATTAACCAATAACATGAAGTATAACTAGATAAAAGTTCAATACAAATAAATGTTCAAAATTCCTCATCTTCCTCGTTCTGGACAATTTGACTCATCTGCTCTGTGGCCTTACGGGCCGCACTCCTTGAGTGTCTAAACTCCACAGCTGTGGGGTTTAAAGCTTCTGGGACGTTTGTTGTCCGATCGCAAGTCAGCTCCAACGGGAAATATTTTGAAACGCTCGTTCCAAGTCTCAACTTGACTGTTCTGACCATCCAATCGCGTCGGGATACAATTCTTCCACAATCCCTAGGGGGTCATTTCCCCCTGTTTTCTCTTCATCTTTCACCAGAACCACATCTCCCACCGCGACCGAGAAGGGTTTGTCAACATGTTTTAGGTTGTGCCTTTCCCTAAGTCCTTGAAGATACTCGCTGGTCCATCGTTTCCATAGCATAGTTTTCACCTTTTGCAAGTACCTCACCTTGCTCTTCCTCATCATGGCCTGTTCGCCATAGAGTGGCTCAGACGTTTTCTCAATAGTCAATGATTGCTTGGAGAAGACCGCAATTCCTACCATCTGCCGCCAAGCGAAGGTTATTGCTATCCTCAAGCCTAAGAAACCCAGTGATGATCCAACAAGCTATCGTCCTATATCCTTTCTCTGCCTCACAAGCTGATAGAGAGAATCATTCTTTCGAGAATCGACGACATTGTTGATTCAATTTTCCCCATTCTCAAGCTGGCTTCCGGAAAAATCGATCAACCACTGACAAGGCAGGATCAAGGTTGTGCGCCATCATCTAGCCACGACCCACGTCGACCATTAGCTTTCGCCATTTTGGCTGCAAGTCCCAGTTTTTGTTTGACGGCACGCGTGCATTGCGCGTGGCGTTACGTGAAATTTAGACCGTTTACGAAACGGAAAATTGCACGAATTCCGCAGTTGTGCTCAAGAACCAGGCGAGGGAATCGACTCATGGTACACCCGACTACGAATGAAGGTTAGTATGTGCGAATTTGGGACACAAACTGACAGTATTATACGGGACCAAATCGTAGCTTCTGAGTGTCACTCAAATAAGCTGAGACAAATATCTCTCTCGAAGACACGCTCAAAACCGCACGTTCGCTCGAGATCGCTCACCTCCAGGCTACCGCCATTGAAGACAACGAGAGCCAAGAGACCACTCTCCCACCGGAACTTGCTGTCCTCCGCCATTCGCAACGATACAAAAAGCCGGCCGCGGAACCAGAATGTGCTAAGCGAGGGCGCGAACAAACGCGACTTACCTGTTACCGCTGTGGTGAATCGGGTCATCGTACTTGTGAGAAAGCTCGCGGTAAGACGTGCACAAACTGTGGTAAAAATAATCATTTCGCCAAGGCGTGCTTTTGTGCTCCATCGCCTGGTGTGCAAAGTCACAGCCTGAACAAGCTTCAAGGAGAACAGTCCCATAGCACCCCTCCCACTGGCTACACCACCCTGAGCAGCAGTGATGACTAGGACATTTTTTCTCTTTATTCCCTCACTCCGAACAACAATGACGCACGCATGTCTGTTTCACTCAACGGAGTGGCCACCATGATACTACAGTAGTTGATTCCGGGGCCAGTGTCAAATGTCCTCCCCAAGCATATCTACGATCAGGTGAGGCGTCCTGGTTTTACTCCCCAGCCTTCGTCCACAGCTGTGTATCCCTACGCCAGCACACGTCCTCTGCAGATTGCAGGGTCAGATGACATCGCCGTTCACGCGTTTGGGCAGCATCGCATTGTAAACTTTCTTGTGTCGGAAAGCATTCAGTCACCAAGTCCGAAGGTTCCTGCACAACAACCTGTCTTCGAATCTCCATTGCCAGAGAACGTGAAGATGAGCACCATCCTTTCGCGCTATCACAAGGTGTTTGAAGGACTGGGTCGAATCAAGGACGTGGTAGCAGAGATTCATATGAAGAAGAACACCATTCCAGTCTTCCATCCACCATCAAGGGTTCCAGTGCACCTTCGTCAAGCACTTGAGAAAGAACTCGATCTCCAAGAGGCGCTGAGGATTATTGAACCGGCAGTGGTCCCAACTCCTTGGGTTTCCCGTATGGTCGTTGTCCCTAAAACCACTCCAGGGCAAATGCGAATCACACAAGTTTGGAGGGATGTTAATGCTCACGTGGAGCGGGAGATCCATCCCATCCACACCTTTGAAGAAGCAACTGATGACATGGACGGTACGACGGTCTGGTCCAAACTAGACCTTTTTAAGAGTTTTCATCAGATTCCTCTTCATCCCAGCTCAATTCTCAACTCCCAGAGGCCTACGCAGATGCACGACACCATAGTCATTCGTAACAAAAAACAAGCAAGATAACTCTTCCATGGAACCCAAAACCTTTCAAGGTAACCGCGGTGAAAGGAGACTCCCTCGTGGTGGAAGGAAACAATCAGCTCGCTTGATGTGACATGTGACAGCCGCCAAGCGACTCCCAGCAAAGCAGTCTTTTGTCCACCGACAATCTGACGAAGGTGATCCTAAACAGGCCAGAGGGCCACCTCCTGCACATAGAATTTCCGTCAAGAAGTTTCGGCGACCACCAGACTATTACGGACACGCAGGTTCTGTCTAACTGCTGGACGATCTGTGTGCGCCCACGGGACGAAAAGGGCGCGTATCTGTTTACTAAACTATCAGTATGTGAATTACAGTAAACTAGACTCTTGATATTAAAGTTATTAAAGTTCACTACACCAGCCTTGACCACGGACCACATTGAAAGACTCGTGGATGCCGTCGAATCGGCCTTCCAAAGAAAGAAGTACGGCATCGTCCTTGTTGATCTCTCTGCAGCTTATAACACTATTTGGCATCATATTGTATACTATGTATATATATATATGTAGATTGTACAATATATATATATATATATATATATATATATATATATATATATATATATATATATATATATATATATATATATATATATAGTTACATAAAATCACACAAAATATTCAACAGAAACACTCTGAAATTGAGATACAGCTGTATGCCTAACATGCATAACATAATCTCGGCCCACAACAAGACCTTACTCACCAAACCAGAACCTGAAACGAGCACAAACAACAGCAAAAAGTGTAACTGCTGCCAAAAAGATTCCTGTCCCCTTTCTGGCAAATGTTTAACAGACAGCGTAGTTTACCAAGCGACAGTAACGAGAGATGACACCAAGGAAGAAAAGACCTACGTCAGACACACGGAGGGCGAATTCAAAACAAGATACAATAACCATACGTGCTCATTCAGGGAAGTGTCGATTAGCCAATCACGACACTACATACTTGTAAATATGTATATATGTAAATACTTCATGTAAGATAATTGACTGTAAGAATAAAGATTATACTGAGAACACGTGCGATTCTATAGTATCTTTAATTGAATCCTTCTATTGGGAGTTCATCGTTGGAAATAACCATTCTCTATTCATACTATATATGTATAGGTAATCGTATGATAGCGAGTGCAATTAAGGATTTACACCACAAGTGATATTTGAAAATTGTGCCAAAATTATACGAGCCGTCAGGCGAGTGCAATTTGGCACAATTTTCAAATATCACGAGTAGTGTAAATCCTTAATAGCACGAGCAAAATCATATGATTACTCATTTATTATATGCATGACAAAATTACGACACGTACGCTTCATCTTCTTCCAAGTCTTTAAAAACGTCTTGTCTCATTAGTTGACAACAAACCTTTTCACTCTTGGTGTTCTTTGTACTCATTTCAAAATATTTACATGGAATTTTTAACTCCTAGTGTATCACAAGTCGTTGGAAAAGTGTGAAACTTTCCATTGCAGAATAGGCCACCATTTTGAATTTTATTGTCAAACTTGTTCCCAGTGTCTTCTCTCTTTTCATTTATTTAAATGATTTTATTGCACTCCTCTCAGCCAATCAGAATCCAGTAATTTTGTCATGATATAATAAATATATATATATACATATATTTAATTGATATATGAGAGGATTTAATATTGTCAAATACATATATGGAAAAAGTGACTGTCCCAACCGAGAATCGAACCCTGGTCTCCGAATCAACGTTTCGGCGCTCTGACCTTTGAGCTAATGAGACACGGTCAGAACAGTCAGTGATTTTTCCATATACATATTAAATTCGCCGCTTTCACTTTTCACCAACAGGCAGACATCGCATCGTATATATATATATATATATATATATAGTTCAATCTACAGACACGTGTTTCGCTGTACCACAGCTCATCAGTGTAACTTGGAACAATCTGGATAAGTCTGGCTGGACTATTATACACTTGTGATCGTCATTGACAACCGCTTGTGGGATAGCACCGGCGATCAGAACATCCAGATAGCGTGAAGTGCGCATGGGGCCAGAGCGCTCAAACTGCCACAATGGTAGCGAGCGTTGCATTAATGCTAAAGGACACCCACGCTATACTTCACAGAGCGCTCAACAACACCGGAGTGAAGGAGCGTACACACATATATATATATATATATATATATATATATATATATATATATATATATATATATATATATATATATATATATATATATATATATATATATATATATATATATATATATATATATATATATATATATATATATATATATATATATATATATATATATATATATATACATATATACATATATATATATATATATACATATATATACATATATATACATATATATACATATATATATATATATATATATATATATATATATATATATATATATATATATATATATATATATATATAGGTAATATTTGGCATTTCACTCGATCAAACTACATGTTGAAAGGATTTATGGTGAAGGAAAATTTCGAGTGTTGGAATACATACATTTTAAGACCAAACCGGGACCAGTTGCGAAAAATGCAACTTAGCGGCCTTCCGGTAGGAATTGAACCCGCGACCCTGCGATTGCTAGTGCAGTGCTCTGACCACTGAGCTACGGAAGCCGTTGCCGAGAGCCTAGTCACGAGTTCTGTATATATGGTGGGTAATGCCGGGATAAGATTCTGGGTATATTATAGGTAATATTTGGCATTTCACTCGATCAAACTACATGTTGAAAGGATTTATGGTGAAGGAAAATTTCGAGTGTTGGAATACATACATTTTAAGACCAAACCGGGACCAGTTGCGAAAAATGCAACTTAGCGGCCTTCCGGTAGGAATTGAACCCGCGACTCTGCGATTGCTAGTGCAGTGCTCTGACCACTGAGCTACGGAAGCCGTTGCCGAGAGCCTAGTCACGAGTTCTGTATATATGGTGGGTAATGCCGGGATAAGATTCTGGGTATATTATAGGTAATATTTGGCATTTCACTCGATCAAACTACATGTTGAAAGGATTTATGGTGAAGGAAAATTTCGAGTGTTGGAATATATATATATATATATAGATTTTCGCTTACCTCAAAACTGGTCTGCTACAACTTGTTTCATCTGTAAAAGAATCTTCAGGCAGTGACAGTATATATATATATATATATATATATATATATATATATATATATATATATATATATATATATATATATATATATATATATATATATATATATATATATATATATATATATATATATATATATATATATATATATATATATATAGGTAATATTTAGCATTTCACTCGATCAAACTACATGTTGAAAGGATTTATGGTGAAGGAAAATTTCGAGTGTTGGAATACATACATTTTAAGACCAAACTCGTGACTAGGCTCTCGGCAACGGCTTCCGTAGCTCAGTGGTCAGAGCACTGCACTAGCATCGCAGGGTCGCGGGGGTTCAATTCCCAGCCGGAAGGCCTTAAAGTTGCATTTTTCGCAACTGGTCCCGGTTTGGTCTTAAAATGTATGTATTCCAACACTCGAAATTGTCCTTCACCATAAATCCTTTCAACATGTAGTTTGATCGAGTGAAATGCCAAATATTACCTATAATATACCCAGAATCTTATCCCGGCATTACCACCACCATATATACAGAACTCGTGACTAGGCTCTCGGCAACGGCTTCCGTAGCTCAGTGGTCAGACCACTGCACTAGCATCGCAGGGTCGCGGGTTCAATTCCCAGCCGGAAGGCCTTAAAGTTGCATTTTTCGCAACTGGTCCCGGTTTGGTCTTAAAATGTATGTATTCCAACACTCGAAATTTTCCTTCACCATAAATCCTTTCTATATATATATATATATATATATATATATATATATATATATATATATATATATATATATATATATATATATATATATATATATATATATATATATATATATATATAACACAAGATGAGAAACACAAGTTACTTCATCGAAATTTTATTTACTACAGAACTGTTTCGTATGGCAAGTGTTAAGCTTGCCACACTCATCAGGTAAATGATATAATATTTTGACAGCGCAACGGAATATATACAATAGATGCATAATTAATTTGATCATGTTACATGTAGTGGTGAGATTGTTATCGTAGTAGGAATTTCTTCCGGTGTCGGCATGTGGATACGAGTTCGTTCCGTTTGTTGAGAGAGCTTAGTTCGGGGTGGCATATGATGATACATTTTTCGGACAGGCATAAGTTACAGCGTTTGGTTTTATTAGAATATGGTTGTGATTTCTTAATGATTTTCCAGTTAATAGTATACGAGGTGTTAGAGGTATTGTATATATTCCGTTGCGCTGTCAAAATATTATATCATTTACCTGATGAGTGTGGCAAGCTTAACACTTGCCATACGTAACAGTTCTGTAGTAAATAAAATTTCGATGAAGTAACTTGTGTTTCTCATCTTGTGTTATACCGCTCTGCGTACGCATTGAGCACTCTATCCGTACGATTTTGTATGCGCTAGTTTCTATCCTCACGATAGTTTCTATCACTACATTTATCTATATATATCTATATATATATATATATATATATATATATATATATATATATATATATATATAATAGTTTTGTGTATTTTGCAGGAACAACTGGCGATATTAATAGTGAAATGGACAACCAGATTTCATTAAAAAGAGCTTTAGTCCGGTTTAGTGGTGCTGGAATTTTTAACACTGGAACAAGGGTAGTATCCGACATCCGAGTGAACACCGACTATCCCCTAGTTTCCGCTATATCCATGATTGCTCCATCTCCAGATTGGTTCGTTGGTGTTCGTGACTACAGTCTATGCGATGACACGACAGGAAAATGGATAGACAAGAAAGTAAAAGATCTACCACTTTATGATTCTGGTACAGACAGTGCTAAATCGTTCGTCCACAGAGACAATGCAACTATTCCTCCTATTCCTATCTTCCTCATCACCAGTATCCCAGAAGGCTCTAGTAGTGGTGAAACGTTGAAAAAATTTGGGACCTTCACCTTCGAGAAAACGTTCGACTCCCCTAATATAGCTTTTCGTGAGTTCCTCGATGTTATGATGTTCTTGAAATTGATGATCTTAAGCTTGTTTTTCGCTTATTACTAGTGACACTGTGGTATTGATTTACTTTTTCATTTAAGTTCTATGATATATGAAGTAACATAACGTAAACACAATGTAACGTGATACAACGAAACGTAAAAAAATGTAATGATGATGTGACGTATCAAAATGTAATGATGATGTGACGTATATAGTCAGTTATAGTCTACAACAGCCCAGTCTCCCTCAAATGGACTACATACACTAATTCTAAATGCATGGAAAATTGACTGTATGAGTCAGATTAGATACCAGTTCTCACCCGAGTGTTTTGTTCAAAATGACACCACGAAGCTGAAGAACAGTACTCAAAATTCATTGTAAGTGATTATTAGCGACAACTTTGTAACTTTAAAATCTATGTTAATTAAACATTTCGTTTAAAAATACCACGTTTCAATTTGCTGATTAAATGATTAAATACATTTTCCCAACACCCAAGGTCCCAGCGCCCTATTCGAACATTCAGGAACTTTGCAAAGTAGGACGATTCCGCTTGAGGCAGCACTTCCCTTTCAATAGTAACTCCTAGTATATATATATATATATATTTATACGATCTATCGTAGAGTGCTCGATACCATATGAGGTAGAGCTTAATATAGGAAAATGTCGCATCCAAGATGTCGAGTTTCAATATCGCATCCAGCGTGAAACTCCGAGTAGCAAACAAACATTTAAGCGACATTTTCCTATTTTCCTATATATATATATATATATATATATATATATATATATATATATATATATATATATATATATATATATATATATATATATAGAGAGAGAGAGAGAGAGAGAGAGAGAGAGAGAGAGAGAGAGAGAGAGAGAGAGAGAGAGAGAGAGAGAGAGAGGCAGGGCTTAGCCAGCATATTCGTTTGGCCGACATAGATAACTACTTTCAATTTACTCATAGCTACGTCGTTCACGACGGGAGAATCCATTTATATATAAACCAGCTATGATACATCATAAAGAAAACTGTCATTTTACACTCGCAGAATCATTAGTTTTTTCATTGTCATCAGATTTTCCTGTTTAAAGTATTTAAATTTGATATCTGTGCTAAAATTCACTGTTTTTTTCAAAACTGGTAAACAACTCCAAATATGGAATCAGTCACCCTTGGGAGAATTTACCTTTGACTTGCATTCGCGGTGAATAATTCCAACAGTTCAGTTTTTAAAAGTATCTACTTTCTAAAAGTATCTACTTTCTAATGTGTTTTTACTTGTTTCGGCGGTTCCGATTTTGGTTTCGTTCGTTTCGAACTGGATGAGTCTTGGCCCATTGATAACCCCGCGGGTACGCTACTCAACAACACCGAAGTAAAGAGTTCAATTTTTATATCCCTAGCGCGGCGAGATTATCACCCTCGCGAGGGGATGAAAACCAAGCTTTATTATTTGATGCAATAATTAGAAAATCGAACCAAAAATAACATGGAAACAGAAACGTGTAGGTCGAGTAATTACTCATCATTTTCTCAGCGTGATTCCCTAAAATAATTACTCATCATTTTCTCAGCGTGACTCCCTAAAATAATTCCGCCCATTGTGTTGCTAATAATGCTACAGAGATTTTAAGTAATGCGGATGTCATTTTGGTTGTGTATCTGTCGCGAGCCAAAACACAAGAGAAAGCTAGTGATATCTTGCCGAGTTTTCGAAGATTATACTTTTAGTCGATTTACCAGAAAAACGAGCCATTACTACTTTATTTGCTGTGATGAAAGCCACTGGGTCTGTTTGCTTGATCATTGTATATATATATATATATATATATATATATATAGCAAAGTAAAAAGGTGGTAAACTGCCAAGAATTTAGTGACGAGATATTCATCAGAGTATATATAGATCGTACCGAGCTACACTGATGAGCTGTGGAACAGCGAAACACGTGTCTGTAGATATTGTAGTATATATATATATATATATATATATATATATATATATATATATATAAATTTTTTTAACAGTGTTAACAGTAGCCAGACCCTAATACAAACCCTAACCACAATCCTGACCTCAACTTGACGGCTCTGACCACCCAATCGCGTCCGCACCATCTTTTAGCATACGAGAGTGGATTTCCTTCATACCAGATGCTTTCTTAATACGTAGGGAGGACAATTCGTTTCGCATAAAATTCAATGGGATATCCAAACTCAAAATCTGGAATTTGAGGACGAGTGGATGGTGTAATATTACAAAAGGTTGATTTGAGGGATTGATGAAAAAAGTTGCTTATTCGCGTAACAAACCGATAACTAACCCCAAAACAACTTAGATCCTAATCCTAACCCCACCCAATGGGTTTTCTAACCCTAATCCCCGTGATACAGGAAAGCTAAGGTACTAATAAAAGGATCGTCCAGAAGACGACTACTTGCCGCTGACCGGGATAAATGGCGTGCTCATCTTCCTGTAACGTTTTCGCTCAAACTCACTCAACAGTCCCTCTCATTAACAAATCGACGTTCAAATTGACTGATACAGTTAATTTGCCGTATACACTGCACGAAAAAATGGATTTACTCAAATTTACAATATGCGCAAATATGGAGCAAATTTATTGAAATATTACATTTACCATAGGAGTAAACTTGGTAAATGCCGCATTTACTCGCTTTTGAGCAAATGCGGCATTTTTACTCCTATAGTAAATATAACATTTGAATGAATTTGCTCCATATTTGCGCAGTTGTAAATTTGAGTAAATCCATTTACAATTAGTGTATATACTCAATGTGAGGAAGATATTGAGTTGAAACAAAGGGATATAGCAGCCTCGTACACAGTAGCCTGCGTGCAGACTCCACCGCAGCCTCGTACACAGTACACAGTAGCCTGCGTGCAGACTCCACCGCAGTAGCCTGCGTGCAGACTCCACCGCAGCCTCGTACACAGTAGCCTGCATGCAGACTCCACCGCAGCCTCGTACCCCTGCGGGATTTTACCATCACTGGTACCCAGACCTCACACGCCGTATATTTTAGATCACAATTTCGTCGAAGAAATGTTTGAACGTTATCTCAGCCAATATTTAACCGATTTAAATTCTGAAAACAGATTTGGAATTACCGAGTCTAAATACATAACATACGTATCTACTATATTACGAGAACGTGCATACCCTTCGTAAAAACCTGTTTATGCAATTAGAAATTAATCGGCAATCAGCGGCCACTTCGTCGTATATTATTTTGAACGTTATCTTGGTCAATATTTAACCGTTTTAATTCTGAAAACAGATTTGGAATTACCGAGTCTATAAACACATAACATTCATGCCTATATCATATTACACAAACGTGTATGCCCTTCGTAAAAACCTGTTTATGTACTTAGAAATTAATCGTCCATGTTTGTGCACTCGCAGTTTTCGCCATTGCAGTCCCTGTTTTCGTTAATCAATCCCTTCACAATCCCTATACTTCCCTGCAATCCCAGCCAAAACATCGCTCGCAGAGATTTGACTAGGAAAAAAGAAGCCACAGAGTTGCCTGCGGAGGAGGCTGGCTAGAATTTAATAAGGCACATGAAAAATACGTCGTCTCTCATGCGGCTAACAGGGCACAGAAAATTGAGGATTTAATCAAATCAAAACATTTTGTGTATTCATTTAATGAAAAAAATTTTGAGGGACACTTTAACATTCCACTCCTGATTACGGCCGCTCGTGTTGTAAATATTACATATTATATACATATATACATGTGAGTTGAAGTTTGTTCTCGCGAGTGAAAGCAAACCATACCGGGTGAGCGAAAAATTGCTCAACTGCACGTCTGGGAATCGAACCCGCCACCTCCGTGTTACTAAACGGTTACTAGAGCTACATTATAAGCCGGGAATGATTGTATGTGATATTAAGTGTATTATTAAGATTAAGTGTTATTATATTAAGTGTATTATTAAGATTGTGATATTAAGTGTATTATTGTATTGCTTCTGATGATGTCACTTAAATACACTTAATATCACAATCGGCTTGACCATGTAGCTCAGTCGCTAGAGTAGGTTGAGCAATTTTTCGCTCACCCGGTATGGTTTACTTTCACTCGCGAGAACAAACTTAAACTCACAACATATACCGCGAGTACAATAACTTCATGTTTATCATGAACACAACAACAATATACATACATATACAGTCCAATCTCTCCCTCAAATTGAGTTTATACGCTAATTGTAATATGCATGTCAAATTGATTTTGACTGTACCGCCTAGGCGGGGACTAATCCCTGGGCGGGTATTTTTATTTAGTATGCTGTTTAGGTCTTATTCAAGACATAATCAAATTCAATGTTACTTGGCCATGTCAATTACGCAGTGGTTTTAATTATTTGAACTGACCATGATCATAATTTGCCGAACCTCTCAATCAATGTTTCCGCCCTCCAGAAGTGTTTTTTAAAGGGTTGGACGAGATTGACATTTTAATACCATGTCTGTCATTGGGAACTATTTATTATCAATTATTGTATTTTGTTACGCATTATTTTATAAACATCGTTCAATATCATTCATGCAATAATTAGTAAATAGAGCTTGCAACATGTCATTCGGTAACGTTGGTATCGTGAATAAATATTATTATTATTATTATTATTATTCATTGCGTCATATTAGTCGTGAGAAAATGATCTTCTAAAGATGCTCAATTTTCAGATATTGTGTGGAGTTTTGTGCAATTATTTAATGAAAAAAAGTTAGAGGGTGAGGGTCACTTTAACATTCTCCACACATTACTCCACACAATATCTGAAAATTGAGCATCTTTAGAAGATTATTTTCTCACGACTAATATGACGCAATATGAATGACATGTTGCAAGCTCTATTCACTAATTATTGAGTCATATTGAACGATGTTTATAAAATAGTGCGTAACAAAATACAAGAATTGATAATAAATAGTTCCCAATGACAGATCGACATCATGGTATTAAAATATCAATTTCGTCCAAGGCTTGTTAAATCTTAATGTTTAGCAATACACATGGCCAAATGCCAAACAACCTCTTTAAAAACACTTCTGGAGGGCGGACCGGGTATTTAAAACATTCATTGAGGAATCGGCAAATTCTGATCATGGAATTATTAGTTACACGGACCACGAATCTCAAAATATGGACGTATTTGGTGCATTATGGGATATTTTAGGTTGAGTAAAATTCAGAGCTTGCGCTCCTATATGTACCACGATGTTCAAAAAAGGAATGATGGTAAAAAAGCATAACACTTAAAAATTAAGTACTTCTAAATGTTATTGACGAAGTCAGTTGGCCGAAAAACCAACAGAATCGACAGTAACAATATTCAAGTGTTTATCTTGTTTAAGTTTAACTACAATGTTTCTAACGCATGTAACAAGAATCAAAGCGCTTTATTACACATAAATTGTAGAAAACAACGAAAAATAACCGTTTTTTAAACGTCCGTGATTCAGCAAAACCTTGACTTTTACTCACCTCTAGTATCCAACAATACAAATGTTTGAGATTCGTGATCAATTTGATATGGATATTACAATTAGCCGTATGCACTCAATTTGGGGAAGAGATTGGGCTGTATATGTATATGTATGTATACAAGCGCGAAAATCCGTGTCTGAAAGTGGGGGGGATGACTGCATCGTTTGCGGAAAGTCAGAAGGGGATAATCATACATTGGTCAAAAAGTGGGGGGGATACATCCCCCCCGTGGGGTATACATCCCCCCCGTCCCCTCAGGATTGACGCCCTTGTATGTATATATGTACAATTTACAACATGAGCGGCCGTGTTGTATCGGCGAGAGATTGTATATCCGAAACAACACGGACACGAATGTTGTAAATAACATGTGATATGAATACATGTAAACGTTCATATTCATCAAAAATCATAAAGATATTAAATGATTTTGGCTGAGAAAATCGAACGAAAAGTTTATGTAAATCAGGACGATTCTTAGTCGAGTGTATATGCAGGCGTATCATGTCGGTGTAAACAACTCACTGAAAGTTAAAAATGTCGAAAATTCAGAATCTACTATGCAGTCACCTATAGGTATAGTGCGGAATACAAATATTTTCTTGATTGTCAGTACATAAGGATACACCCCTGTACAATCCCTTTCTATAGAAACAGTCACACGGTATGTAACAGGGAACTATGGTGATGAAGTGGTCTATGGTATAGCATGCGGAAATGATATTTTGTCATCGTATATTGGACTTAACTATACCTTTCGTTTAATTAGACAAACCTCGCATAATCACTCACGTTGTCTGTGAGAAGAGTACCTGGTTTCGTAATGGTATCAAACATCATGATACTTTGGTTAGTCACAGTATGCAGCATAATGTCCAACACTATAACGCTTTCTCAAGTAACCCAATGCATGGGTTCGGCACGATACAGGTTGACTTTCAAAGGTGAATGGACTAGAGCATCTCATCCTGATGATTTTCCTTTGGCTTCGGGCCCTCATTTTTCGCCCGTCGTTGGCTGTTCCCACCAGGCATCATATGTGATGTGGCAGCAAGGGAGCATAGCTACACCAGGGGTGAAACAGGTCGCAGAGACAGGTTGGTGCTTGTAGTTTAATAACCGGTTTTCCGCCTAAGACGGCGTGATTTATATAAACAGTTGATTAGTTATGTGTTGTATTTAACAATTAGAAGCATTATATATTTGGGGCAATAACTCATCCTTAACGCACTCGTCGCTATACTCGATATCGATAATTAGATAGCGAGTAGCGTAGCCAATCAGATATTTGCTGCATGGCCGTAATATTTATGCCTGGTTACTCAGCTAAGCGTACTTGTTGATTTTTTGTTCAAGATAGTATACGGCAATCGTGGCCTTCCAGCTCCTTCTCGTTTCCCACCACGATTAGACATTAAATTATCATTACGCTTTACTTATAACTCGTCCAAAAATAACCCACCAACATGAAAATAACAAATACTAATCGAATAAATCGTTGAGCTTTCGCTTCGTTTTGATTTTGGATTCCGAATCAAAAATCAAAAAGTACGCTTAGCTGAGTAACCAGGCAGATCGTGACAGCCTTTAAATACCCTTAAACGATTTCAGTACACTTTAAAGGAATTCACTATAAAAAACAATTTCACTATGCATATACCCCAGTTAACTGAGTTGTATTTTGCATATAGGGAGCACTAGTGACATAAATAAGGAATTGGATCAGCAGATTTCATCACAAACAGCTTTAGCGAAGTTTCAAGGATCACGTATTTTCAACGTAGGAACCACGACAGTGAATGATATCCCAGTGAACAGCGAATATCCCCTGGTTTCTGCTATAACAATGATAGCTCCATCGCCAGATTGGTTCATTGGTGTTCATGGCTACAGTTTATGTAATAAAACTACAGGAAAGTGGATTGAAAACAGAATGGAATATTTATTTCCTTATGATGCAGGCACAGACAGCGCTGCGAGGTTTGCTGATGGCGACAAACCAACAAATCCTCAAGAACCCATCTTCATCATCACTCATACTCAAGAAGGATCTTTCAAAAGCAACAACTTGATAAAAAGATTCGGGACATTTACCTTTTTGAAAACGTTTGATTCTAATCCGGACCTGACCTCGCCGGCCATGACTACCATAGAAGACCAAAGACCTACTTCGTCGATGATTACGTCGGCTGATATGCCACCCAGTGCCATGATAGAGATACCAACTCCTAGCACATCTAAAGCTAAATCCACCATAATGTTGGCTAACACAGAAGGAACTCTAAAACCCATCAAACCTAACGCCACATCAAACGTCATGTCCCTCTCAATAATCGCTACCGAAGGTATCTCTCCTACCTCCTCTGTGACCACAGCAGTTGACATGTCACCCAGCACCATGATAGAAATACCAACTCCTAGCACATCTAAATCCACCATAATGTTAGCTAACACAGAAGGAACTCTAAAACCTATCAAACCTAACGCCACATCAAACGTTATGTCTCCATCAGTAATCGCTACCGAAGCTGATACCTCCTCTATGACCACACCAGCTGATATGTCACCCAGTACCATGATAGAAGCACCAAACCCTACTACATCTAAAGCTAAATCCACCAGAATGTCGCCTAACACAGAAGGAAATCCAAAGCTCATCATGGCTAACGCCACATCAAGTGTCATGTCCAACTCAATAATCGCCAGGACCACGATGAAGCCGTCGTCAAAAACGCCAAGCAGTGGAGGAAGTTCAGTTGCCCAACTTGGTGTTTTTGTTCTCTTGAAATTAATTATCTTGAAACGGTTTTGCGTTGATATTCTAGGAGTGTAGTGTAATCAGTAAACAAGCAACTTGATATAATGTTATGCTAATGTAATGATAATTATGTTATTAATATTAGGGACCTTAAGCAAATCTAACGTCAACCTGAGGTCCTGAACGACGATATATACAGAATTTGGAACGTACTATAAGTAAATATATCACCCTAAAAGCTTTCAAAAAATTATTATTCAATTGCTACCGCTCTATAGAGGACCCTCGCTCTTGGAGAACAAATGACTCGTATCCAGTCGTCTCTGCAGGCTGGGGATAACTACAGGTTTGGGGTACGTTCGCCCCATATGTAGAGTTAGGTCAGAGTAGTTTTCCTGTAGAGATAGAGACGACTGGGTACGATCAGGGAAAACAATGTGTGTTAAATGTATTCAGGTTCGTGACCTAACGAAATCTATTTCATGTTGCTTTGTATCTGCATATTACCGCAACTATATGTATTGTTTACTTTATGTTGTTATCTTTAGGGACCGCAGCAATTGGCGAAAGCTGTTCAGCGGTTGCCAACTGTTGTTGTTAATTTTTGCAAAGCAAATAAATGCTAAATATTAAATACTAAAATAATTCTTCACTAAAATAAACTTTTATATACAAAATAATTCTTCACCCAGAAAACAGAAAAAACTGAATAATTTTTAGTCTCGTGAACTCAACGCCGTCCTTCAGTTGCAAATACAACACCACTCGTAGTATTGTCGCGTCTTCAAGACGACATCATGGAATGCCAGAGATTGACTTCAACCTAATCATAGGAGTCATAAACTGTGTAGCAAATACCGGCAATATTTTTTAAATTATCTGAGGTTTTTTCAATGCAAAAATTATAGTTTGTTTATTTACGGCCGTAGTCGTCGTCCTTGCTAACTTAAAGGGGCAGTGTCATGAAATGCACATGTCTCAAGTTTTATTTAAAATATGGCATCATATAGGACTGGGAAGGCTTGATAAAAAATAATTGCCGAAAAAGTGCTTTATAGAACACATACAGTAGGTCAGAAATGGCTCGTATGAGCACTGGCATGATGAATGGAAATACAAACTTGAAAAGTTCAGCCTGAATTTTTCAAGTTGTGAACCTTTAAGCTCCTTATTGATATGACGTAACGTGACGTGTGTAACGTAACGTGACGTAACGCATGCCAGCATAACATAATTTATGTAATCTATATCAGCCTAATGTAATATGATATAATGTAACATAATATAAAGTGTTTAAAAAAACCGAAATCGACAGAAAAGTAATTAGTATTCTTTTACATTAAGGTAGCTTGTGTACAGCCTGAATGTGTCCAATATACTTCACGAGTAGACAATAAATTCAAGGTATAACCAAGATATTTTATGTCTGGAATATGTTGGCAAACTTCTTTCGTCTGGTGACGTATTTGATGACGTCACGTTGACGTCATCAACAAACACAAAAACTCTAATACTCGGTGATAATTTCGCCTCGGCAGGGATCTATTTCTCACGAATAGAAAAAGTATATTTATTTGAGCGGAGCGTGGTAGGACCAATTGGATTTTGGGTGATCAATTTGAATCGCACAATGTTTTGGCATCGTGAAGGGCGGCCATTGGCGATCTGACGAACTACATAAAGAGGTTTTTATGTATACACGTTTGCGTGATATAATAGGTAAGTGTGTTATGTATTTAGACTCGGTAATTCCAAATTTGTTTACAGAATTGAAAACGGTTAAATATTGATCGAGAATAGATAACGTTCAAAATAATATACGACGAAGGGGCTGGCTGATTGTCGAGTAATTTCTAAGTACATAAACCGTTTTTACGAAAGGTATGCACGTTCTCGTAATATAATAGACACTTATGTTATGTATTTAGACTCGGTAATTCCAAATTTGTTTACAGAATTGAAATCGAGTAAATATTGGCCGAGATAAAAATGTGCGTATTTGGTGCATTATGTAACAATTATTCGCCGAAGGCGAGGTGAATATCGGTGAATAAAAACCGAGACGAAGTCGAGGTTTTTATTCACCGATATTCACTGAGCCTGAGGTGAATAATTGTTTTAGTATAAATACACATTTTTCCACTCTTAGGAACAGCATTTCCTTCAAAAATACTAGTTTCTTGACTTTTTTCTCCTGTCACTTTGACAAATCGGCTGGCGGCCATCTTGAAAAAACGCTGGAGGTGATTATCGAGAAATAATCCGAGGTAGCTCGACCAATCAGCACACGCAATTTCTATAATCACCTCACGTATTTATACTAAAATGGGATATTTTAGGTGACGGTAAAATTCAGAGCTAGCGCTCCTATGTACCACGATGGTCAAAAAAGGAATGATGGTAAAAATGCATAACAATTAAAAATTAAGTACTTCTAAATGTTATTGACGTACTCAATGAAGTCAGTTGGCCGAAAAACCAACAGAATCGCCATTAACATTATTCAAGTGTTTGTCTTGTTCAAGTTTAACTACAATGTTTCTACGCATGTAACAAGAATAAAGCACTTTATTAAACATAAATCATAGAAAACAGCGAAAAATAACCATTTTCTAAACGTCCGTGATTAAGCAAAACCGTGACTTTTACTCACCTCTAGTATCCCACAATACAAAGCGCGGGTACATTTTTCGAGATTCGCGACCCGTGTATTGGATTGACGACAGTCATATTTGAAATTAACCAAGGATGATTATGAGACCGGCGTGATGTAAACAAGAGCTGAAATGAGCAAAATTCAAGGTCTTTTATGCAAATTCAAGGTCTTCCGGCTGGAATTAAACCCGCGACCCTGGGATACTAGTGCAATTTGAAAATCTATTTCATTGACACTAACCCGCATAAAACGTTTAATACTAACCATTATTATATGGCACAAGCTACTTCCGGTGAAATTGCGTGCTCTGATTGGCTGTCATACGCCATCAATTAGCCATCATACGCCAGCAAAAATTGAACGAATTTAGTAAATTAAGCACTAAATCATGTACGAGTCGGACGATGAACAATCTAAATGAGAGTCTTACTATCATGAAAGCAATAGAAGAACAAGAACAAGATTGAAAATGACGATTCTGTCACTCAAAACGTATGTAAAGTATGTTGTTTAAAAAATCCATGCCATATAATAAACCTCTTATTAACCTCGACCGCTTGGTCATTACTGGAAAATATCAGACCTCGGTCTTTTATGTACGAACCTCGCCCTACGGGCTCGGTCCGTACTGTCAAGACCTCGGTCTGATATTTTCCCATAATGACCGCGCTCTCGGTTAATAAGAAGTTATTATAATAATACTAAACTAACAATGCAAAGAAAGAAAAAAGAAATAATGAAAAATAAAAAAGTGATTGCCCAACGGGACTCTCGGGGCAAATTTAGATTGTGGGGTGCTAACTTTCAGATGTTTCGGGCCCCGGTCTCTGGGGCTGCGGTGCATGGGAACAGTTATCGCTTATCAGTTACTGATATAAATATTGACTGCTGCTCTGTGGTTTATTTAAAATAATAAATTTTGTTGTTTATTTTGTGAAGTTAAATCCGTAGGTATACACTGTATTAGATAACAGGCATGTGTTACTCTAGCCTGCGTAGAGGGAGATCACGGGGGAGGGACTGGGGAGACGAGTTGCTAAGGCACTATATACGAGTCGTACGAGTTGTAAATATATTTTGTAGATGCTGTAGTGTTGATAATATATAAACACAGCTGGAGCTCTTCTTGTGTCTGTTTGCCTTCGTCTTGATAACCTTACTTCCCTTTCCTCTGCTGTCTCGTCTGCCCTCTGCTGCCGTTCTCTTTCATTTCTTCGCAGCCTTCTTGTTTCCACTGATTCGTCCATGTTTGTTGTATCAGAAAAGTACCGGTGAAGTAGATGTAAAAATGTCCGACCGGAGAAGAAGATGAGTACGAATGGCGTGCACGTACGGACGCTAAGGGGCTCGCCCCAATAATGCAAACAATTGCTTCGGGGAGGATTTTTTGATGAGGGAATCTTTTCATAGAGCTCACCATAGGTTCGATTATATCTTAATACACTTCCCGTGGGAAAAATATTTGGTTTTGTTGGCGAACTTTGTAATACCTATCTTGCTTTTGCACTAGTTTGCTTTTGGCCTAGTGGGTAAGTGAGTGTGTTTTCCTCCATCGCCTGTGAAAGGGAGTGGTTGCCCTGGGATATTTTCTGTCACTCTCTCTAACAAGTCTGGAAGTTATATTTTGAATTCGCTGTCTTGCTCAATTCAGCTTCTGGTAAAGGATGCTATTGCAAATGTGAAGTCTAGATGTTATAAATGCGTGCACTAGCTTCTCGCAAGTCCTGTTTACTCAGATATTTACTGATCTTGCCAATATATCTAATAGCCAAAATTACAAATGTTATTTACATGAGTATTTAACATGTCTATCAACAGCAACACTATGTATCAACACAGATTTCTAGCATTAGTTCACAATGCATAAAACGTGATGACAGATGGGCAATGTCGGTCTATGGTTAACCTTACACATCGAGTGTAAAAGCCGAATATTGAACTTCAATATGCTCATTTTCCGATTTCCGGCCGTTACCACATGCATCATATAAGGCAGTTTACGATTAGTCCCAAGAGCAATATTTTCACCCAGCATTTTCACGCTCTGTAGACGACGTCATGCGCTGCGATTTTTTATTTAGACAGTTTAGTTTACCCTGAATACTTGACAGATATCTGAAAACATGCATCGAAAGTGGTCTGATAATGGTATTAGTGATTCCAGCTCTTCACCTGGACCGTCATTCGCTACTGAGATCTTGCAGTTTGACAGTTTGTGTGATTTCGTGACCTAGACGGTAATACGAGTCGTCAATGCTCACGTGAAAAGTCATATAGCATAACCAATAAGGTGAAACAATGATTTCTATGGTTAATAAACGCTAGTGAATATTAAGCATCCGGTGACAGAATATCACTTTGACTGGAGGTGTGCACTGTGCAACAGAAACCGCTGTAGATACCACGACTTAAATACTTTCAGTCAGCCGATTACCAACCATAATTGCTGTAGTGTTGATCAAGACAACAAGCCAGAGAAGATGAGCGCTACAAACCAAGCCCAGGTCGAATCCTTGTTTGACAAAATAAGATTCCGCATATCCAAGAAGAAGAAAGTCGCTGCGGAAGGCGATATATCTAAAAGTGAAATTGTCGGAGAAGAAAGCGGCGAGAATATTGATGACATATTCATAAAGTTGTACGGCGAGCCATCTCAACCCATCAGCGCCGAGGAACAACGAGAGATCCTAAAAAGCAAGATGCTAGCAGCAGGCGAGACGTCATCAGAAAGCGAAGAAGGTTCTGAGAAGACATCGAGCGTATCGAATGACGACGGAGCTGTCAAATCCGACAAAGCCGTGGTCGATGAGGATGCTGTTGAGCCGAAGACTGCAGCGGTAGAATACGCTGCTGAGGTTAACTTAGACGAACTTTTTCAAGAAATGGGAAATTCTGAAGCCAACGAAAAACCATCGACTGCAGAGAATGAAAAACGCTTTTCTTGTGTTATATTGTGAGAGCAATGTTGTGAGAGTTACTTGACCATGGTAATTTAGGCGCTGACATCATAAAGAGTATTCAGCAGTTGACATTTTTGTGTAAACATCAAAACCGTCCAATTTAGGAAAATCGGGTTTTATGATAGCATAGTGTTAAACGCATACTTTAAACTCATAACTGTATATGGTTAGAGTATATATTTTAAATAAAAGAAACTTCTGACTGTGTCCTGGGTTGTATTGTGTTTTACGTCGTTACCATCTTTACTCAATCTCGTACCCAGACCCAAGCATCCCGGCCGCGCAGCTGGATGCTTGTCAGGGGGGTTCGACCTCTTGAGTTTTCCAGGGTCCAGACCCAAGACACGAGATTGATCTTGGCAATTCCGGGGCGCCGCTACAGTCGACGTTAAAAACATCCAACAGGTTTCCATGCATGTCTAGCTAAGAATATAGCACATGGTGAAAATATTATCATTCCATTATTTTGAAGAAAAAATATTATGTATAACATATTATGTTAAAAATTGTTGGGTAATGTTATGTGTGGGTATATACTTCGTGGTAACACTAGACCGGGTTTCCATCTGCTTTTATACCCCTAACCGTAAAATATGGTGCGAGACTATATGTATGGTTACCATGAAGTATGTCCCTATGTATGTAATTATAATATTATACATCAACTGTAAATTGTCCAATCAGAGAGTCATATTTGTACCACGTGCCAGTCAATTTATCAGAAACCACGCTACCTCGATGACGATCCTTTTACAATCTCGTACCCAGACCCAAGCACCCCAGGTTAGTATTAGAACCATCAGGCGGGGCGTTAGAAATCCCATTAGGCGGGGGGTTAGGATCTAAGTTGTTTTGGGGTTAGCAGTTCCATGATGTATTTCATCATACAGGCATGTCCGATCGTATGACAGCAGTACAATCAGGTCGCCACCTACCTATACTATCAAGTTTTGTGATTGATCAATAGCCCTGGCTCTGATTGGAGGAGATTTACGACAGAAGCACTTGAATCCGTACCAGTGGAATCGTTCTCGAATTTCCTCCGTTGTAGTGTCCACCTGCAGGTCCACTGTGCAGCTGCTGAAGGATTTCGGGCACGAGTGCTTGAGGAGACACCAGTTGATGTCGAGTAACCTTGCCATTCTGGGGGAACCACTTCCTGAAAAGAACACCATCACGTAGGACCAGCCTTTCCCATTTGGACCACAAACTTCTTACAGCCCAAGACACCCGGCCGATATCTGATGCTAATGGCCTATCTTCTTCCTCTGGCATCCAGTCAATTATTTGGTTGATAGTTGGATCTTTCGCTTGCGCATCTTTATGCTGTGGTTGGCGTCCATTTTTCAGGCCAGTCAACTGTGACTATAGTGTCAACGGCATCTACCGTGGCTTTTTCGTATGGTGTTTCGACATCCATCATGCACTGACGACACGTTGGTTTGCGATAGACCATCGGCATTACCATGAGCATTCCCGGGACGATGTTCCATTTCATAATCAAACTCAGCGATTTGCTCAAGCCAGCGCGCCACGTACCTGTCCTTCTTGTTCTTTAAAATTGTGCAACCAACGGAGGGAGTTATGATCTGTGCGAATCATGAACCGTTGACCATAAAGATAATGGCGGAAGTGCTTTGTAAACGATCAGTACTTTCGTTCTGGTTTCGTTAATGTCCGACTTGCGTAGGAAATAACTCTTTCACAGCCGTCCTGCACTTGTGAGAGCACAGCTCCAATCCCATAGTCGCTTGCATCAGTGTCTAGTAGAAATGGGCAATTAAAATCAGGATAGCTCAAGATGGGTGCGGTTGTTAATCTTTGTTTCAGAAGTGAAAAAGCGTTCTCGCATTCCCCTGTCCAGGAAAAGGTCAGGCGATGCAGAGGTGCAGCTATTTCAGCAAAACCACGAATAAATCGGCTGTAATAAGACGCTAGTCCAAGGAAACTCTTTACATCTTTTGTACATCGTGGTGTGGGCCACTCGCGAATTGCTTTGGTGGTTTTATCGGGATCTGCTGAAACTCCGTCCTTGTTGATCACGTGGCCGATAAATTTGACACTTGTCCTCAGTAGGTTGCATTTACAGTGTACTTAAGGGGGTCCAATACCAAAAATAAATATTTTAGTAAATTTTTGAATTAGCGATAAATTAACTGGTTAACCATATTAGAATAGATAATTGAAAGAATTTTTTCGATTGCAAAGATAGAAATGTTGAAAATTCGTAAAATTCCAAGGCTGGACTGCATTTTCCTACTTAGCAACGCCCTTAGAAACGTATATTTGGATGCAAAAACTGCTTAATTTTCCATGTTGCGCACATTTTCTCCCGCACCACCTCTCCCTAAATCAAATTTTATTATATTTTAAAACATTAAGAGTGAATTGATTGGTGCGTGGGTAGTCATGTGACCGGTCTTCAGGCATATGTGATATTGTTTATTTTGGTTTAAGTTAGCGAGAGAAGTTTTGCAACGGGCGGCCGCTTTAAATGGTAATTGAACTGAGTGGAGTGCAATTTGGTCTGAAATCAAACGCGTGATTACAAAATCGCACGACCGCGAAGCGGGAGTGCGATTTGTAATCACAAGTTTGATTTCAGACCAAAATTGCACGACACGAAGTTCAATTACCTCTTTATTATATCCATTTTGAAATCACACAAGAAATTAATTTAACTCATCATCAAGAAATTGTAAGTAATTTAACTCACCATTTTGGACAACATTTAATTGGGGCATTTTCCCCTCTTTAATTTGATTGGTTAGTTTTACTAGATATTAAACCTGATTGGTTGTCTTGGTGCAGAGCTTCAACCTGATTGGCCCAAAAATGATGCGATTACAGCTAAGATGATGCGATTAAAGCTCAAAATAGTGCGATTTGGGCATTAATCGCACTATTTTCAGCCAATCAGATTGCGAGTATCACCATTGATTTCAAAATGAGTATAATAATGATGGGAATCAAACTGCTTTTAATTTAGTAGGGCTAAGTTTCCACATTGCCGTGTTTCACAGTTGGCGAGGACATCATTAAGACCAATGACCCGATCCCTGATCCTGTAAAAGAATATACAGGATCCTCTGGCTTTGTTGCTAACGAGGGAGGCTGTGACGGTAGGAAACTGGTAGCATCCGCCATTGTTGTTAAACATAAACACGACCCTAGAGCCGAAAGTGTAGAAGAAAAGATTTGTTTAAAACTTATAATAATGAGTTAAAGTGTGCAATCTCTCGCTTAAGGTGTATTTGGAGTTCCCTTTTCGACTTCCGGTTTTAGTACGGTATTATTTACCCCAGTTGATAAAATCGGGCTACGGCTCATGTCATTTTTGGCTACGACTAGGCATAATGCTCTATATAGGTCTTATTTTTGCCGGGTGATGTATACGGCATGTGTTTATGTATAATGAACTAGTACTGTGTACACTAATAATAATAATACATTAATAACAATCCCCGTGCCACCAATTTGCGCGCCAATTCTTATGTCCCTTCGACCTTCTTCTCCAATGTAAAACAACAACATGACGATATCAACAAGAACACTCGCAAAAAATTATAAACAGTAAAATTCTAATCACTTCGTGACGATCAGTCCTTTGGTACTCAAGTCGAAAGTTTTGTAGATGAAATAAAGATATTACGAAACCTATCCGTGTAATCGTAAACTATTTCGTCACACCATTTTAGACTTTTTGTTATACCCAAAGCAAACAAGTCTAAGGTATACAG
This sequence comes from Chrysogorgia sp. JL179-B06, assembly GCA_035772405.1. Taxonomy (NCBI): domain Eukaryota; kingdom Metazoa; phylum Cnidaria; class Anthozoa; order Scleralcyonacea; family Chrysogorgiidae; genus Chrysogorgia; species Chrysogorgia sp. JL179-B06. The sequence continues at coordinate 1,380,801 of JAYKKM010000237.1, forward strand.
AATATACATTATATATCCACTGAGAATAAAGTAATAATGGCAATTCAAGCCGAGGAAGAAATGCGTCCTTGTTCCCGCAGATAAATAGACTGCACCGAAAATTGTGTAAACAGAGGTACAATTTTCATTAAATCGTCCAGCACGCGAAGCCCTACCTAGTCACAAACGAATGACTTAGACCCAAAGAATATAACCTGACATCGAAATGAAATGGTTAAGACCAAGAAAAAGAAAAGAAAAGTAGGGCATAACTTATAAGACTGGAGCTTTTTAAACAGTTATATATCTTTATTGGACTTGGGGCTATTATAATTATTAATAATTAGAAAGTTTAACTTTAAAGCCGTTTTTCTCAAAAGCCGATTCCTGATATTGCGCGCAGGATATGTCAAAAAGTATTAAACCTATCTTGATCAAATTTTCAGCGCTAACAGTATATACATTTCTCTTGGAGATGAAGCAAAATAATGGAATTATGTTCAATTGTAATGAAATAGTAATAGTTTGTACACATTTCTAGTATTCAGTCTGCCAAACTTTTATTATGGCTCCTATGTCAATAGTTCTGCTACACCTGCTAGACAATGTTGTTTGTGACTAAATAAAAGTTATTCCAGGTTTTTATCATTATTATTTATCTAGTTATCATGTTTATAAAAATACGCTCTTTTCACCATGGGGGGTGTCATATCTTGGTAACTATGGCAACAATGCATTGCAACAACATATTTTTTTAGTCAGACTAACTCACCCAACAACCAGGTATAAGTAGATTTTAATTATATTAAAAAGTAAAGAGGAAAATTTTTTTTCTGTTGGACCCCCTTAATGCCTCAGATGTCTGAGGCAGTTTATGGCAAATACATTATTCTGCACGGGCCCCGGATTTGCTTGGCGTCGCCGTATTCGCAGGCCCCTAGGCCTAGAATGGCCGGGGGCTACCCCCTCTCGGCGGTCCTGGTTTGCAGAGAGAGGCTCAGTTTTACGTGAAGTGAAGATGTGATGTCACCCGATAAAGATTAGGGGAAAGAACGGCGTCTAAAATTAATGACAGTCCTGACCGTGTCTCTCAATAGTTCAGTGATCAAAGCACTGGTACGTCCAGCCATAGCCAAAGGTCTTGAGTTCGATTCCCGCTTGGGGCAGTCAGATAAATGTTCATATAACTCAAATTGTCCAATCAGAGAGCTAGATTTGTACCACATGACCAGCGATATAAACTAGGAGTAATTAAAGATTATTGATGACGTGCACATAACGTCAGGCGGCCATGTTGGTGGAACTTGAATAAAATAATCTTATTAACTTATTTTGTAGAACGAAGCGAAGTTGCGAGAAGGAAGCCGGGGTGTGCGCTGACCGCCCCCCAAAACCACTCTTTGGCTATTCATCTTTTGCTACCTCTGAAATGGCTTAAATGAAGTCACCGCAAATCTTTCTTAAATTGGTCATCCTCACTGATCTCAAAAATAGGACTGGATTGATCATATCTTTCTTTTGTATCTGATGAGCTGATTTGGAAGCTTGCATATTTGCATAATGTAAATTAACGAGAGATCATTAGAAGCTCCGAGTTTGCAAGCAAATCAAACTGTGACGCTTGGGAAATAGGTTTAGTGTCTGGCCAATATAGTTTCTTTGTTAACATTAAATGCATAAAATCTTGAACCTAATTTGACGTCTCATATTAGGCTTCTCTCACTGGATAATTAGAGCGGTCAACCGAAAAAAGTTCGATTACATGAGCAATAGATCAGCTCGGGATGAAAGTCTGAAACCCGGAAATTGTGCAGAAGCCATGTCAATGTTTCCGTTTACGCCTGCGTAATGCAGTGGCGGCACTACCGGGTGTGCGCCTTTAGGCCCCCCGGGGGATTTTCCGCCAGAAATATTTGAATTTAGGGTCTCTGAAATGGAATTTCCTGCATTTTGAGAGCACTTTCGAAAAAAATCTAAAGACCACAAATCACTTTTTTGTAGTGTATTCATTATTTTTAAGAAAATATTATTAATAATAGCATCATTAGTAAAAAGAGGCAGCTTGCCGGATGGACTGATGGCGCCCCTCGGCCCATAGGCCCACCCGTAGTGCCGCCACTGGCGTAATAAACTTTCACACGCTAAATTTAGCCGGGGCTGAAATTTTTGAGTGATTACATGGGAAATTTTCGGCCCGGTAGCCTGCGTAGCAGGCGCAAAGGGGCTGGGACGGGCTGAGCCCCTTTGCGCGTAGATACAGCCGGGGGTTAGGGTTAGAAAGACACTTAAAGCGGGGGGTTAGTGTTAGAAAACGCATTAGGCGGGAGAGTTAGGATCTAAGTTGTTTTGGGATTAGCAGTTCTATGATGAATATTATCATACAAAATGAGAAAATGTACTGAATTCCTCATATCGAAGCTCGGTGTTAATGTAACCAGCCAACCGCTGACCATGCTGTTTGCATATTCATCCTCGATCCCGTTGAATGTACAGTGTATTCCATCTGAAAATCTCACCAGATGAATTGACTAGAATTGACTCTACAACTTGGCTGATAATACAAAATCGCGCTGTGTTTTCATCCAGTCTTATATATAAACAAGTTAGTAATTCAGATCCAAATTGAGAAATTACAATATCAAGGTGATTGGGAAAAGTTCTGCGTTTAACGCGGAATTTTTTGCCGTAGCGCTGCAGAAGATAAACTTGTGTGGTTCGTGTACACACGGTGACAGGTCGCAGGGAGAAATCTCTTCACGAGAAATGTTGTCACGGGACTCACGGGGACAAAATTACATCCCCGCAGCGACATGTCCCTTCTTTCTGAACAGCGTATGAAAGAGTCCCTGCGCCAAAATTAGAATCAACCAATCAAAGGATGTGGACTTATTGTCTCCGAGACATGTCCCCTCGCGGCCTCGTGTGACCTCAATAAGGTATACCGGGTGTCCCAAAAAAAAGTACTCCGGTTTGATTCATAATAACTTCTAAACGAGTGAAGCTATTAAACTGAGATATTAACGGAGATATTAATGTTCAAAATCGGTAGCATATTTCTGGATGTGTCTAAAATATGCAAAAAACGCCGTATCAAATATTAATCAAGCTTTGCTCAACTGAAACACGCACTATTAGGAGTAAATAAATGACACTTGACAAATTGTTTATTATGAAACGAAGTATTATTATTTACAAGATTTATTCGTTCGGAATCGCGTGTCCTCTAGCACGAATGCACTGCCTAGCCCGTGACACCATTGCGTCGAAGGAGTCATGGATCATTCGTTGTTCTAGATTACGGCATGCTGTCACAATTGAGTTGCGAAGCTCTTCTAAATTCTGCGGTTGCTGATCGTGTGGTACATTCCAAATTTGCTGCTTAAGGTATCAATAATTTGTCAAGTGTCATTTATTTACTGCTAATAGTGCGTGTTTCAGTTGAGCAAAGCTTGATTAATATTTGATACGGCGTTTTTTGCATATTTTAGACACATCCAGAAATATGCTACCGATTTTGAACATTAATATCTCCGTGAATTTTTAAGTAAAATACAACTGTAATATATTAAAATCTAAGTTAGTCTTCCCTCTATATAATGAAAGTTATTTCAGTTTAATAGCTTCACTCGTTTAGAAGCTATTATGAATCAAACCGGAGTACTTTTTTTTGGGACACCCGGTACTTGTCCCCGCGACATGTCCCTCATGTAACCTCAATTAAGGATTTGTCCCTGCGACATGTCCCTCATGTAACCTCAATTAAGGATTTGTCCCTGCGACATGTCCCTCATGTAACCTCAATAAGGGACTTTTTTGTCCCCGCGACATGTCCCTCGTGTAACCTCAATAAGGGACGTGTCCCGCGACTTGTTTATCCCTATACCTTAAACATCAACTTTTGTACCCCTAACCCTCCATTTAAACGATTTATTTGAGCACTGGATAAAATTAACCGCTTCACCGAGCATCTTACAGTCATAATGAAATGCAAGAATTCATAACGTTTTCGAAGCAACTGGAATAACTTTAGTCTCGCACAATCTACAGCACTTGTGGTCTAAATACCGATAAAGCGAAATTGCTTCCGTCGCCGTTTGAGTCTAATCTGGAAGGAGAAATACTCCGTTAGATTTGAACCTTTTGTGATAATAATCAAAACACGAAGAAATCATCCCAGGACTGATCGTAGACAAACGACCAAAGTTAAATATTGAGGTGAGAATTTATCTTACGCGATATTCTTTTGTGGTATAACGATGGCCATTCTTTCAATCATTATATAAGATAATTGTCTTAAAAACAAAATGTTTTCACGCGATATCTAGCAAGTATCGCTACGCGAGGTTCACAGGCAGTGTAATAAAGACATCGGCCTATATTATCTAGCACTTAACCTAGACAGGCAGCGCCATAAACAACAGTCAGCAAGAAATGTCAAATTAAAAATGTAAGAAAGAACGCACCAGAAAAGCACAAGCGGACTACGGTTCCCCAGGTGTCGGTCTAACGGAACTTGTTATATGTCTTTATTTACCAATTATTGCGCATTTTCCCGGATTTTAATCGTAAAACGCATAATAAATAAACGTACTTATATATTAGCGTGTGGAATTCAACAGCTCGACTGAGGGCAGAGGGGGAACTATGTTGGAAACGTCTCGACGCTACAAACAAAATAAAACTGAGAGTCATTAACAAACTTTGCGTTGAGTGGCTTCAGAAGTCCATATACTTGAGAAGCTCATGTCTAAGTTCATCAAATTTGTCAATCCTTCTGAAATTCATTACGGAAATATGCAATGACGTGTATATTTAAAGATCTAGAAGAAAACTGCAGAAGAGTCGAGATGTATAATATAATGACAGCAACTGCAGTCAATCAAATGAACAATGTTAATAAATATATTATGAACATATTAAACATTATTACTTTTTATATCGTATTTTAGAAGACTTTAACCAAAATTGAGTCAGGCCATTGTTAGTTATATATAGTCATGTCGCAACATGTTAAAGAGCGCCGTTAGGGCACTTTCGTTACACTGTCTGAGTTTTGTGATGTAGAAGAAGTGTAATGTTCTTTCAGAGTTTTTCTCTCTCGTTTCTTATTGGCTATCTTGCGTATCAGAAAAGTTTCTATTTCACTTTAGGTTTCACTCTCTTAGGACCTTCGCTCGTGAAATGTTAAACCTCCAACACCGACTATTTCGGCAATACAGGGCAACCTTTCAGAGTTTTCCCGATTTGTGTATTCAACAGTGCTTAGCTACGCAGCACAACACGATACTTTTATAGTTTTAAGACATCACGTCTGTTCTTCATATGTCTATTTGGAATACCGTTCTTGGCACTTAGCTTTTGCCTGGACAATAGACATTTTTTCTCACGCACTTGCGTCTAATGTATGCATGTAGTAGAGACCACCAACTGATACATATAGAAGTTCCCTTTTATAATGTAAATTTTCAGCATTCCAACTAATTTTCTCTTTGAAAACTATTTGGCAAAAATAACTTATCAACATATTTTACACCAAGGAACTAAAACCAAACAAAATCTTGAATTGGTTGGGATTCAATCATAACCTTCACTTGCACTCTCTGTCGAAGAGACTTCGCTCACGGAATCGTTTATAGCTCCTACACATTATTTTAGCAGTATACCAACCTATTAGAATTTTCGATCTTAACGTTAACTCACTGCTTAAGACTGTAGTTCATTTAACACGGGGATATAAAATATGAAAAAGAGAAATAAGAGAACTTCAATAGGTCGAAAAATACTTAAGTAAGATTACTTCCTGGTATTTCATAGACAACGTGTCAGACGATGTGCCCTTATCTTCAGGTCAGATCTTGGGCGGACAGTGGGACACATCTTCCGAAACCTCGTCTATGCATGAAATATTCAAGTACTCCTATATTTAAGTATTTTTTAACATATTAAAGTTCCCTTATTTCGCTTTTTCATATTATATCAGTTCTTTTGAGAACTTAGCAGCTTTCATATTTGAGAGTAGTAAAAAAGTAGAGTGCAAGGTGGTAAACTGCCAAGATTTTTAGTGACGAAATACTGACGTTCCGAGCGGAGCCCTTCATAGTTTATAGTTTATAGTTTATTAAGTTTTGCCAGAGAATATAATACAATTTAAAACATACAAAAACAAGCTAACAATAGACAGAAAGGTTGGGACACCACAACACTTCAGTATATATAAACGTCAGTATTTCGTCACTAAAAACTTGGCAGTTTACCACCTTTTCACTCAGCTTTCATAGTTGTTCATTTAACACGGCCCAAGCATGTTTTAGTCATTTGAACTTTCCCAGTTTAGGCAAACGAGTAAAATGGTTGTCCTTATATACGAGCATACATAAACACCGTTTTTTCTTTTAATGTACCTGTTAATAACATTCGATATTAATGTAATGAGAATTGTACCTGTACGCATACGCGGGCCAATTGTTCAGCACTTCATACTCAAGCTATAAAATTTGAAGATAAATGTTTGAAATTTTTAAGTAGTGATTATTATCACCAACTACAAGGCCAAACATCAAACCGCCTCTTGAAAACATTCAAGGCGACGGGAACGTCTACAGTCAATTGAAACCCGAGACTATGCGTGGTTTTAAATACAAGGTTTTAACAAACGTCGATCTTTTGGTAGCCGGGATTTTAACATGAACTGACATGAAAAAGCGTGGATGATGTAGCCGGGATTTAACACTAACATACAGCAAATTGTGTCGCAATCGAATCACCGAACGCGCGGTGCGAGCTCTGCGTCCAGAAGGTACAGCGAGACGCAAACCGTACGCAGACGAGACACTAGACGGACGCAAACGAGACGCTAGACGAACGCAAATCAGACGCGATTTTTGATAGGTTATTTCTTAGCAGGACTGTAGAAAGCCTTAACATTTTTTTGTGTTCTGATAAAGTTTGTTGTAAGAATATTAAACTTATAAATGTTTTCTTATTGAAAACCTATTGAAAACTGTGAAAATCAGGAAAAACTAAATCTTTAGGCCCGGGTAGCAGGATATTTTAACAACTGAACAATATTTTTGAGCCGCGGGGTTTTTAACACTTGTGAAATGTTAAAATCCCCGCATAGTTCCGGGGGTTTCAATTGACTAGTGCATAATGAACTGCATCTTTAACCAGATTAATGGTGTATTTCATAATTATTTGTCCTTGTAATGCCTTTCAAAAGTCATGTTATTGCCTTATTGAACATGAGAAATGAAAATTCAAGATGCAAGGCCAGATAAATTTCGAGTGTTAGAACATACATATACCGTAAACATCCAAAATAAGTCCTGGCTTATATTTGTTCAAAGGACTTTTTGGTGGGATTATATTCGGGAGGGCTTATATTCCGGGGGTGGGGCTTATATTCGGCGAGGGCTTATTTTCCGGGGTGCTCACGTATTCTAGTGTAGGGAATTTTGCGTTTCAAAATAGGGATGTTCAGCGTTTAAAAATGGTTTAAATAAGGACATAGCGCGTAGTAAGTCGTACAATGAAAATTAAAACTCTGAACACCACAATACAGACACTCCAATCTAGTATCTTCATCAGGGGTGATCGTTGTAAAGTTAGGATCCCTATTTATACCCTCATAGAACCGATGACGTTAACGGTTATCTATTAACAAGATACAAATAAGCTTCTGGTAATAAACCACCGTCATCGCGATTTAATGGGGCGTGAGCGCTATTGATATACCAAGCCTCCAGACAACGTCTCTGATGGTACCGCGGAATTAGTGGTATTGTTATAATTCTGCTTTGTCGGAGCACGCGTGCGCAACCCTACCATGAGATTGCGTGGAAAAATTCCAAAATTATTATTAGTGAAACGTGGGGTCATGGACAGTTACGTTCAAAAAAAATGTTTAAAGTTACGTGGTTACGTTTTTAAAGTTACCTGGTTACGTTGGGAAATTATTTATAGAACACATCACATGAACATAAGCGTTATTACAATAGTAGCATGAATTATAGCATTGGGTATAGTATTGCAAATTTATTATCACGGTATTTCCATTGAATAACACCATGGTATCACGGTAATACCGTTTATTAATTAACACCAAAAAAAACAAGATGGGCTACAAGTTAGTAACGACATTAACACTGTCAAACTCATATTATTCGGTTTTACAAGTTTTGACTAAAAATATAAGTTAAAAAGGTCCAAACAAGTGCCAAAGTACAAAATGCTAAAACATGAATCTTATCCAAGTTTTGAGCTCGAAAAGTAAGTTTGTTTACTTCGAATGCAGAGAACTACTACAGACGAAGCGGTACCAGAAACAACACGCGTTTTTAAACATTAAATGACCATATACTGCTTTCTGATTGTCGGTTAGTCGGTTACTGAGCGCTTGTCTATAGAGATGCAAGGTCGGGGGTTGAATTCCCATGAGCCGGTAGGTAAACATGAGTACACTGCATATGCAATCCACCGAGGGTTATCGAGTAGAGACTGGAATTAGTTAACATTACTTCAATATTTCCTCGCTCGGGCTAGGGAGCTAGATTTAGGATCATTGTGATTATAGTTTAGCATATACCATTGGCTTCCGGGAGATATAGACCTAAAAAATGGCCGCCAAATTGGTATTCTTTTGTATTATAAATTTTCCCTTATGAACTAGTTTTCATGTACGAAATTGAAAAGGATTCTTACTTTAAAACGAGGTCAAAAGGCATATAAAATAAATTTAAATTCTCGGCCATTTATGAATAAGTTCTATAGAATATGCTAGTCCTAGTCTCCACTTTTCTCCCTCGGTGGGATACGGCTGGTCACGTGACTCACGTGCCCCCTAAAAATGGGTGGTTTTTAATTAGCGTTTTGACAAACACTTAGGGAGCCACCTGTCTGGCGCCAGTCTGTCTCCTTGTACAATAGCTGTCAAAACGAAAATGAACAAAAGGTAAACGAACTTGTAGGTTTCAGAAGATCATGTCGAATCCAAATGTTAAAGAAACCCCGAAGAAGGTCTACAAATCTGCTAATGCATCGTCTAATACTTGCCGGAGACAATTGAAGTCTAATTCCTTTTTCAAACACTTCTTTGCCAAATAATATCGAGAGGCAAGATATGAAAAATTAACGATTTCCCATATGCCGTGGGAAGGACAGCAAGCACACCCTACCCCAGAAATAACTTCTCTAGGTAAATAACTTGTTTTGGCCTCAAAATTACATTCCAGTGCAAGCTGGTAACGACAGCAAAATGTAAACTCTGAAGAAAAGCACACCACTTCGATTCTCTCCACTGATTCCACATCGCCTGAACTCAAATTATCGGAGCTTAACAAAACTTACCCACCGAAACTTACCGGTAACCCTCTCCCGATGCAAAATGCGACTGCATGTCACGTGACCAACCGCAACCGCTCGGCGAGTTGAAAACCCTGGGTACGAGGTTGAATTGCAGTGCCCGCCTAGCCAGTAGCACACGAAAATACTGCCAACTCTCCCTTTTTTCTAATTATGTAGAATCTCAGATAAGAATGACAGAAGTGAAACTGTTGAGCATAAAAATAAAACCTGAGCACTCTTACTTCTTCGAAAACGATGGCGCCACATTTGATTCGAACAGTAACAAGGTTGTCGTTGGTAAAGCAAGCAAGAATGAGCAACGAATGTCAAAGAAAGTCGAAAAAGCGGCGGAAAAAGAACAAAAGAAGCAACAGAAAAAGGAATTGAAACAGCGCAAGAAAGAATCGAGAAAGTCTGCGAAGAAGAATCTTCCGGCGAAAGACGACAACCTGCATGAAGTAGGCTCCAAGAGCGACAAAACCGTGAAGGAGAATGGCGAAGTCAATCTTCCGCAATTTAGTAATCCCGTTTTCTATGACGGAACTTTGGAAAAAGGCAAGGAAGTAAATGTTCAGGAAAATGCTTCCCCGGTGAATTCTGGCCCAGAAACTAAAGGCGAGAATGTGGAGCCTGAGACGAGCGGCGAGAATGAGGAACCTGGGACGAGCGGCGAGAGTGTGGAGCCTGAAACGAGCGGCGAGAATGTGGAGCCTGAAACGGGCGGCGAGAATGAGCAGCCAGATTCCAATGTGGATGCAAAAGAGGAAGCCATCACGTGTGAAAATTCCCACCAATCCGAAGATGAACCCCGGGATCTATCGTGGCAGTTTAAACCCAACCCACAAATCACAGAGCTCGAGCAGGGGCAACATGTCGAGGTAGAAATCTCCGAGGTAGAAGACATGCCTGATAGTAACGGGACGTCGTCGGAGAGCGAAATTGTGGTAGCGATCGTTCAAGAAGTCGAAAGTGCAAAGGACTTGGATAGTTTCTTCGTCGAAGTTTATGGCGAGCCGGGAGTGGAGTCACAAGAAAAACGAAAAAGCGTCCGTTTTGAAGAACCCCAGCCAACCGAGCAAGATCCTGACAACAGGACGGATGTTATCGACGGCAAGACGGAGAACGCCGATGGAGAAGATAAAGTCATTGAAGTCAAACGCGAGGAACCACCTGTAGACGAGTGTGTTGGTGTTGACCATGTTAGCAATGGCGAGAGTTTCGAAGTAGATTTGGACGAAATCTTCGAGTCATGTGAGAAGGAAGGTACGGACACCAGAGAGATTGGAAATCATCGTATAAAGATCGCCGATGACGATATCACTACGAATGGGAAATCGAGTGGAGGACACGAGGAAATTGCGAGCAAAAAGGAGAAGCGCAAAAACGGCGGATTATTAAAATGTTGTTTCAGTTGAGGAGGGAATGGTATAAAGGAAGAGGGACAAAAATACATTTTCTGATTCTAACAAATATAAACATATTATTGAAATAAAATAAGAATGTTGTGCTCTCAGGCATAGTTAATCAAGATATGGTGTGGAAACTCGGCAAACTTTCAAGAGGTTAACATTAGGGATCTTAGGATCTACGACAGCAATCTAGGACGGCGACGGCAGTGAAAGCAATATAAATTTTAGTATTAGAATGAAACGACGGTGGATTGACTGGCTTATTTTATGATCTGCAAAACGCTTCAATGTTTCTAAAACGATTGTAGTGTCTGTGTTTAAGTCAGTTTTAAGCAACAGCTCTCATCTCTCCGCGAGTTACCGTCGTCCTAAAGACGGCTTTGATTTACTCTTGGAAATAACAATTATTCATTCTTTTTGTTTCGCATAAAGTTTCTTTTGTTTGAACGACACTCTCCTCCGCAGAGGCTTCTTGCGCTTTTATTTGTAGTAATAATGTAATATACTATATGTGGGCTATTCGCTTGTACAAGGCTCACAGGGTGTTTTCATCACTCCCCCCAAACGTAGGCAGACTAGTGCTGCCCAAACTATTTGTCGGAACTCTAGAAAAAGCGCAAGAAGCCTCTGCGGAGGAGAGTGTTTGAACGACGAATCCAAACGTTGCTATTGGATTATTGCTAACCGTCACAAAAAGATAGAACAAAGACTTTCATTGAGTTTCCAGACCATACCTCCAGGCTCCATTGACAGGAGACTACATGTCTAGCCAATTCCCAATTTGTGTTGGACATAACTTAAATTTGGTTGGACATTATATTTCATTATCATTTTCTTATATTTATACAAGTTTCTGTGGCGGTCTGTTTGGCGCATATTAGCCATTGTTTACACTTCAAACATATGATTGAAAGGAAGTCGGACTTTCTTTGCCAAAAAGAAGAGTTTCTCCTTCAACATCATGAAGCAGAATTTCTTAATGATCAGAGAATATATTTTATTTGGATGGACATTATGTCCGATCAAAATTTGGCGGTTTTCTGACATTTGAAAAATGTAGTCCGACATTGTCCGATAATAATTTGCAGCCGCGTCATGCTATCAACTCAGAGCTGGATTAAAGATATGTTGGGCCTGGAGCTGGCGGAGAAATTAGGGCCTATATTGATCCTTTTCGATCATTATAATATATATATATATAAAGCTGTCTTTTTTCATGTTTCACAGATCAGTGTTGTAAACATCTGTCGACAATTGCAATTGATACAAGACTTTTTTGAAAGTACGCTTACTCGCTAAAACCTTATTTTTTAAGTCTGGTGACAAAATGTCCTGTTTTTCTTCAGAGCCTGTAGCTTCCGTCCCCGTCTTAATCCTGCTCTGATCAACTGATTATAAAATTGTAGCCTTGTGAATCAATTACAGTGTATATGTAACTGATCAACTGACAATATACTAGTAGAATTGAACTGGGGGTTATAGATGTTTGTATATTATAGGATCAGGTTTATTCTGTTTATCAGTCTGTGATTTACCATATGAAAAATAGAAATAGAGAAACTATGTCGAAATATACGTTGGAGCAATTATAGAACATACCCGTCCACTTTTGAAATCGCATTTAAAGGGTCGCCATCTATACCTATACTATCAAGATTTGTGATTGGTTCATTAAAACAATAAAACAATAGAATCAACCACAAAGAAACCAATGTCCTAACCCTAACCACTTTTGTTCCATATAGCCAATCACAAAACCTGTTCATTTTAGGTACGTATTTACCGCATTTAAAGGCAGAAAGGTTGCTCTAAAATCTCTTTAAATATAATGTCGAAGGTTTATATTGTGTGTACTTGTTGATAGTTATCAAATTAAATGGGGTTTTAAAATAGAACGAAGGTGGATGGGTATTCTATTTACATATTTCCATGTAGACGACATTTCGGACGACCTGGGCACTGATCGTTCGAAACGTTGTCTACGAAAATAGTTAAAGTTCTCTTCTTTCTCTTTTTCATATTATTTCCAGTTCTTTTGAGAACTTAGCAACTTTCATATTTATTCTTATTATATGTCATGATTTACCATGTGCAAGTTAGAACAATGGAGAATACAAATTGTAATCAAAGACGTAAGTGGGAGAGCTTTATGAATGGTTATGCCATGTGAAAATCTAATGTAAATAGTTTTACTAATTCTTTGAATTAATGAATTATTTACTTATATATATTGTGAAATAAAAAAAACACTCCATGTTGTCAAGGATACTTGATTTGTTATATCCACAACACAAACATCAATCATATTATCATACCACAGCCGGCCAAATTGAGGAGCTGTTCGGTCATTTTGACCGGTCACATTATGACACGCTCGGTCGGCCATTTTTTGAAGCACGAAATTCCCTTAGTGAACTTATCCGTAAAATCTTGTCAATCCTTGATATAAATTATTCATTTTGTCTTTTAATTGAAAGAAGATAAACCTTAGAAAGTAATTACTTCTGTATTTTTCACAAAACTCGACGTTTTCTTGACGTTCGTTTCGGATTATGTCAGCCTTGACTAATGCAAGCGTCATGCAGACCAAGTGGCCCGCGTATTTGGATTGTGGATGAATAAGAAAGCCCTATAGGTTTTCTGAGAAGACTCGGCGAATTTCCGAAGTAATTTACCACGTCAAGTTGGCGAAGCACTTCAAAACACTTCGTTTATACATAGTTAATATTATAACCCACACAAACGCGCAATGAGACGAAGTGAAAATAAATTCAATTGCGAGCGGCTGCTGCAACTGCACCAGCACTGTTATGTTATGTTTCTTTTACTATATCAATGAAATGAGGCGATCGCCCGCACGCTATATATCATTTACCATTACGTTCTGTTCATGTACACGAACTTGTTTGAATTTATTGATTAATTCCGAAACTTTCCATAGAGGAGTCGACAATGAACATCTACTTTATAGAATAAAATGAATCTGGACTGCTAATTAAAAAAATTAAAGCTGAAAAGTATCGGCATTTCATTTGTGTTGACACGATACCAAGGCTGAGCGTGCCGTTTTCATCTCACACCACCGCTTAGAAATGAGTTTCAAATTGCTCCAGATAATTAGGTGACAGTTTCGCACATTTTCAGTCTTGTATCACGTGTAAACACAACGGCTAACATAAGCTAACGCGCAATGCATTTTACGTTAAGGAGTTTATACCGATGGCGATTACGAAGTCGAAGGCTTTTTCAGGTGAATAATTTCGGGTGAATAATTTAGGTGAATAATTTGGCCGGTCATAAAAGCGGCATGTCCGAGCTAAAATTGACTTGGCCGGTCATCTTGACCGGTGCACAGCTAGCAGTTATTTCGAGCCATGCACACATGTTGGAGCACCACCTCAGCTAACTACCACCCTTCCCTCCACCATCAACCCCCTGTTTTGTTGGTTTTGGAAGTTTTTATATCTGTTGGAAAATCAGATGAATAGCTCAAGGAGTCAAGTGAATATAAATTTGTACATATATTACATTTTGTCAAGAAGATAAAGAAATCAAAGAAGTGGTTTTATGGACCCACATAAGACACACCTATTTATGCCACTTAGGCAAAAAAAAAATCTGGGTTTCCTATTTCATTCTGAAAAAAATTAGGTAGGGTAGGTCGGTTTTACTTTTCTTTTTTCTTCCAAACATTCACATGGACGAACAATAGGTTTTACCAAACCACGCTCATCATGAGTACGCTTCCTGGATCGGCAGCCATGTTTGCTATACCAGGATGCAAATCAAGCTGCAATTCAGGACCAGGCTTCTCAAAATTTCAATAAAAAGATTAGGGTCAGCATTTTACTTGTCAAAAACTAGGTAGGGTCTGGAAACCAGAAACCAAGGTATTTTTTTGGCGTTGTATGAAATTTAGTATGTTTGATCACCTGTTGCGAGTTTTGAGTTACACTACTGTTCCAAACACCAAAAAGGGTGTGTAGTCTAACCCCAATCAGTGGCATGGAGGGGGGGGGGATTTGACTTGGGGTCACAATGACTTTTGCTCAACCCTAAAAAACATCTGACTAATTTCTGCAAAGTGGAATTTTCTTTCTTCCATAGCACTCTTTCTAATGGCCATTAAAAAGTATTTTAAAGTAAACAATGATGCTTTTCAAGATTTCTAGTATCACATCATTGTCACAGCTATCTGTGTTTGTCTATACTGCAACTGTGCAAGGCTTTGCTAAATTGGAATAGATCTACGATCAAGAGACTAAGAGACAGCAGTCAGGGCATGCATCAAGCATAGGCGTAGGAACCGGGGGCCCCCAAATCAGGACAAGCATTGCTAAATTTAATGGTTTTTTCCAATGGTAATCTACCTACTGTACAGGCTTCATCTAAACAAGATTTTACAAACAGGTGTAGCCTGAAGTGTTAGCCAACTCCTAAACCATTGCCACGCGAGTGTTAGATTGGTTCCCAGACCCTTCTGTCAGCACTAGGTGCAAAAAATGACATCACCTGGTAAGAGGCAGCAGGCAACTCTTGGATTCATTTGAACTATGCTCGCTGTAGAATTAGATGAAAAAGTTATATATAGTTATAAATAGCCAATAGCAGAGACTATTTATGTATAGTCCTAATGGTGGTTAATGCTATGGAATCCTGAATTCTGTTTTAAGCTGATCACAATTTTTTATTATCTCACTATGTTAAATAAATTTAACTTTTAATAAATTAAAAAAAAATCAATATAACATTTTAATAAATTTAAAATTTGATTACAGTAAATTAAATTTTAAAATTATAACATGGATAATTAATTAGTAACATTGGTACACGTCATATAGTAGCAGACATGGCCTGCGTCGCATTTCAAAAGGCCGGATGCGACACAGGCTAGGTTTTAGTTTTACCATACTATGGTTTTACTTTTAGAGCTATTTAAACTACCAGCTGAGAAGCTGTTAGATAGCTCTTATATACCCTCGGCTTTTAATGTGGAAATTCAGAAGACAGATATTTGACAGCCACATTGGGGCCACAAACAAAAGAAGTTAGTGGGTTTCTTTTGTTATAGTTTCCAATGGGCAACCCGCCTGGGGAATTTTGCAAGTGGTCCTAGGGAAGTGGAGATAATTAGGGTAGGGTTAGTTTACCTAACATTTCAGGCTTCAGCAATTAAGGCAATCAATCCGAATAAATAAAGTGTGTAAACCTCAATTTTAATATGTTATAGTATATATTAAAGACCAATATTTGATAATGATATCTACCAATATAAATCATAATGGTGTCCCGTATTATATATTCTACATCTTGAAAGTTCTGTTTATTCGAATAATATAATTCGTTTACTAACCTTAAACATCACTAAAATATGAAAAACATCAACCACTTTAATCCATAATAACAAGCTACAGACAGCCTTTTCTGGTTCGAAAATAAAAACAAATTCGCGCGCATTTTCTTTCGTTCCCAGATTCCCAGGACATTTCGAGCGAAGGCCATGCATGGGGGTGGGGGGGGACAATACGTCACTTTTTGCGCCAATTAGGTTTCGCCATCTCGTGCTCATGACGTGTCGATTACGTTCGTCTTTATGCATATTTTATCATCATATGAGCGGACATATACATCATAGAACAGTTAACGCTAAAAAATTAAATTATATTCCATGATAACAAAAACGGCAGGAACTGTTACTCGCGATCGTTGTTTTTTTTAACTAATTTTATTCATATAAAGGCCATGCAAGTAAAAAAATATAGTAGTTTATGCAGGCGTTACGTTTGAGGTCATACGAAAAACCATCCAGTCTGACAAAAATTGACATGTATGCGGGTTAAAAATCGTCACCTTTATGATTGGGACGAGCTGGACAGTCGAATTTCATTGTGAAATAAAGACTATTGACTATTGTGTTCATGCTTATGAGTTTACGGACTCACAGCACTTCGTTTGCGAAAAGTTAATGCACCGATTATTTTGCCGATTGTTATGCAATAATCGACCGACTATTAATCCAATTTGCCGATTAGTTTCCGATTAATCGGCTCATTAAATTCAGTAAATTGCACAGGGAAAAGGGTCGGAAAATTCACAAGTCTATTCGGAAAATTGGGAACTGTTTTCTTTAAGACCATATATTTTAAGAAATGTCAAAATATACTGTTTAAATGTACAATGTACTGGTAACAGAAAACTTGTCAGTTGAATTTAATACTTCGAAAATTCACCATTGTCGTTCCCAGTACCCACCACACAAACGTGGCTCTGGGAACGTGAATATTGCGAGGTTCCCACGGGTCTCAAAAGCGTATTCTTTCACGTAAACAACTAATACAACTATACAAGCTAGTTTGATCTACAACTAAAACTAAAAACATTTCAAGGTTAGCTAGCTAGAAGATTCCTATCATAGTTCCAGAGGTTTTATATTTAAAAGAGCAAGGAGGAAAAATCTCTGGTGTCGGTTGCTAGTTGTTTCATCGTGCCGATCCAATCAGAAACCTAGCCAGGGTCAGTTCTTGACCCAAGGCCTCTGATTGGTTCATTAAATATATAGACCCCTTTCATAATGGCGGCAATTTACATATTATGTGTATCTTAATTAGCCTTTGTGGCCTCGTTTGTGTGTCAGCAATTCAAAAGAATCTTTGCTTCCTAACGAGGTTGTAAAGGCTAATTTATATGCACATAAAAGAATATTTAAAATAGCAGCCATTATGAAAGAGGTCTATAGTTTGGAAATGATTTTTGTGTCGCCTACTCGCCTTAATTCTTCATCTTTCTGGCTGTTGTTGGTGATGCCAACATGGCTGAGTATGTTCAGGAAATGGTTCTTTTGAAGGTTGCGATTTGTATCACCGAAGTTCCCTGTCATTAAAAAACTAAGAGCGAACAGGTTACATTAATTACCCAGTTTGTTTTGAGAAGAGATGTATTTGCGGTTCTCCCGACTGGGAAAGTCGCTTATTTTCTAAGTTGTTAACAAATTATGTGCTCGTTTGTTTGCTCTTAGTTTTACAAACGAGCGAGGCGTGCGAGGCATCGGTTATTTCCCTTTGAAACAAAAGGATAATGAGGCAGTTTCGTTTGAATTAATAAGCTCGGCTTATTATGGAAAGTACGGCGTATGAAGTGCCTGAGTCACCAGATCACTTAAGAATCACATAAAAATTACTTACAATGTGCAGTACAGTGAATAAATCGAAGGACGACAAAATTGTTTGATGATCGGCATTTTCTTTGTACTTAACTCCAGGCAAACATCCGCAAAGCGAAACTGATAATTTTGTCCATCTCTCTCGACCCAGACTTTCGCGTCCAACATGGCGATAGCGATTGAACCGCTGGATTAATAATAAACATGTTCAAGCACCGCCTTATTCCGACAGATTTCGCAAGAAATTTCACGACCCAAGTAGACCCAGAACTAATCCTAATGTTTCTAAACTTAATACTATACTTAATAATTTCTTAATACTTTTTCTCGCACGCCTCGCTGCAAACAATGCCTCGCTGCCTCGCAGTTTGTTTGACCCGTTTGTTCTTGGCTGTCGCTATCCTGAAATCATGCTAGTTGTCATGCCCTCTCGTATCGCTCATTGCTCCGAATATACTGGAACTGTATGCATTCACACCTCGGTGTTTGCTCGTTAAACCTAAAAACCTCTGGAACAAGGGTTGAAGATATTCCGGTTCAAGTTAGATTATTAAATATATAGTTTTTACAGGTAAAAATAATTTGGTCAAACGATAAAACAGTTCAGTTGTTAGATAGTTTATTTCAAAAATCTTCTATACAAAGGGCAAAACAATGAGAACCACATTACAATTAGTTTATTATATAGCTAAGGTTACTTCCGGTGGTGAAGGCTAAAAGGGATGACTCAAAAGGACCCTCACATTTTCTGGAACTACCAATCCTAATCTCAATCCTAATCCTAACCCATCATCAGATATACATTTACATGTACTGTATACCGCAGTGCAACCTAACCTTAAACCTAACCCTGACCTAACGAAAAATAAAGACTACACAAACATGCAAGGTCCTTTTGAGTCATCCCTTTTAGCCATCCCCTACTTCAGTTGGAATTACGCAATATTAAAGACTTGTTGACCGAGCAAGACTGGGTCTTTACGGCAGAATTATCCTGTCAGCGATCTTTCAGTACAGACCGAGCGACGAAGGAGTGAGGTCTGTGCACAAAAAGACCAAGGGCAGGATTATTTAGCAATAAAGACAGACCAAACGAGGTTAATAAGATTTTTATTATATGGCTCTTTTAAAACTTTTCATGACTTGTTTTGTAATGACCGGCTTTACCGGTTTGTAAAGACCGCGCAGCATGCAACCAATCAGATTGCAGAAAAGCTCCGTTAAGACCGCTCACGAGCCAAGCCATATAATATGATTGGTTAATTAGCGGTCCGGAAAATGATTTACTTTTCTATACAGACCGAGCAATTGTTTAATAAGTAAATAATAACAGAAGATATATTAAGTTGTCTAAACTAACACCCTACGGCTACCAGCTCTCGATAAAATTATGTCCCAAATTCACAAGTATTAGCTCAAAAAGTTCTCAAAACAAGTATGACAGAAATGGTACACAAAAAAACGACGATCGAACCTCCATTTGTTGAAGGAGCCCCGCCATTACCATCCTGATCTGCACCACCATCATTATCATCATCTTTTACTATCATTCTCTCCAAATTAAGCACACCAAGGCGTTTGATATCAGAATTACTTTTAAAGTTTGTGTCGTCATCTTTCCCAATAAGAAATATGTTCTTTCGAGGGGCAGAAGGAGAGTTAAGACTTTCAAACGAAGTTCCATCGTCAGTTCCTGAATCATAAGGAAACAGATCTCTGTCCAGGTTTTCTCTCCATTTTCCTGTCATTGGATCACACATATCAACGTTGGAAATACCAAGGAACCAATCAGGAGAAGGAAAGATCATCGTTATCACAGAAATCAAAGAATGGTTTCCATTCACTACAATATTCGTCAAATTCGTATCCCCTGGTGTCGAGGTGGGTTCTTTTGCCTTTATCAGGGAGAGGGCGTTACCATAGGTACGATGACGCTCAATTTCATAAGCTAGAACACTGTTGTTTCCTAGCCATTGAAAAAACATTAATTAAAATCAACATCATGATCATTATTATTACCAATCTCTTCCTCATTCCTATCATCATCATCATCATCATCATCATCATCAACATCAATAACAGCATCAACATAATTATGATGATCATGATGATGATCATTATCATTATGATTAACATTAACATTATCATTATAAACATCAAAATCATTATCATTATCATCATTATCAACATCAACATCATTATCATTAACATTATCAACATCATTATCATTATCATTATCATTATCAACATCAAAATCATTATCAATATATCATCCTCTTCGTCATCCTTATCACACTCATGCATCATACAAATAAACTACATCAACAACATCCTCCTCCTCATCATCATCATCATACTCTTCATCCTCCACATCATCAACAACGCCAACCTCATCCCCGTTATCCTCATCATCCTCCTCCTCATCGTCATCCTCATCATGCTCAAACACATAAACTACATCAACCATATCATCATCCACATGATCCTCATCATCCTCATGATCCTCATCATGCTCCACATCAACATTGCCATGCTCTCCATCCCATCATCCTCATCAACCCCATTCTCCTCTAAATCCTCATCATCTTTATTTGCATCATTCGAGCGAGCTAGGCCCTTCGTGAGAGAGAGAAACGTCACCAACGTTTTAGAGGTTTTTCGATTTATTATTTTCTACATAGCAAAAAATAATTTATATACACCACAACTCACAAGAATATAATATTATTCGATTTATTTTTATAATTTGTTCACCAGTTTCATACAAACAGTACAGTGTCATGAGATGTGTTGTACTGTATTATGGAGAATTGTTTTTAAGATCACATACCTGTTTCGGCTACAATTTTTACTCCAGGCGAAGCCATCCTTCCTCTTCGCCACATCTCGTAGTACATGTTATGAGTTGCTCCAATCAGGGGAGAAAACATTGCGTTTTGAGTTGGAAAAACTGGAGAAGGGTGTGTCTTGTTGCTCCATTCTGCATTAAATGTTAAACTGTAATAAGCTTTTCCTTTGCAAGTTTTGGTTGGGATTTTGGAGAATTTAAATGTTCCTAAACGTTTAATATTCGAATCACTTTTAAAGTTTGTGTCATCATCTTTCCCAATAAGAAATATGTTCTTTCTAGGATTAGAAGGATAGTCAAGACTTTCAAACGAAGTTCCATCGTCAGTTCCTGAATCATAAGGAAACAGATCTCTGTCTAGGTTTTCTCTCCATTTTCCTGTCATTGGATCACACATATCAACGTTGGAAATACCAAGGAACCAATCAGGAGATGGAAAGATCATTGTTATCACAGAAACCAGAGACCGATCTGCATCGACATGAATATTGGTAAAAGTTGTGTTTCCTGGCGTTGCACTAGGACCATCGGCTTTGATAAGGGAGTACGCATTACCATAGCGTTTTTGACGATAAATTTCATTAGCGAGGACACTTGGATTGCCTTGAAATTTAAAAGGATATATATATATATATTATTTAAGAACTTGCAGATAATTTCCATTGTGAGAAGAATTGGGATATATGACATGTTTTCCTCCCCTGCCACCTTTAGTTTTTTTGTTATTTTTTAAAACATTTTTGTAACTTTGTGCCAAACTAAATTAAACTAAACTAAATTAAACTAAACTAAACTAAACTAAACTAAACTAAATTGTGAAAATATTGTAAAAGATTTTTAACGTAACCAAAATAAAATGTGTTCCCCTATTGTATAATTGTAGTATAGCTAGCACTGTATGGAATGTTCTGTGCTGTGTGTGTATGTGTGTGTGCTGCACTGAAGTGTATAGCAGTCTATTGTCGTCAGGAGTGCTGTATTATACCGAAATATTTAAGATTACATACCTGTTTCAGCTACAATTTTTACTCCAGGCGAAGCCATCCTTCCTCTACGCCACATCTCGTAGTACATATTATGAGTTGCTCCAATCAGGGGAGAAAATTTCGCGTCAGTTGGAAACACCGGAGAAGGATGTGTCTCGTTGCTCCATTCTGCATTAAATGTTAAACTGTAATAAGCTTTTCCTTTGCATGATTTGGTCGGTATTTTTGAGAATTTAAATGTTCCTAAACGTTTGATATTCGAATCACTTTTAAAGTTTGTGTCGTCATCTTTCCCAATAAGAAATATGTTCTTTCGAGGATTAGAAGGAGAGTCAAGACTTTCAAACGAAGTTCCATCGTCAGTTCCTGAATCATAAGGAAACAGATCTCTGTCTAGGTTTTCTCTCCATTTTCCTGTCATTGGATCACACATGTCA
Organism: Chrysogorgia sp. JL179-B06; assembly: GCA_035772405.1. Classification (NCBI taxonomy): domain Eukaryota; kingdom Metazoa; phylum Cnidaria; class Anthozoa; order Scleralcyonacea; family Chrysogorgiidae; genus Chrysogorgia; species Chrysogorgia sp. JL179-B06. Next base: position 1,402,961 of record JAYKKM010000237.1, read on the forward strand.
ACGTTGGAAATACCAAGGAACCAATCAGGAGATGGAAAGATCATTGTTATCACAGAAACCAGAGACCGATCTGCATCGACAAGAATATTGGTCAAAGTTGTGTTTCCTGGCGTTGCACTAGGACCATCGGCTTTGATAAGGGAGTACGCATTACCATAGCGTTTTTGACGATAAATTTCATTAGCGAGGACACTTGGATTGCCTTGAAATTTAAAAGGATATATATATATATATACTATTTAAGAACTTGCAACTAATTTCCATTGTGAGAAGAATTAGGATGTATGTCATGTTTTCCTCCCCTGCCACCTTTAGTTTTTTTGTTATTTTTTGTAATTTTTTGTGACAAATCTTATTAAACTAAACTAAACTAAACTAAACTAAACTAAACTAAACTAAACTAAACTAAACAAAACAAAACAAAACAAAACAGAACAAAACAAAACAGAACAAAACAAAACAAAACAAAACAAAACTAAACAAATCGTGAAAATATTGTACAAGCTTTTTAATGTTACCAAAATAAAATGTGTTCCCCTATTATATAATTGTAGTATAGCTGGTAACCACAGTGAAGTGTATAGCAGTCTAGTGTCGTCAGGAGTATGGTATTATACTGAATTACTTAAAGAATACATACCTGTTTCAGCTACAATTTTTACTCCAGGAGACGCCATCCTCCCTCTACGCCACATCTCGTAGTACATATTATGAGTTGCTCCAATGAGGGGTGAAAACTTCGCGTCAGTTGGAAACACCGAAGAAGGATGTGTCTCGTTGCTCCACTCTGCCTTAAATGTTAAACTGTAATAAGCTTTTCCTTTGCAAGTTTTGGTCGGGATTTTTGAGAATTTAAATGTTCCTAAACGTCTGATTGCAGAATTACTTTTAAAGTTTGTGTCGTCATCTTTCCCAATAAGAAATATGTTCTTTCTAGGATTAGAAGGAGAGTCAAGACTTTCAAACGAAGTTCCATCGTCAGTTCCTGAATCATAAGGAAACAAATCTCTGTCTAGGTTTTCTCTCCATTTTCCTGTCATTGGATCACACATATCAACGTTGGAAATACCAAGGAACCAATCAGGAGATGGAAAGATCATTGTTATCACAGAAACCAGAGACCGATCTGCATCGACATGAATATTGGCCAAAGTTGTGTTTCCTGGCGTTGCACTAGGACCATCGGCTTTGATAAGGGAGTACGCATTACCATAGCGTTTTTGACGATAAATTTCATTAGCGAGGACACTTGGATTGCCTTGAAATTTAAAAGGATATATATATATATTATTTAAGAACTTGCAGATAATTTCCATTGTGAGAAGAATTAGGATGTATGTCATGTTTTCCTCCCCTGCCACGTTTAGTTTTTTTGTTATTTTTTGTAATTTTTTGTGACAAATCTTATTAAACTAAACTAAACTAAACTAAACTAAACTAAACTAAACTAAACTAAACTAAACTAAACAAAACAAAACAAAACAAAACAAAACAAAACAAAACAAATCGTGAAAATATTGTAAAAGATTTTTAAAGGGACACCCCGGCCCAAAGACAAATGCAGTTCATATGAAAGATCTTACTGACTTTAGTTTATTTCCAAAGTTTCAGCAATCCTATCAATTTAGTTGAGAAGATATTGCTAGTTGAAGTTGAAAATTTGTGGATTTTGACGCCATATTGGTTTTGAAAATATGACGTCATTGAGTGATTCTTTATCGTCAGTGGAGTTGTTTTGATGGCGATCACATAGTGATAGTTATTGTGAATGGTCTTTCGACGAAAATTAGTCGAAATAAACTATTTAGTTCATCATGCAGGAAAGTAGAGGAGCTTCTTAGGCATAATACGAGATCACGTCACTCAGTGACGTCATATTTGAGAAACAAAATGGCGTCGAACTTGCACAAACTCTCCAACTTCAACTAGCCACATCTTCTTAACTAAATTGATAGGAATGCTGAAACTTTGGAAATAATCTAAAGTCAGTAAGATCTTTCATATGAACTACATTTGTGTTTGGGCCGGAGTGTCCCTTTAATGTAACCAAAATAAAAGTTGTTCTCCTATTATATAATTGTAGTATAGCTGGTACTGTATGGAATGTTCTGTGATGTGTGTGTGCACCACAGTGAAGTGTATAGCAGTCTAGTGTCGTCAGGAGTGCGGTATTATACTGAATTACTTAAAGAATACATACCTGTTTCAGCTACAATTTTTACTCCAGGAGACGCCATCCTCCCTCTACGCCACATCTCGTAGTACATATTATGAGTTGCTCCAATGAGGGGTGAAAACTTCGCGTCAGTTGGAAACACCGAAGAAGGATGTGTCTCGTTGCTCCACTCTGCCTTAAATGTTAAACTGTAATAAGCTTTTCCTTTGCAAGTTTTGGTCGGGATTTTTGAGAATTTAAATGTTCCTAAACGTCTGATTGCAGAATTACTTTTAAAGTTTGTGTCGTCATCTTTCCCAATAAGAAATGTGTTCTTTCTAGGATTAGAAGGAGAGTCAAGACTTTCAAACGAAGTTCCATCGTCAGTTCCTGAATCATAAGGAAACAGATCTCTGTCTAGGTTTTCTCTCCATTTTCCTGTCATTGGATCACACATATCAACGTTGGAAATACCAAGGAACCAATCAGGAGATGGAAAGATCATTGTTATCACAGAAACCAGAGACCGATCTGCATCGACATGAATATTGGCCAAAGTTGTGTTTCCTGGCGTTGCACTAGGACCATCGGCTTTGATAAGGGAGTACGCATTACCATAGCGTTTTTGACGATAAATTTCATTAGCGAGGACACTTGGATTGCCTTGAAATTTAAAAGGATATATATATATATATACTATTTAAGAACTTGCAACTAATTTCCATTGTGAGAAGAATTAGGATGTATGTCATGTTTTCCTCCCCTGCCACCTTTAGTTTTTTTGTTATTTTTTGTAATTTTTTGTGACAAATCTTATTAAACTAAACTAAACTAAACTAAACTAAACTAAACTAAACTAAACTAAACTAAACAAAACAAAACAAAACAGAACAAAACAAAACAGAACAAAACAAAACAAAACAAAACAAAACAAATCGTGAAAATATTGTACAAGCTTTTTAATGTTACCAAAATAAAATGTGTTCCCCTATTATATAATTGTAGTATAGCTGGTACTGTATGGAATGTTCTGTGATTTGTGTGTGTACCACAGTGAAGTGTATAGCGGTCTAGTGTCGTCAGGATTGCGGTATTATACTGAATTACTTAAAGAATACATACCTGTTTCAGCTACAATTTGTACTCCAGGAGACGCCATCCTTCCTCTACGCCACATCTCGTAGTACATATTATGAGTTGCTCCAATGAGGGGTGAAAACTTCGCGTCAGTTGGAAACACCGAAGAAGGATGTGTCTCGTTGCTCCACTCTGCCTTAAATGTTAAACTGTAATAAGCTTTTCCTTTGCAAGTTTTGGTCGGGATTTTTGAGAATTTAAATGTTCCTAAACGTCTGATTGCAGAATTACTTTTAAAGTTTGTGTCGTTATGTTTCCCAATAAGAAATATGTTCTTTCTAGGATTAGAAGGAGAGTCAAGACTTTCAAACGAAGTTCCATCGTCAGTTCCTGAATCATAAGGAAACAGATCTCTGTCTAGGTTTTCTCTCCATTTTCCTGTCATTGGATCACACATATCAACGTTGGAAATACCAAGGAACCAATCAGGAGATGGAAAGATCATTGTTATCACAGAAACCAGAGACCGATCTGCATCGACATGAATATTGGCTAAAGTTGTGTTTCCTGGCGTTGCACTAGGACCATCGGCTTTGATAAGGGAGTACGCATTACCATAGCGTTTTTGACGATAAATTTCATTAGCGAGGACACTTGGATTGCCTTGAAATTTAAAAGGATATATATATATATATTATTTGAGAACTTGCAGATAATTTCCATTGTGAGAAGAATTAGGATGTATGTCATGTTTTCCTCCCCTGCCACATTAGTTTTTTTGTCATTTTTTGTAATTTTTGTGACAAATCTTATTAAACTAAACTAAACTAAACTAAACTAAACTAAACTAAACTAAACTAAACTAAACTAAACTAAACTAAACTAAATCGTGAAAATATTGTAAAAGCTTTTTAATGTAACCAAAATAAAATTTGTTCCCCTATTATATAATTGTAGTATAGCTGGTACTGTATGGAATGTTCTGTGTTGTGTGTGTGTACCACAGTGAAGTGTATAGCAGTCTAGTGTCGTCAGGATTGTGGTATTATACTGAATTACTTAAAGAATACACACCTGTTTCAGCTACAATTTTTACTCCAGGAGACGCCATCCTCCCTCTACGCCACATCTCGTAGTACATATTATGAGTTGCTCCAATGAGGGGTGAAAACTTCGCGTCAGTTGGAAACACCGAAGAAGGATGTGTCTCGTTGCTCCACTCTGCCTTAAATGTTAAACTGTAATAAGCTTTTCCTTTGCACGTTTTGGTCGGGATGTTTGAGAATTTAAATGTTCCTAAACGTCTGATTGCAGAATTACTTTTAAAGTTTGTGTCGTCATCTTTCCCAATAAGAAATATGTTCTTTCTAGGATTAGAAGGAGAGTCAAGACTTTCAAACGAAGTTCCATCGTCAGTTCCTGAATCATAAGGAAACAGATCTCTGTCTAGGTTTTCTCTCCATTTTCCTGTCATTGGATCACACATATCAACGTTGGAAATACCAAGGAACCAATCAGGAGATGGAAAGATCATTGTTATCACAGAAACCAGAGACCGATCTGCATCGACATGAATATTGGCCAAAGTTGTGTTTCCTGGCGTTGCACTAGGACCATCGGCTTTGATAAGGGAGTACGCATTACCATAGCGTTTTTGACGATAAATTTCATTAGCGAGGACACTTGAATTGCCTTGAAATTTAAAAGGATATATATATATTATTTAAGAACTTGCAGATAATTTCCATTGTGAGAAGAATTAGGATGTATGTCATGTTTTCCTCCCCTGCCACCTTTAGTTTTTTTGTTATTTTTTGTAATTTTTTGTGACAAATCTTATTAACTCTAAACTAAACTGAACTAAACTAAACTAAACTAAACTAAACTAAACTAAACAAAACAAAACTAAACAAAACAAAACAGAACAAAACAAAACAAAACAAAACAAAACAAAACAAAACTAAACAAATCGTGAAAATATTGTACAAGCTTTTTGATGTAACCAAAATAAAATGTGTTCCCCTATTATATAATTGTAGTATAGCTGGCACTGTATGGAATGTTCTGTGATGTGTGTGTGTACCACAGTGAAGTGTATAGCAGTCTAGTGTCGTCACGAGTGCGGTATTATACTGAATTACTTAAAGAATACATACCTGTTTCAGCTACAATTTTTACTCCAGGAGACGCCATCCTTCCTCTACGCCAGATCTCGTAGTACATATTATGAGTTGCTCCAATGAGGGGTGAAAACTTCGCGTCAGTTGGAAACACCGAAGAAGGGTGTGTCTTGTTGCTCCACTCTGCCTTAAATGTTAAACTGTAATAAGCTTTTCCTTTGCAAGTTTTGGTCGGGATTTTTGAGAATTTAAATGTTCCTAAACGTCTGATTGCAGAATTACTTTTAAAGTTTGTGTCGTCATCTTTCCCAATAAGAAATATGTTCTTTCTAGGATTAGAAGGAGAGTCAGGACTTTCAAACGAAGTTCCATCGTCAGTTCTTGAATCATAAGGAAACAGATCTCTGTCCAGGTTTTCTCTCCATTTTCCTGTCATTGGATCACACATATCAACGTTGGAAATACCAAGGAACCAATCAGGAGATGGAAAGATCATTGTTATCACAGAAACCAGAGACCGATCTGCATCGACATGAATATTGGCTAAAGTTGTGTTTCCTGGCGTTGCACTAGGACCATCGGCTTTGATAAGGGAGTACGCATTACCATAGCGTTTTTGACGATAAATTTCATTAGCGAGGACACTTGGATTGCCTTGAAATTTAAAAGGATATATATATATATATATTATTTGAGAACTTGCAGATAATTTCCATTGTGAGAAGAATTAGGATGTATGTCATGTTTTCCTCCCCTGCCACATTAGTTTTTTTGTCATTTTTTGTAATTTTTGTGACAAATCTTATTAAACTAAACTAAACTAAACTAAACTAAACTAAACTAAACTAAACTAAACTAAACTAAACTAAATCGTGAAAATATTGTAAAAGCTTTTTAATGTAACCAAAATAAAATTTGTTCCCCTATTATATAATTGTAGTATAGCTGGTACTGTATGGAATGTTCTGTGTTGTGTGTGTGTACCACAGTGAAGTGTATAGCAGTCTAGTGTCGTCAGGATTGTGGTATTATACTGAATTACTTAAAGAATACACACCTGTTTCAGCTACAATTTTTACTCCAGGAGACGCCATCCTCCCTCTACGCCACATCTCGTAGTACATATTATGAGTTGCTCCAATGAGGGGTGAAAACTTCGCGTCAGTTGGAAACACCGAAGAAGGATGTGTCTCGTTGCTCCACTCTGCCTTAAATGTTAAACTGTAATAAGCTTTTCCTTTGCACGTTTTGGTCGGGATTTTTGAGAATTTAAATGTTCCTAAACGTCTGATTGCAGAATTACTTTTAAAGTTTGTGTCGTCATCTTTCCCAATAAGAAATATGTTCTTTCTAGGATTAGAAGGAGAGTCAAGACTTTCAAACGAAGTTCCATCGTCAGTTCCTGAATCATAAGGAAACAGATCTCTGTCTAGGGTTTCTCTCCATTTTCCTGTCATTGGATCACACATATCAACGTTGGAAATACCAAGGAACCAATCAGGAGATGGAAAGATCATTGTTATCACAGAAACCAGAGACCGATCTGCATCGACATGAATATTGGCCAAAGTTGTGTTTCCTGGCGTTGCACTAGGACCATCGGCTTTGATAAGGGAGTACGCATTACCATAGCGTTTTTGACGATAAATTTCATTAGCGAGGACACTTGAATTGCCTTGAAATTTAAAAGGATATATATTATTTTAAGAACTTGCAGATAATTTCCATTGTGAGAAGAATTAGGATGTATGTCATGTTTTCCTCCCCTGCCACCTTTAGTTTTTTTGTTATTTTTTGTAATTTTTTGTGACAAATCTTATTAACTCTAAACTAAACTGAACTAAACTAAACTAAACTAAACTAAACTAAACTAAACTAAACAAAACAAAACAAAACAGAACAAAACAAAACAGAACAAAACAAAACAAAACAAAACAAAACAAAACAAAACAAAACTAAACAAATCGTGAAAATATTGTACAAGCTTTTTGATGTAACCAAAATAAAATGTGTTCCCCTATTATATAATTGTAGTATAGCTGGCACTGTATGGAATGTTCTGTGATGTGTGTGTGTACCACAGTGAAGTGTATAGCAGTCTAGTGTCGTCACGAGTGCGGTATTATACTGAATTACTTAAAGAATACATACCTGTTTCAGCTACAATTTTTACTCCAGGAGACGCCATCCTTCCTCTACGCCAGATCTCGTAGTACATATTATGAGTTGCTCCAATGAGGGGTGAAAACTTCGCGTCAGTTGGAAACACCGAAGAAGGGTGTGTCTTGTTGCTCCACTCTGCCTTAAATGTTAAACTGTAATAAGCTTTTCCTTTGCAAGTTTTGGTCGGGATTTTTGAGAATTTAAATGTTCCTAAACGTCTGATTGCAGAATTACTTTTAAAGTTTGTGTCGTCATCTTTCCCAATAAGAAATATGTTCTTTCTAGGATTAGAAGGAGAGTCAAGACTTTCAAACGAAGTTCCATCGTCAGTTCCTGAATCATAAGGAAACAGATCTCTGTCTAGGTTTTCTCTCCATTTTCCTGTCATTGGATCACACATATCAACGTTGGAAATACCAAGGAACCAATCAGGAGATGGAAAGATCATTGTTATCACAGAAACCAGAGACCGATCTGCATCGACATGAATATTGGCCAAAGTTGTGTTTCCTGGCGTTGCACTAGGACCATCGGCTTTGATAAGGGAGTACGCATTACCATAGCGTTTTTGACGATAAATTTCATTAGCGAGGACACTTGAATTGCCTTGAAATTTAAAAGGATATATATATATTATTTAAGAACTTGCAGATAATTTCCATTGTGAGAAGAATTAGGATGTATGTCATGTTTTCCTCCCCTGCCACCTTTAGTTTTTTTGTTATTTTTTGTAATTTTTTGTGACAAATCTTATTAACTCTAAACTAAACTAAACTAAACTAAACTAAACTAAACTAAACTAAACTAAACTAAACTAAACTAAACTAAATCGTGAAAATATTGTAAAAGCTTTTTAATGTAACCAAAATAAAATTTGTTCCCCTATTATATAATTGTAGTATAGCTGGTACTGTATGGAATGTTCTGTGTTGTGTGTGTGTACCACAGTGAAGTGTATAGCAGTCTAGTGTCGTCAGGATTGTGGTATTATACTGAATTACTTAAAGAATACACACCTGTTTCAGCTACAATTTCTACTCCAGGAGACGCCATCCTCCCTCTACGCCACATCTCGTAGTACATATTATGAGTTGCTCCAATGAGGGGTGAAAACTTCGCGTCAGTTGGAAACACCGAAGAAGGATGTGTCTCGTTGCTCCACTCTGCCTTAAATGTTAAACTGTAATAAGCTTTTCCTTTGCACGTTTTGGTCGGGATTTTTGAGAATTTAAATGTTCCTAAACGTCTGATTGCAGAATTACTTTTAAAGTTTGTGTCGTCATCTTTCCCAATAAGAAATATGTTCTTTCTAGGATTAGAAGGAGAGTCAAGACTTTCAAACGAAGTTCCATCGTCAGTTCCTGAATCATAAGGAAACAGATCTCTGTCTAGGTTTTCTCTCCATTTTCCTGTCATTGGATCACACATATCAACGTTGGAAATACCAAGGAACCAATCAGGAGATGGAAAGATCATTGTTATCACAGAAACCAGAGACCGATCTGCATCGACATGAATATTGGCCAAAGTTGTGTTTCCTGGCGTTGCACTAGGACCATCGGCTTTGATAAGGGAGTACGCATTACCATAGAGTTTTTGACGATAAATTTCATTAGCGAGGACACTTGAATTGCCTTGAAATTTAAAAGGATATATATATATCATTTAAGAACTTGCAGATAATTTCCATTGTGAGAAGAATTAGGATGTATGTCATGTTTTCCTCCCCTGCCACCTTTAGTTTTTTTGTTATTTTTTGTAATTTTTTGTGACAAATCTTATTAACTCTAAACTAAACTGAACTAAACTAAACTAAACTAAACTAAACTAAACTAAACTAAACTAAACTAAACTAAACAAAACAGAACAAAACAAAACAAAACAAAACAAAACAAAACTAAACAAATCGTGAAAATATTGTACAAGCTTTTTGATGTAACCAAAATAAAATGTGTTCCCCTATTATATAATTGTAGTATAGCTGGCACTGTATGGAATGTTCTATGATGTGTGTGTGTACCACAGTGAAGTGTATAGCAGTCTAGTGTCGTCACGAGTGCGGTATTATACTGAATTACTTAAAGAATACATACCTGTTTCAGCTACAATTTTTACTCCAGGAGACGCCATCCTTCCTCTACGCCAGATCTCGTAGTACATATTATGAGTTGCTCCAATGAGGGGTGAAAACTTCGCGTCAGTTGGAAACACCGAAGAAGGGTGTGTCTTGTTGCTCCACTCTGCCTTAAATGTTAAACTGTAATAAGCTTTTCCTTTGCAAGTTTTGGTCGGGATTTTTGAGAATTTAAATGTTCCTAAACGTCTGATTGCAGAATTACTTTTAAAGTTTGTGTCGTCATCTTTCCCAATAAGAAATATGTTCTTTCTAGGATTAGAAGGAGAGTCAAGACTTTCAAACGAAGTTCCATCGTCAGTTTCTGAATCATAAGGAAACAGATCTCTGTCTAGGTTTTCTCTCCATTTTCCTGTCATTGGATCACACATATCAACGTTGGAAATACCAAGGAACCAATCAGGAGATGGAAAGATCATTGTTATCACAGAAACCAGAGACCGATCTGCATCGACATGAATATTGGCCAAAGTTGTGTTTCCTGGCGTTGCACTAGGACCATCGGCTTTGATAAGGGAGTACGAATTACCATAGCGTTTTTGACGATAAATTTCATTAGCGAGGACACTTGAATTGCCTTGAAATTTAAAAGGATATATATATATTATTTAAGAACTTGCAGATAATTTCCATTGTGAGAAGAATTAGGATGTATGTCATGTTTTCCTCCCCTGCCACCTTTAGTTTTTTTGTTATTTTTTGTAATTTTTTGTGACAAATCTTATTAACTCTAAACTAAACTAAACTGAACTAAACTAAACTAAACTAAACTAAACTAAACTAAACTAAACTAAATCGTGAAAATATTGTAAAAGCTTTTTAATGTAACCAAAATAAAATTTGTTCCCCTATTATATAATTGTAGTATAGCTGGTACTGTATGGAATGTTCTGTGTTGTGTGTGTGTACCACAGTGAAGTGTATAGCAGTCTATAGTGTCGTCAGGATTGTGGTATTATACTGAATTACTTAAAGAATACACACCTGTTTCAGCTACAATTTTTACTCCAGGAGACGCCATCCTCCCTCTACGCCACATCTCGTAGTACATATTATGAGTTGCTCCAATGAGGGGTGAAAACTTCGCGTCAGTTGGAAACACCGAAGAAGGATGTGTCTCGTTGCTCCACTCTGCCTTAAATGTTAAACTGTAATAAGCTTTTCCTTTGCACGTTTTGGTCGGGATTTTTGAGAATTTAAATGTTCCTAAACGTCTGATTGCAGAATTACTTTTAAAGTTTGTGTCGTCATCTTTCCCAATAAGAAATATGTTCTTTCTAGGATTAGAAGGAGAGTCAAGTCTTTCAAACGAAGTTCCATCGTCAGTTCCTGAATCATAAGGAAACAGATCTCTGTCTAGGTTTTCTCTCCATTTTCCTGTCATTGGATCACACATATCAACGTTGGAAATACCAAGGAACCAATCAGGAGATGGAAAGATCATTGTTATCACAGAAACCAGAGACCGATCTGCATCGACATGAATATTGGCCAAAGTTGTGTTTCCTGGCGTTGCACTAGGACCATCGGCTTTGATAAGGGAGTACGCATTACCATAGAGTTTTTGACGATAAATTTCATTAGCGAGGACACTTGAATTGCCTTGAAATTTAAAAGGATATATATATATCATTTAAGAACTTGCAGATAATTTCCATTGTGAGAAGAATTAGGATGTATGTCATGTTTTCCTCCCCTGCCACCTTTAGTTTTTTTGTTATTTTTTGTAATTTTTTGTGACAAATCTTATTAACTCTAAACTAAACTGAACTAAACTAAACTAAACTAAACTAAACTAAACTAAACTAAACTAAACTAAACAAAACAAAACAGAACAAAACAAAACAAAACAAAACAAAACAAAACAAAACTAAACAAATCGTGAAAATATTGTACAAGCTTTTTGATGTAACCAAAATAAAATGTGTTCCCCTATTATATAATTGTAGTATAGCTGGCACTGTATGGAATGTTCTATGATGTGTGTGTGTACCACAGTGAAGTGTATAGCAGTCTAGTGTCGTCACGAGTGCGGTATTATACTGAATTACTTAAAGAATACATACCTGTTTCAGCTACAATTTTTACTCCAGGAGATGCCATCCTTCCTCTACGCCAGATCTCGTAGTACATATTATGAGTTGCTCCAATGAGGGGTGAAAACTTCGCGTCAGTTGGAAACACCGAAGAAGGGGTGTGTCTTGTTGCTCCACTCTGCCTTAAATGTTAAACTGTAATAAGCTTTTCCTTTGCAAGTTTTGGTCGGGATTTTTGAGAATTTAAATGTTCCTAAACGTCTGATTGCAGAATTACTTTTAAAGTTTGTGTCGTCATCTTTCCCAATAAGAAATATGTTCTTTCTAGGATTAGAAGGAGAGTCAAGACTTTCAAACGAAGTTCCATCGTCAGTTCCTGAATCATAAGGAAACAGATCTCTGTCTAGGTTTTCTCTCCATTTTCCTGTCATTGGATCACACATATCAACGTTGGAAATACCAAGGAACCAATCAGGAGATGGAAAGATCATTGTTATCACAGAAACCAGAGACCGATCTGCATCGACATGAATATTGGCCAAAGTTGTGTTTCCTGGCGTTGCACTAGGACCATCGGCTTTGATAAGGGAGTACGCATTACCATAGCGTTTTTGACGATAAATTTCATTAGCGAGGACACTTGAATTGCCTTGAAATTTAAAAGGATATATATATATTATTTAAGAACTTGCAGATAATTTCCATTGTGAGAAGAATTAGGATGTATGTCATGTTTTCCTCCCCTGCCACCTTTAGTTTTTTTGTTATTTTTTGTAATTTTTTGTGACAAATCTTATTAACTCTAAACTAAACTAAACTAAACTAAACTAAACTAAACTAAACTAAACTAAACTAAACAAAACAAAACAGAACAAAACAGAACAAAACAAAACAAAACAAAACAAAACAAAACAAAACTAAACAAATCGTGAAAATATTGTACAAGCTTTTTGATGTAACGAAAATAAAATGTGTTCCCCTATTATATAATTGTAGTATAGCTGGCACTGTATGGAATGTTCTGTGATGTGTGTGTGTACCACAGTGAAGTGTATAGCAGTCTAGTGTCGTCACGAGTGCGGTATTATACTGAATTACTTAAAGAATACATACCTGTTTCAGCTACAATTTTTACTCCAGGAGACGCCATCCTTCCTCTACGCCAGATCTCGTAGTACATATTATGAGTTGCTCCAATGAGGGGTGAAAACTTCGCGTCAGTTGGAAACACCGAAGAAGGGTGTGTCTTGTTGCTCCACTCTGCCTTAAATGTTAAACTGTAATAAGCTTTTCCTTTGCAAGTTTTGGTCGGGATTTTTGAGAATTTAAATGTTCCTAAACGTCTGATTGCAGAATTACTTTTAAAGTTTGTGTCGTCATCTTTCCCAATAAGAAATATGTTCTTTCTAGGATTAGAAGGAGAGTCAAGACTTTCAAACGAAGTTCCATCGTCAGTTCCTGAATCATAAGGAAACAGATCTCTGTCTAGGGTTTCTCTCCATTTTCCTGTCATTGGATCACACATATCAACGTTGGAAATACCAAGGAACCAATCAGGAGATGGAAAGATCATTGTTATCACAGAAACCAGAGACCGATCTGCATCGACATGAATATTGGCTAAAGTTGTGTTTCCTGGCGTTGCACTGGGACCATCGGCTTTGATAAGGGAGTACGCATTACCATAGCGTTTTTGACGATAAATTTCATTAGCGAGGACACTTGGATTGCCTTGAAATTTAAAAGGATATATATATATATATACTATTTAAGAACTTGAAAATAATTTCCATTGTGAGAAGAATTAGGATGTATGTCATGTTTTCCTCCCCGGCCACCTTTAGTTTTTTTGTTATTTTTTGTAATTTTTTGTGACAAATCTTATTAAACTAAACTAAACTAAACTAAACTAAACTAAACTAAACTAAACTAAACAAAACAAAACAAAACAGAACAAAACAAAACAGAACAAAACAAAACAAAACAAAACAAAACTAAACAAATCGTGAAAATATTGTACAAGCTTTTTAATGTTACCAAAATAAAATGTGTTCCCCTATTATATAATTGTAGTATAGCTGGTAACCACAGTGAAGTGTATAGCAGTCTAGTGTCGTCAGGAGTACGGTATTATACTGAATTACTTAAAGAATACATACCTGTTTCAGCTACAATTTTTACTCCAGGAGACGCCATCCTTCCTCTACGCCACATCTCGTAGTACATATTATGAGTTGCTCCAATGAGGGGTGAAAACTTCGCGTCAGTTGGAAACACCGAAGAAGGATGTGTCTCGTTGCTCCACTCTGCCTTAAATGTTAAACTGTAATAAGCTTTTCCTTTGCAAGTTTTGGTCGGGATTTTTGAGAATTTAAATGTTCCTAAACGTCTGATTGCAGAATTACTTTTAAAGTTTGTGTCGTCATCTTTCCCAATAAGAAATATGTTCTTTCTAGGATTAGAAGGAGAGTCAAGACTTTCAAACGAAGTTCCATCGTCAGTTCCTGAATCATAAGGAAACAGATCTCTGTCTAGGTTTTCTCTCCATTTTCCTGTCATTGGATCACACATATCAACGTTGGAAATACCAAGGAACCAATCAGGAGATGGAAAGATCATTGTTATCACAGAAACCAGAGACCGATCTGCATCGACATGAATATTGGCCAAAGTTGTGTTTCCTGGCGTTGCACTAGGACCATCGGCTTTGATAAGGGAGTACGCATTACCACAGCGTTTTTGACGATAAATTTCATTAGCGAGGACACTTGGATTGCCTTGAAATTTAAAAGGATATATATATATATTATTTAAGAACTTGCAGATAATTTCCATTGTGAGAAGAATTAGGATGTATGTCATGTTTTCCTCCCCTGCCACCTTTAGTTTTTTTGTTATTTTTTGTAATTTTTTGTGACAAATCTTATTAAACTAAACTAAACTAAACTAAACTAAACAAAACAAAACAAAACAAAACAAAACAAAACAAAACAGAACAAAACAAAACAAAACAAAACAAAACAAATCGTGAAAATATTGTAAAAGATTTTTAAAGGGACACTCCGGCCCAAAGACAAATGCAGTTCATATGAAAGATCTTACTGACTTTAGTTTATTTCCAAAGTTTCAGCATTCCTATCAATTTAGTTGAGAAGATATTGCTAGTTGAAGTTGAAAATTTGTGGATTTTGACGCCATATTGGTTTTGAAAATATGACGTCATTGAGTGATTCTTTATCGTCAGTGGAGTTGTTTTGATGGCGATCACATAGTGATAGTTATTGTGAATGGTCTTTGGACGAAAATTAGTCGAAATAAACTATTTAGTTCATCATGCAGGAAAGTAGAGGAGCTTCTTAGGCATAATACGAGATCACATCACTCAGTGACGTCATATTTGAGAAACAAAATGGCGTCGAACTTACACAAACTCTCCAACTTCAACTAGCCACATCTTCTTAACTAAATTGATACGAATGCTGAAACTTTGGAAATAATCTAAAGTCAGTAAGATCTTTCATATGAACTACATTTGTGTTTGGGCCGGAGTGTCCCTTTAATGTAACCAAAATCAAAGTTGTTCCCCTATCATATAATTGTAGTATAGCTGGTACTGTATGGAATGTTCTGTGATGTGTGTGTGTACCACAGTGAAGTGTATAGCAGTCTAGTGTCGTCAGGAGTGCGGTATTATACTGAATTACTTAAAGAATACATACCTGTTTCAGCTACAATTTTTACTCCAGGAGACGCCATCCTCCCTCTACGCCACATCTCGTAGTACATATTATGAGTTGCTCCAATGAGGGGTGAAAACTTCGCGTCAGTTGGAAACACCGAAGAAGGATGTGTCTCGTTGCTCCACTCTGCCTTAAATGTTAAACTGTAATAAGCTTTTCCTTTGCAAGTTTTGGTCGGGATTTTTGAGAATTTAAATGTTCCTAAACGTCTGATTGCAGAATTACTTTTAAAGTTTGTGTCGTCATCTTTCCCAATAAGAAATGTGTTCTTTCTAGGATTAGAAGGAGAGTCAAGACTTTCAAACGAAGTTCCATCGTCAGTTCCTGAATCATAAGGAAACAGATCTCTGTCCAGGTTTTCTCTCCATTTTCCTGTCATTGGATCACACATATCAACGTTGGAAATACCAAGGAACCAATCAGGAGATGGAAAGATCATTGTTATCACAGAAACCAGAGACCGATCTGCATCGACATGAATATTGGTCAAAGTTGTGTTTCCTGGCGTTGCACTAGGACCATCGGGTTTGATAAGGGAGTACGCATTACCATAGCGTTTTTGACGATAAATTTCATTAGCGAGGACACTTGGATTGCCTTGAAATTTAAAAGAATATATATATATATATTATTTAAGAACTTGCAGATAATTTCCATTGTGAGAAGAATTAGGATGTATGTCATGTTTTCCTCCCCTGCCACCTTTAGTTTTTTTGTTATTTTTTGTATTTTTTTGTGACAAATCTTATTAAACTAAACTAAACTAAACTAAACAAAACAAAACAAAACAGAACAAAACAAAACAAAACAAAACAAAACTAAATCGTGAAAATATTGTAAAAGCTTTTTAATGTAACCAAAATAAAATTTGTTCCCCTATTATATAATTGTAGTATAGCTGGTACTGTATGGAATGTTCTGTGTTGTGTGTGTGTGTCTAGTGTCGTCAGGATTGCGGTATTATACTGAATTACTTAAAGAATACATACCTGTTTCAGCTACAATTTTTACTCCAGGAGACGCCATCCTTCCTCTACGCCACATCTCGTAGTACATATTATGAGTTGCTCCAATGAGGGGTGAAAACTTCGCGTCAGTTGGAAACACCGAAGAAGGATGTGTCTCGTTGCTCCACTCTGCCTTAAATGTTAAACTGTAATAAGCTTTTCCTTTGCAAGTTTTGGTCGGGATTTTTGAGAATTTAAATGTTCCTAAACGTCTGATTGCAGAATTACTTTTAAAGTTTGTGTCGTCATCTTTCCCAATAAGAAATATGTTCTTTCTAGGATTAGAAGGATAGTCAAGACTTTCAAACGAAGTTCCATCGTCAGTTCCTGAATCATAAGGAAACAGATCTCTGTCTAGGTTTTCTCTCCATTTTCCTGTCATTGGATCACACATATCAACGTTGGAAATACCAAGGAACCAATCAGGAGATGGAAAGATCATTGTTATCACAGAAACCAGAGACCGATCTGCATCGACATGAATATTGGTAAAAGTTGTGTTTCCTGGCGTTGCACTAGGACCATCGGCTTTGATAAGGGAGTACGCATTACCATAGCGTTTTTGTCGATAAATTTCATTAGCGAGGACACTTGGATTGCCTTGAAATTTAAAAGGATATATATATATATATTATTTAAGAACTTGCAGATAATTTCCATTGTGAGAAGAATTGGGATATATGACATGTTTTCCTCCCCTGCCACCTTTAGTTTTTTTGTTATTTTTTAAAACATTTTTGTAACTTTGTGCCAAACTAAATTAAACTAAACCAGGGATGGATCCAGCATGATCTGGTAGGGGGGGTGCTCTGGTGCCGAGTTGTGTCAGTCATGCGCGCGTGTCCATCAGTATTCTGGCAGTCATGCGCACCACGCGCCCATCAGTATTCTGGCGGTCACTGCATCAGTATTCTGGCAATTTGGCAAAACAGCCTCCATGCAGTCTGCAGTACAACTGTACAAGTGTACAACTTAGTTACTGAGCAGCTAGTCGTAGCCTTGTAGGGACTGAGGGACAGGGAGAAGTTTATAAATATAATAGTTATTAGTTAATAGTGTATTACAGTAGATTCTATTCTCTTAACTTATCCCTGAACTAAACTAAATTAAACTAAACTAAACTAAACTAAACTAAACTAAACTAAACTAAACTAAACTAAACTAAACTAAACTAAATTGTGAAAATATTGTAAAAGATTTTTAACGTAACCAAAATAAAATGTGTTCCCCTATTGTATAATTGTAGTATAGCTAGCACTGTATGGAATGTTCTGTGCTGTGTGTGTATGTGTGTGTGCTGCACTGAAGTGTATAGCAGTCTATTGTCGTCAGGAGTGCTGTATTATACCGAAATATCTAAGATTACATACCTGTTTCAGCTACAATTTTTACTCCAGGCGAAGCCATCCTTCCTCTACGCCACATCTCGTAGTACATATTATGAGTTGCTCCAATCAGGGGAGAAAATTTCGCGTCAGTTGGAAACACCGGAGAAGGATGTGTCTCGTTGCTCCATTCTGCATTAAATGTTAAACTGTAATAAGCTTTTCCTTTGCATGATTTGGTCGGTATTTTTGAGAATTTAAATGTTCCTAAACGTTTGATATTCGAATCACTTTTAAAGTTTGTGTCGTCATCTTTCCCAATAAGAAATATGTTCTTTCGAGGATTAGAAGGAGAGTCAAGACTTTCAAACGAAGTTCCATCGTCAGTTCCTGAATCATAAGGAAACAGATCTCTGTCTAGGTTTTCTCTCCATTTTCCTGTCATTGGATCACACATGTCAACGTTGGAAATACCAAGGAACCAATCAGGAGATGGAAAGATCATTGTTATCACAGAAACCAGAGACCGATCTGCATCGACAAGAATATTGGTCAAAGTTGTGTTTCCTGGCGTTGCACTAGGACCATCGGCTTTGATAAGGGAGTACGCATTACCATAGCGTTTTTGACGATAAATTTCATTAGCGAGGACACTTGGATTGCCTTGAAATTTAAAAGGATATATATATATATATACTATTTAAGAACTTGCAACTAATTTCCATTGTGAGAAGAATTAGGATGTATGTCATGTTTTCCTCCCCTGCCACCTTTAGTTTTTTTGTTATTTTTTGTAATTTTTTGTGACAAATCTTATTAAACTAAACTAAACTAAACTAAACTAAACTAAACTAAACAAAACAAAACAAAACAAAACAAAACAAAACAAAACAAAACAAAACTAAACAAATCGTGAAAATATTGTACAAGCTTTTTAATGTTACCAAAATAAAATGTGTTCCCCTATTATATAATTGTAGTATAGCTGGTAACCACAGTGAAGTGTATAGCAGTCTAGTGTCGTCAGGAGTACGGTATTATACTGAATTACTTAAAGAATACATACCTGTTTCAGCTACAATTTTTACTCCAGGAGACGCCATCCTTCCTCTACGCCACATCTCGTAGTACATATTATGAGTTGCTCCAATGAGGGGTGAAAACTTCGCGTCAGTTGGAAACACCGAAGAAGGATGTGTCTCGTTGCTCCACTCTGCCTTAAATGTTAAACTGTAATAAGCTTTTCCTTTGCAAGTTTTGGTCGGGATTTTTGAGAATTTAAATGTTCCTAAACGTCTGATTGCAGAATTACTTTTAAAGTTTGTGTCGTCATCTTTCCCAATAAGAAATATGTTCTTTCTAGGATTAGAAGGAGAGTCAAGACTTTCAAACGAAGTTCCATCGTCAGTTCCTGAATCATAAGGAAACAGATCTCTGTCTAGGTTTTCTCTCCATTTTCCTGTCATTGGATCACACATATCAACGTTGGAAATACCAAGGAACCAATCAGGAGATGGAAAGATCATTGTTATCACAGAAACCAGAGACCGATCTGCATCGACATGAATATTGGCCAAAGTTGTGTTTCCTGGCGTTGCACTAGGACCATCGGCTTTGATAAGGGAGTACGCATTACCACAGCGTTTTTGACGATAAATTTCATTAGCGAGGACACTTGGATTGCCTTGAAATTTAAAAGGATATATATATATATTATTTAAGAACTTGCAGATAATTTCCATTGTGAGAAGAATTAGGATGTATGTCATGTTTTCCTCCCCTGCCACCTTTAGTTTTTTTGTTATTTTTTGTAATTTTTTGTGACAAATCTTATTAAACTAAACTAAACTAAACTAAACTAAACTAAACTAAACAAAACAAAACAAAACAGAACAAAACAAAACAAAACAAAACAAAACAAAACAAATCGTGAAAATATTGTAAAAGATTTTTAAAGGGACACTCCGGCCCAAAGACAAATGCAGTTCATATGAAAGATCTTACTGACTTTAGTTTATTTCCAAAGTTTCAGCATTCCTATCAATTTAGTTGAGAAGATATTGCTAGTTGAAGTTGAAAATTTGTGGATTTTGACGCCATATTGGTTTTGAAAATATGACGTCATTGAGTGATTCTTTATCGTCAGTGGAGTTGTTTTGATGGCGATCACATAGTGATAGTTATTGTGAATGGTCTTTGGACGAAAATTAGTCGAAATAAACTATTTAGTTCATCATGCAGGAAAGTAGAGGAGCTTCTTAGGCATAATACGAGATCACATCACTCAGTGACGTCATATTTGAGAAACAAAATGGCGTCGAACTTACACAAACTCTCCAACTTCAACTAGCCACATCTTCTTAACTAAATTGATACGAATGCTGAAACTTTGGAAATAATCTAAAGTCAGTAAGATCTTTCATATGAACTACATTTGTGTTTGGGCCGGAGTGTCCCTTTAATGTAACCAAAATAAAAGTTGTTCCCCTATTATATAATTGTAGTATAGCTGGTACTGTATGGAATGTTCTGTGATGTGTGTGTGTACCACAGTGAAGTGTATAGCAGTCTAGTGTCGTCAGGAGTGCGGTATTATACTGAATTACTTAAAGAATACATACCTGTTTCAGCTACAATTTTTACTCCAGGAGACGCCATCCTCCCTCTACGCCACATCTCGTAGTACATATTATGAGTTGCTCCAATGAGGGGTGAAAACTTCGCGTCAGTTGGAAACACCGAAGAAGGATGTGTCTCGTTGCTCCACTCTGCCTTAAATGTTAAACTGTAATAAGCTTTTCCTTTGCAAGTTTTGGTCGGGATTTTTGAGAATTTAAATGTTCCTAAACGTCTGATTGCAGAATTACTTTTAAAGTTTGTGTCGTCATCTTTCCCAATAAGAAATGTGTTCTTTCTAGGATTAGAAGGAGAGTCAAGACTTTCAAACGAAGTTCCATCGTCAGTTCCTGAATCATAAGGAAACAGATCTCTGTCTAGGTTTTCTCTCCATTTTCCTGTCATTGGATCACACATATCAACGTTGGAAATACCAAGGAACCAATCAGGAGATGGAAAGATCATTGTTATCACAGAAACCAGAGACCGATCTGCATCGACATGAATATTGGTAAAAGTTGTGTTTCCTGGCGTTGCACTAGGACCATCGGCTTTGATAAGGGAGTACGCATTACCATAGCGTTTTTGACGATTAATTTCATTAGCGAGGACACTTGGATTGCCTTGAAATTTAAAAGAATATATATATATATATTATTTAAGAACTTGCAGATAATTTCCATTGTGAGAAGAATTAGGATGTATGTCATGTTTTCCTCCCCTGCCACCTTTAGTTTTTTTGTTATTTTTTGTATTTTTTTGTGACAAATCTTATTAAACTAAACTAAACTAAACTAAACAAAACAAAACAAAACAGAACAAAACAAAACAAAACAAAACAAAACTAAATCGTGAAAATATTGTAAAAGCTTTTTAATGTAACCAAAATAAAATTTGTTCCCCTATTATATAATTGTAGTATAGCTGGTACTGTATGGAATGTTCTGTGTTGTGTGTGTGTACCACTGTGAAGTGTATAGCAGTCTAGTGTCGTCAGGATTGCGGTATTATACTGAATTACTTAAAGAATACATACCTGTTTCAGCTACAATTTTTACTCCAGGAGACGCCATCCTTCCTCTACGCCACATCTCGTAGTACATATTATGAGTTGCTCCAATGAGGGGTGAAAACTTCGCGTCAGTTGGAAACACCGAAGAAGGATGTGTCTCGTTGCTCCACTCTGCCTTAAATGTTAAACTGTAATAAGCTTTTCCTTTGCAAGTTTTGGTCGGGATTTTTGAGAATTTAAATGTTCCTAAACGTCTGATTGCAGAATTACTTTTAAAGTTTGTGTCGTCATCTTTCCCAATAAGAAATATGTTCTTTCTAGGATTAGAAGGATAGTCAAGACTTTCAAACGAAGTTCCATCGTCAGTTCCTGAATCATAAGGAAACAGATCTCTGTCTAGGGTTTCTCTCCATTTTCCTGTCATTGGATCACACATATCAACGTTGGAAATACCAAGGAACCAATCAGGAGATGGAAAGATCATTGTTATCACAGAAACCAGAGACCGATCTGCATCGACATGAATATTGGTAAAAGTTGTGTTTCCTGGCGTTGCACTAGGACCATCGGCTTTTATAACGGAGTACGCATTACCATAGCGTTTTTGACGATAAATTTCATTAGCGAGGACACTTGGATTGCCTTGAAATTTAAAAGGATATATATATATATATTATTTAAGAACTTGCAGATAATTTCCATTGTGAGAAGAATTGGGATATATGACATGTTTTCCTCCCCTGCCACCTTTAGTTTTTTTGTTATTTTTTAAAACATTTTTGTAACTTTGTGCCAAACTAAATTAAACTAAACTAAATTAAACTAAACTAAACTAAACTAAACTAAACTAAACTAAACTAAACTAAACTAAATTGTGAAAATATTGTAAAAGATTTTTAACGTAACCAAAATAAAATGTGTTCCCCTATTGTATAATTGTAGTATAGCTAGCACTGTATGGAATGTTCTGTGCTGTGTGTGTATGTGTGTGTGCTGCACTGAAGTGTATAGCAGTCTATTGTCGTCAGGAGTGCTGTATTATACCGAAATATTTAAGATTACATACCTGTTTCAGCTACAATTTTTACTCCAGGCGAAGCCATCCTTCCTCTACGCCACATCTCGTAGTACATATTATGAGTTGCTCCAATCAGGGGAGAAAATTTCGCGTCAGTTGGAAACACCGGAGAAGGATGTGTCTCGTTGCTCCATTCTGCATTAAATGTTAAACTGTAATAAGCTTTTCCTTTGCATGATTTGGTCGGTATTTTTGAGAATTTAAATGTTCCTAAACGTTTGATATTCGAATCACTTTTAAAGTTTGTGTCGTCATCTTTCCCAATAAGAAATATGTTCTTTCGAGGATTAGAAGGAGAGTCAAGACTTTCAAACGAAGTTCCATCGTCAGTTCCTGAATCATAAGGAAACAGATCTCTGTCTAGGTTTTCTCTCCATTTTCCTGTCATTGGATCACACATGTCAACGTTGGAAATACCAAGGAACCAATCAGGAGATGGAAAGATCATTGTTATCACAGAAACCATAGACCGATCTGCATCGACAAGAATATTGGTCAAAGTTGTGTTTCCTGGCGTTGCACTAGGACCATCGGCTTTGATAAGGGAGTACGCATTACCATAGCGTTTTTGACGATAAATTTCATTAGCGAGGACACTCGGATTGCCTTAAAATTTAAAAGGATATATATATATATATATATATTATTTAAGAACTGGCAGATAATTTCCATTGTGAGAAGAATTAGGATGTATGTCATGTTTTCTTCCCCTGCCACCTTTAGTTTTTTTGTTATTTTTTGTAATTTTTTGTGACAAATCTTATTAAACTAAACTAAACTAAACTAAACTAAACTAAACTAAACTAAACTAAACTAAACTAAACTAAACTAAACAAAACTAGACTAATCTAAACTAAACTAAACTAAACTAAACTAAACTAAACTAAACTAAACTAAACTAAACTAAACAAAACTAAACTAAACTAAACTAAACTAAACTAGACTAATCTAAACTAAACTAAACTAAACTAAACTAAACTAAACTAAACTAAACCAAACTAAACAGAGAAAATATTGTAAAAGCTTTTTAATGTAACCAAAATAAAATTTGTTCCCCTATTATACAATTGTAGTATAGCTGGTACTGTATGGAATGTTCTGTGTTGTGTGTGTGTACCACAGTGAAGTGTATAGCAGTCTAGTGTCGTCAGGAGTGCGGTATTATACTGAAATACTTAAAGAATACAATACCTGTTTCAGCTACAATTTTTACTCCAGGAGACGCCATCCTCCCTCTACGCCACATCTCGTAGTACATATTATGAGTTGCTCCAATGAGGGGAGAAAACTTCGCGTCAGTTGGAAACACCGAAGAAGGATGTGTCTCGTTGCTCCACTCTGCCTTAAATGTTAAACTGTAATAAGCTTTTCCTTTGCAAGTTTTGGTCGGGATTTTTGAGAATTTAAATGTTCCTAAACGTCTGATTGCAGAATTACTTTTAAAGTTTGTGTCGTCATCTTTCCCAATAAGAAATATGTTCTTTCTAGGATTAGAAGGAGAGTCAAGACTTTCAAACGAAGTTCCATCGTCAGTTCCTGAATCATAAGGAAACAGATCTCTGTCTAGGTTTTCTCTCCATTTTCCTGTCATTGGATCACACATATCAACGTTGGAAATACCAAGGAACCAATCAGGAGAAGGAAAGATCATTGTCATCACAGAAACCAAAGAACGGTCTGCATCGACATGAATATTGACTACAATTTCCTTTCCTGGGGTGTATGTGGGACCATTAGCTCTGATCAGAGAGTACGCGTTTCCATAGTGTTGTTGTTTCTCCATTTCAGACGTCAGTATACATTCTCCACCTGTGTGATTTAAAATATATTCTTTATAATTAATAAAACATTAAAGCATATTGAATATTATTATAAACTAGAAGTTACTATCGGAAGGAAAGTGATGCCTCGAAATCCAAGGCAGTCGTGATTAAATTAAAATAAGTGGTGTTGCCAGCAAGTGGGCAAAATTCAGTCCGAACAACGAACGACAGTTGGTAGATTGTTCACTGATAAATATTCTGCATTGGGAATTAGTTGATTCCAAAGAGCATCCAGGCACATGCAGTCTCTTATAGTTATATTAGGGACTTTAAGATCTACGACGCCAACCTAGGACGGGGACGTCGTTCAAGCAAAAGAATCTTCATGCGAAACAAAAATAATGAATAATTTTTGAGTAAGAATGAGTAATTTCAACGCCGTCCTCGTTCTGTTTACAGCGCCAGTTTCACGTCAACAATATTTTTACGTTTTCAGGACAATGGCAACTCGCTGAGAGCTGTTAGAAAATCTTTGTGGTTTTCACCATGTGTCATTATTAAATCTGAGCTTTCGGCCCGTGTACCCGGGTCGTCTTCAGAGAAACTAGCATACAAGTTTGCTAACGTCAACATTACAAACGTGGTGGTGTGTTCAGACTTGCGTGCACAAACATGTACACGCAACTTCAACGGATCTAATTATCCTAAATTGACATATTATTAATTCTAATTGACAGGAACGAAAATATGCAGATAAAACTGAAAATAGTCAAAATTTAAATAATAAACTAAAATTCATAAATATCCATGTTATGAAAATTTGAAAAGGCTTGTCTAAATGTCATACTTCCTATGGCATTGTTCTGTGTTTAGCGATCTCGATTGATAGCGATCTCGATCTTTTCAAACTTTCATAACACGGATATTTATGAATTTTAGTTTATTATTTTATTTAATTATTTTCAGTTTTATCTGCATATTTTCGTTCCTGTCAATTAGAATTAATATGTAAATTTAGGAAAATTAGATCCGTTGAAGTTGCGTGATACATGTTTGTGCACGCAAGTCTGAACACACCACCAGGTTTGTAATGTTGACGTTAGCAAACTTATATACTAGTTTCTCTAAAGACGACCCGGGTACACGGGCCGAAAGCTCAGATTTAATAATTACACATGGTGAAAACCACAAAGATTTTTGATTGATATGATTTGTATTATTTGAAATTATTTTGGGAATGAGAACATTGTGAATGGGTTGGTAGTTGTTGTATAAAAATAGTTGTAGAACATTTTAGAATTGTAGAACCTTCAAGAAGGGAAAAATGTTAATTAACTTATGAAACAATGTTCTTTGGATGTTCGATGAAAATCTGAAAACAGTATATAGACAGACAATATATGGAGACTTATAGTCAGACACACCGTATCTTATTGTATTTTATCGTATTTCCTTATATCTTATATATAATCTTACAATAAAGACTTATTGACCCAACGGGAAGTCTTTACGGTAAAATGATCCTGCCCGCGGTCTTTCAGTACGAAAATACCAAGGCAGGATACTTTTGCAGTAAAATGTAAACAAGGTTAATAAGTTACACATTTCTCACATTTCCTCAAATTTTTCAAAACTTTTCAGTTGTTTTGTAAAGACCACTCAGGAAACAATCAGATTGCAGAAAAGCTGTGTTACAAACTCTCACAGCCAAGCCATATAATAATAAACACTTTATATTGACCAAGCGGGAGGTTTTTACGCCAAAATTGCCCTCGATCTTTCAGTACAGGCCGAGCGACAAAGGAGCAAGACAAAGGGCAGGATAATTTTGCCGTAAAGACCAACCAAACGAGGTTAATAAGCTTTTTATTATATGGCTCTTTTAAATTGCTCACATTTCCTCAATTTTTTCATAATTTCTTAAATCTTTTCAGTGGTTCCGTAATGACCGCTCTTTACCTCTCAGGAACCAATCAAATTGCAGAAGTTAAGACCGCTCACGAGCCATATAATAATCAGATATAATGACCTCGTACCCAATGTACCCTCGTACCTACCTGCAGCTGTTGTGGTCTAGTGGTTACCACATATGTTTATGAGCTGGGAGACCCGTGTTCAAACCCTGGGTCGGACCACCACTCAGGGTCTTAAAATAATTGAGGAGTAAGTGCTGCCTTTGTAACAACACCAGCAAATAGTAAGACTTTCGGGTCTTCTCGGAAAACGACCTTAAATCGTAGGCCCTCGGAATCCCTATCTGCAGTTGGGTTTTCCGTTCACCTAAGAGTGATAAACTGAACAGTCGAACGCTTAAAACATGAGCCTCCGGCTCGGATAAATAGGGCATCCTGCGTGATCGACTCAAAATAAATCATACTCGTACTCAAGTTATCAGACGATCGATGTACGCTCGTTCATCATATCCCAGAGTAACTAAAGAATACACAAGACTTTGACACAAAATCACATTAAAAATATCTTTACCTGTTTCGGCTACAATTCGTACACCAGTTGACGCCATCTTTCCTCTACGCCACATCTCATAGTAAGAATTATGAGTCGCACCAATAAGTGTTGAGAACATTTCTTTTTCAGGGAATACCGGAGAAGGATGTGTAATGTTGCTCCATTCTGCATTAAATGTTAAACTGTAATAGGCTTTTCCTTTGCACGTTTTTGTCGGTACTTTTGTGAATGTAAATGTTCCTAAACGTCTGATTACAGAATTAGTTTTGAAATTTGTTTCGTCATCTTTGCTAATAAGAGTTATGTTCTTTCGAGGATTAGAAGGAGAGTCAAGACTTTCAAACGAAGTTCCATCGTCAGTTCCTGAATCATAAGGAAACAGATCTCTGTCCAGGTTTTCTCTCCATTTTCCTGTCATTGGATCACACATATCAACGTTGGAAATACCAAGGAACCAATCAGGCGAAGGAAAGATCATTGTTATCACAGAAACCAAAGACCGATCTTCATCGACATGAATATTCGTCAAAGTTGTTATTCCTGGCGTCGGACTAGGACCATCTGCTTTGATTAGGGAGTACGCATTACCATAGCGTTTTTGACGATATATTTCTTTAGCGAGGACACTTGCATTGCCTAGATATTAAAAAGATTATTCGATTATTCGTAGTTAGTGAAGAAAACCCGCCAAAACATTTTCATTGTTTTAATAAAACTGAAGATTAAAATATCATATCAAGAAGCAGAGCCCGAAAATGAATGTTGTGAAGTTCTGCAGACATCATACAAATATAGGATGGTTTTGTCCCGAGAAGTTTGAACTATAGACAGTGTAGAAATACAAATCGAAAACTCTAAAAGGTTCGTGTATACTGCTGAAATAGTGTGAAAGAGGATCTAACGTTTCGAGCGAAGGCCCTTCGTCAAAGAGTGAAACGTAAAATGAAAAAAGCTGTTTAGCACTTTAGGGATCGGTCTATATTTATGGTCGGGGTAGGGGGCGAAGAGAAATAGATTTGGAGCTGGGAAAAAATTTTACCCAACCAAATTAATATCAGAAACTTAATCGTCCCAACTATTTATGAATAAAGAAAATCTTTTACCCAACCCAAGAAGAAAAAAAGTTAGATAAAGCCCAATTCCCGGCATAACGTCTATACAAGTTTTAATAACAAACCCATGAAATAGATATACAGACAGATCCTACTGTAACTTTCATATTATCTCCCTATACAAGGCAGGAATACAAGGAAAACAAGCAGAGGAATACAATAACAAAAGCTAATGTTCAATGATGACAAATGATGAGATTCCAATTTTAAATGATGAACTCTTAATTTTTTATTTAAATATATAGTCATGAAAATTTGGCTACCCAAGGGTTGCAACCCTTCAGAGAAGTGATGGGCAGTGTTTTTCTCCAAAATTAACAGAAGCCAAAGAAACGTAAGAAAACAGTTTTCTTTTCACCTGTTGTAATGTAATATATCTGTATTACAAATGTCCTGTGTGGTGTAGTACAGTGAAATGTAATACAGTGAGGTATATGTGCAATGTTGTAAGGTGTGTTGTACTATATAGTGAGAACTTTAAAGATTACATACCTGTTTCAGCTACAATTTTTACTCCAGGCGAAGCCATCCTTCCTCTACGCCACATCTCGTAGTACATATTATGAGTCGCTCCAATCAGGGGAGAAAACTTCGCGTCAGTTGGAAACACCGGAGAAGGATGTGTCTCGTTGCTCCATTCTGCATTAAATGTTAAACTGTAATAAGCTTTTCCTTTGCAACTCTTTGCATCCCCAAAACTAGAGAAGAAAATAATTTTTGTAGCCAAGCTTACGAGCACAATCCAAGGCCCATGTTTCATTATGGCGCCCGTAGCGCTAGCGAATCTTTTAACTTTTGGGTTCTATAGTGAGAGGACTGTTTAAAGTTGTACGGATTGGTGTTGATAAAACTAATACCGGATTTTCTTTATGTTGGGTGTTATATACTTAAGATGTATGGGAACTGTTTGTTGTCATTTGCTAAGTAACCAATGCCCTTGCGTGATCTTCACTGTAGGAGGTCAACTTGATTCATGCCATGGAGGAAGTCATGGAGGAAGTCAAAAAGGAAGCTAAATCGCTTTAATATGTCATCAGTGCTTTGGATTTGAATAGCGAAAAAACCCATGGAAATAATGAAAAAATAACAATGAAGTAACAACTAGAATAGCTGAGACATAACTTTTTACCAAAATCGGCATTTTTCGGGAGCTGTACCATTAGGAACAATATACCACGCAACCAGAAACGAAGAAACAATTAACCAAGTTGAAAAGAAATTAAAGTTGAAGCACGAAGTTAATACACACATGCACACACACACGCACGCGCACACACACACACACACACACATATATATATATATATATATATATATATATATATATATATATATATATATATATATATATATATATATATATATATATATATAATATATATAACTACATTCAAATCCAAAATATATCAAATCCAAAATATATATATATATATATATATATATATATATATATATATATATATATATATATATATATATATATATATATATATATTGTATATATATATTGTACTATCTATCTATCTATCTATCTAAGTCGAGCGCACTCGCACAGTTTTGATGAGTTCTTTCCAGTCTCCACGCTTTTCCATGATCTTTGGAAGTTCGGCTTTTGGTAAGTTGGTATCATGTTCTATCTGATTGATATATGTTGTTGCTGGGCGTCCCCTAGACCGTTTGCCATGACGGGGTTCCCAAAACAGGAGCTGTGAGGAAACCTCGTCCTTGTTTCTGAATATATGGCCACAGAAGCGGAGCCTTCGTTCTCTGAGTGTTACCGAGATTGGTGGTATATCACCATATAGATCTTTATTTGTTACATGATCTCTCCATGTAACATTTAAAGCTGCTCTAAGGAGTCTTGTATAACAGCCGTCCAGTCATATATACTATATATATATATATATATATATATATATATATATATATATATATATATATATATATATATATATATATATATATATATATATATATATATATATATATATATATATATATATATATATATATATATATATATATATATACGAGGATATCGCTAAGTTTCCTATTGTTGAAGGAGCGTATTCGCGACGACGTCAAAAACCTGTAAAGTTCTGGACCATATATTACTTTGCCAATGCAGAGACAGGTTTTAGTTTTGTGGAATTTAGCCGCAAGCACCGCAACACTCCAGATAAATTACCGCTCAAAGATAAATCTTCAAATTTCAAAGATAAATCAGAATTTATATATATATTTACAATTGAAACACTGTTTCCATCACACGTTATGTAATTTCTGATCGCCCGATTATTATTAGCGTGGGTTTAATTACTGTCACTCAAGGTCACCTTGAGAAGAGGATTTAATGAACCGGTGTTTCTTTTGAGACTACATGTGGGAAGAAGTATACAACACTTTTATACACGGTACTTCAATAAGACAGCTGTTGACGTTTTCGTGCAATTGCAAGGCAAAAAGGGCGCTGTTATATATAGGGTCTGTTTATAGTCGGGCTAATCTCGTTATCCGGGTTTAAGATCTTACTAACCAAAATGAAAGTAGAATAGGTTCAGTTTAATGGTACCGATACCAAAGTTCATTCAACTTGACATTAATGAGCGAGGGCGTTTTTCCCAGCTAATATAAACATCCCCTTGCCCTTATATATGTGTGTATATATATGTATAGTTTTAAACACGAGCAGCAGTTTTATCGGGCCGAGGCTTAACAGGAGCTCTGCATTGCTAGCTGTATTTAGCTTTTGAGATTTTCTCGGGACTGTTGTCATCGATCTAGCGAGTCTTTATTCAATCGTATACTAAGTAGGAGGCTGTTGTTTCTCATTATGTCTCGTTTATTGTGATCACAAAGTTAGATGGTTATTGGTGGGAACCAACCAAGACTCCTCTATAGACGCGATGCAAACGACTCGTTAAACAGTTGGGCAGGGCCAATAAAAAACTGGATGAATTGTTGATACCAAATAGTAATTTCCCTTCAAGTGCAGCTGCGATGAACATTCGGTTGCAATTTCGAAGTACATTACTAAATAACTATACGTTCACTATTCAAGTGAAATAATAAATTTAAGTCTGCCAAATTTTGAGTTTATTTTCTCAAATTAGTGACCGTTTTGCATGCAGACCGCCATTAATGGTTGTCGCGTGACTCGCGTCATTTGTTAAAAGAAGCTCCAAGTTTACAGCTTTAGATTTATTATTTTTCTTTAATATTAAGTGAGTGTACTTATTTGGTGTTGTTCTTTGATTTTCTGATCGCAACACAACTTCTCATTGCAGTACGAGTCCTTTCACTCGAAGAAAAACTTGTTACTTGCCAACAACTTGAGTTTTTGCATATTGTTATCGACATCACAACTGATCCGACAGGTACCTACCGCTATTTTTATCGTCTGCATGGAGGGTCTTCAGCTCTGTTGTCGGGGGAACAATGAACAGTAAACGCCCATTTTCCAAACTGATTGAAAAGATATGGCGTAATTTTTTCCGGCTAAAAAGAGCGGAAGTGCAGGCATTCAAGGCGATCGTTGAGTTCCAAAGATGTCGTGCACTCATGTAACACGTTTCCGCTTTGTGTCGGTGACTTTCCAACTAGGTGATACATGGATGATCATCTCAAGCTTAAATCATCATTAATGATTCAAGCCGTTCTTTAAAAGGCCGAACAATCGAGCGAATATTAATGGCACGTTTTGTGGGAGAGGGGTTTGGGGTGAAGTACTCCGATTGTAAAATTGTGGTCAAACATCATCCCAACGACTCATTGTTACATGGCCTTAGATTGTTGTCCTAGGGTATATAATCCCCATTAGGACTCTGCTAATGCCCTATAGGGGTAATAATCCCCAAGTAGAACATATCCAGCCAAAGAGGTAGCGACCCCCTAAGACATCGACCTGAGCCAAGGGGTCATAATCCCCTTGGACAGTTCTTACGATTCGACTGATCATTATATTTACATAAAATAAGCTGAGTCTGTTTTTGAAAAAAAAAAGTTTCTGAGTCCAGGACAGGTATCGAAACAGGTTTCTGATTGCCGATAAGAAGCTCTATATCACATTCAGCTCCACTGGCACTGTATCGTCTGTCTACCCCAAGCTCCCACATTCACTACAGTATATAATATATATGTATATTTCAAATATCATTAATAATTCACGAGGAAAACACATGAAAATCATGATTCGTCCTGATTAACATAAACATTTCCTTCGATTTTCTCTCGGCGAAAATGGCTTGAATCACTGAAACAGTTGGTAAACATGGTTTAGATGCAGTCGTTTTTGAAGCCGGATATCTCCTCGTGTTTTAAACTAGTGTTTAGGGCATATTGTTTAGTTTATTAGATTATTAGATTTATCACACTTTTAGGTCAACGGAATTATCCCAATAGAAGCCCAATTATAGGGGTTCCGAGGGCCTTCGCCAGAAACACGTTAGCTCTACTAGTCTCTGTTTCGGCAACTATAAAACAACCTCTTAGACTCTTAGTGCTTTTGAATGGCAACGAAGCTGTATACTAAACAAACACATCGATACTGTTGTATATTGGAATGCCACTCGAGCGATAATGGCCCTTAAAATTTCCAAATCCTTAATTGGAATTTGGCAGTTTAATTACCCTCCTGACTTTCTTTAAGATATGCTGTATAACCTTGATTAGTTTCGAGTTCTCTAAGTTCTCCAACTACATGTAGATGATTTTGGCATCTCACTGGCCTTCAGAAGATATCGGATGTCCGAGTCCGTCCCTTCAGGAATTTCCCACGTTTCTCTGAGTATGAACATTGGTAATATATAGTCTGATTACTTTGATACATAAAATTATTAAAACGAGGCTGAATATTTTGGGTGTATCACAATTATCTTAAGTGGCGGAGTTGAGTAGCGTGGGTAACCTTGACTACCACTTTGTTATTTCGGCTTTTGTTTTGTTTGATTTTAATAAGCAATAAATTGACAGCGTTTCTTTTGAAGTCCAAAACAAGTGAAAGTACAAAGGTGAAAGTAAAAGCTAATCCTCATAACAACCTTAACTACAATAACGTTACCTTATATAGCCACTTTAAATCCACTCATATTT
The DNA here is from genome assembly GCA_035772405.1 of Chrysogorgia sp. JL179-B06. NCBI lineage: Eukaryota > Metazoa > Cnidaria > Anthozoa > Scleralcyonacea > Chrysogorgiidae > Chrysogorgia > Chrysogorgia sp. JL179-B06. Next base: position 1,435,856 of record JAYKKM010000237.1, read on the forward strand.
TGAGCAGCTCTATGACGCGGACAACGCCAGGGGTCTAGTGGTTACCACATGTCTATGAGCTGGGAGACACAGGTTCATATCGAAGGGTCTTAAAAATAATTGAGTAGAAAGTGCTGCCTTTGCAATATTACCAGCAAATGGTAAGACTTTCGAGTAAGTCTCGGATGACGACCTTAAATCGTAGGCCTTTCATCGTCGCAGTATAAAGATAAGAGCCCTGCAGCTCAATATAGGTAAATGTATTGCCATAACAATATGGAAACAAGTAAAGTCAAGTTTTACTAACGTTTTGTTGTGAGAATTATATATATACTTATATATAGATAGTTTTCACACCTGTAATTGTTAGTCTGAAGATGTTGTAAATTCGTAATGAAACGTTAATAAAAATGTTTTAAAACATGACTTGTTTCAATTCCATATTATTATTATGGCAATACATTTACGTATATTGAGCTGGCAGCTCTTATCTTTATACTTTGATTACGCTTTCCGTCCTGAAAATCTATAGCCACGATCGTTTATACCTTTCATCACAGACTCAGTGAACTGATGAAGGGATCTTCGCTAGAAACGTCAGATATTTTATTATATTAATATTTTAACAATGGCTACGCAGTATAAAATTACACTACGTTTAAATCTGTTGCCAATCGTCTATTGAGATTAATGTAACCAGGCACGTGACTTAACAAAACTACTTTCATGTTGTTTTTAGTTTGTATCTGTATTTGTATATTGTAATTATCTGTAACTATATATAAGGTGTGTATTGTTTATTTTACATGTATGTGATAGTCATAGGGACCGCAGTAATTGGCCAAAGCTGTTGTGGACACCCTGCCATCGTCTTGTATATGTTATTGTGTAAATATTTGTTCTCTAGTCTAGATGTGGCAAAGCTTATAAAAATTAAAAATATATAGAGAATAATACAGGATGTGCGGAAATATGAAATATATTTCGAGTGTTGACCAGGATATCGAACGAGTGAGTTATCCTGGTCAATATATGAGAAATAAATTTCATATTTCCAAGCATCCATATATTTTTCTGTTTGTTATATAATCAACAAAAATAGAGCACAAGAGTGTAATGCGATTTTACAAACATTTTAAAACACGATAATCAACAATGTGTGATTACCATAAATAATCGCACACGCAGTGTGATTATCAGTTTTATTAGTGGCGGAACCATCAATAAAACAGTCTATTATATAATAAAAGTGTGTAATTAAAAAACTACTTTTTATATCAAAGTATATGACTTAGCTAGTCGAAATATAATAGTTTAGAGCTATGAACATGCTCGTAACATATTTTAAAAGTTGAAGAAACCATCGAAAAATAGGCTCTTGGTCCGCTATTTTGAATATGACCGGTCATGTGCTGGTAAGCGTTGTATTTCTTAGGCCCTGTTTACACGGAGGTAGGGTTACCCTTCCAAGAGGATCAAAAGATAGCCCCTGTTTACATGGTGTAGGGTGACCCTTGTCACTAAACAAATTGAAAATGGCGGACAAAATGCTGTGGTCTATTGCTTGGCTTTTTGTTGTTTCAAAAATGTCATCAATAACAGTTAGCAATTTATGCAGCGAACCATAATTATTATTATTCATTCTTCATTTTGTAAATAATGTTAGTTAATTTTTAATCTTGAATTCTGTTTTAAACTGTCCACAAATTTTCATTATATAATGTACTCAATATAATAATGTAAATTTGAAATTTGATTAAATAAATAAATAAAAAATAAATAAAATGCTGTTTTAGCTCGGATGAGACGCGTTCAAAGGAGAGCTGTTCGTCGTCGTTGATTTTGGCGGATTCCTGGCAGAACAGAACATTGGTGGCTCAACCTGTATAATGGAGTTTTACTTGAATCTGAAATACACCGAACGAGCGATTTTATTGCGCGCTTTTTCACTGAAATATGACCCGTCTGGGAGGGTGAGTACCTTATACGTTTACGTGGGTAAAGTAAACAAAAAGATAGCCCTGCCGCCAGGGTTATAACCCTACCGGGGGTTAGAAAACCATTAGGCGGCTTAGGGTTGGGTTCTAGCATTAGATTAACGATTATCCTTAATTCAGAGCGATTTGTAAATTAAAGATAGGGTTAGCAAGGTAGGCCGATAGGGGTATCTAGTACGTATTCCTTATAAGGAGGCGAAAATAGAAGGCATTGACGAGTGAATTAACGAGCAAATAGCTGACACGTTGCACCCTCGTACCAGCCTCCTAGTTAATTGGATTGTAACCAACCCCAAAACAACGAAGGTCCAAACCCCACCATTAGTATAATAGTGAGACAGACTAAGCTTATGGGATTAGAAAATGACTGTTAGACACATGCGCTCAGTAATCCCGGCCACATCCAGTGGGCTGGTACGTGTGCCATGTATTTGCTTCCTTATATGGAACTAGAAGCCGAAATCGAAAGGTAACTTCTATATCCAGGGTGGTATGACACGGGACACCCATAGTTTCTCCATCCAGGCTTTCTCACACTAGCCCCGCCACAACCTCGTACCCAAGGTCTTATCTCCGCGCCCGAAGATAAGACCCTGGGGACGTTATAGTCCACAATAACAAGTTTAGAAAGCTATATGAAGTCAGCTCTTACGTTCATGTTGGCCATGTAATAGCTTACTACGTCAATTTCGTCGTCGTTAGATAAGCCAATCAATTTTTAGGCGACATAAACTCTAGATTCTCTAAGTAACATTTAACAAGGGCCCTCGTACGAAGCGATAGTTTTCCATATAATTTTAAAATTTCGACAGTAAAGCTTTCTATAACTGGATAATATATAGCTCTTTCCATAAGTCAAGTGTTTTATTTTTACAGTATGTCATTCTATTTACAACAGATTACCAACAATATAAAATATATTCCGAAACATAAAGACATCCTGAGAACTCGAGATATGAGTCAATAACAAGACGAGATTATTGAAAAGTGATATTTCGATTTTATTATAAAATCATCATCAGACTAAGTGATTACAAAAACGTAGCCTAGGTCTATATATACTGATACACATGAGGTGTGATGACATTATCCACAAAGAAGAAAAAGGAAACCTATTATTTATTATTATTATTTATTTCACAATGTCACACCTTATGATCACAATGACAAGTAAGTAATTTACATCTGTAATATAAATAGGTTTCCCTTTACTTCTTTGTTCGATAATGTCATCACATCTTATGTATCAGTATATATACACATAGGCTACGTTTTTGTAATCACGTAGTCTGATGATGATTTTGTAATAAAATCGAAATATCACTTTTTCAATAATCTCGTCTTGTTATGGACTCGTATCTTGAGTTCTCAGGACGTCTTTATTTTTCGGAATATGTTTTATTTTATATTACCAACAACCTGGGAACTTTAATCGGCTTTTTGTGTTTCCAAGTGGAAGTTAACACAGTTTATTTTAATAAATAAGATACGTTGTCAGTAAGAATATGGTATCTAAGGATGTGTCATTGATATTCACATGGTTTACAACCTCTTTAGGGACGTTATGATCTACCATTAGCAGCCTCTACGGCGACGGCAGTTAAAAAAATAATAAATTTCAGCATTCAAAAGAATGCACGGTTTATTAACACTGTATTTCACACTCCAAAGCTTGTTTAGTGACCGGTCATTATTTATGGTCGGAGTGGGGGCCCGAAGACAAATAGATTTGTTGCTGAAATTTTGACATACATAATAGGTCTAGCCTAGCCGTTATGGTGCCGTAAACCTTGTATGTCCACGCTACAAACGCGAAACTTAAGGGGGTCGATCATTCTCAGTGTCAGCCTGCAGACTCTGGAACTCGCTTCCAAATAATATTTAGAAACTGAACTGTGTAGATAATTTTAAGAAAGTACTTTTCGAACATTTTTTCAACAGTTTTAATAACTTAGATAATTTACTATATCAATTCCATAGTTTTTACTAGTTCTTAATTTATTTTACTTTTATATATATATATATATATATATATATCTTATTAATTTATCTGTATTTATAACTAACTTATCATGCTTGTAATTATCCTAGTATAGAGGGTCACTGGTTCTTCAGTTTTTAACTGTTATGTGTTTCACCCTCTTATAAATAAAGTTGGTTATTATTATTAAATTATAACGTTGCAGTTAATAGCACTTCGTCGAGATGACGTCAGTACCCATGTTTGTCCGCTTTTACCCATAATTATTGCGGCCATAACAAAAGAAAATAGCTCATTTGCGATAATTTGTGAGTCAAATTTGATTTGTTTGTCCGCATTTTGAGCCATTAATAGCAGCCAGACGCTACGTTATTGGGCAAAGTATTACAACAAGATGACGAATGTCAGGATTTTCTTTGGTCAAAATCAGTGCTGTTACTTTGCACAAGAGTAGTTTCGTTTATTTTGATTACCTTTGTAAACCTGTTTGTTAATCAGAAAGTAAACAAATAGTAATTATGATTTAAACAACAACTCTCAACTCTCTGCGAGTTCCCGTCGTCCTGAAGACGTAAAAAGTGACCTTAAGATCTACGACACGGCAACCTCGACGACGTGGTGTGAATTTAAGCATTTGAAAGAAGCCATCGTAAATTGATTTATGACCTCCAAAATTTATGACCTCCAAAACGCTCCAGTTCTGCTAAAACGATTGTAGTGTTTGAGCTGAAGTCAACATTAAGGAACAGCTCTCACCTCTCAGCGAGTTCACGTCGTGTTGAAGACGTGAAAATGCTCAGAGTTGCGTTGTAAACAGAACGAGGACGGTGTTGAGAGTACTTTTGGGACTACAAATTATTCATTCTCTCTGTTTTGCATGGATAATTATTTGTTTTGAAGGCCGCGTCGTCGAGGCCTGGTTTATACATCGCGCTAAGAGCGCACCGAACCAATTAATTTCTAGGTGCGGTCGTAGCACGCTGATAAAACGCTGTTTGATTTATACATGAACAATTTGGAACGAACCAAATTTCTCATACCCAAAAATACAGATAGTACAATACCATAATCCAATATATTAGCGTCTCATACAAGAGTCACGACATTTTTACTCTATAAAATCTTGAGGGCAAAGAGGAAAAGGAGGCAACAAATGCAAAATATCGTGACCATGTTTTTACGACAACAAAGGTTGTTGATAGTTTTTGGCACTGATGTCTCTCGTCCTGTATCCGCCAACAACAACTGCCACGATTAAAAAAAACCCAGCCATGCGAAGTTGCAGGCGAAATTTAAGAAAGAGAGGTTGGTGGGAGTCAGTGTGGAAAACATACTCTGAAAAATTAGAGATAATTTAGGTACGGTGTTGGCTCGATCGTATAAATCACCAGCGCATGCTTAACCGTGCCGCCAAGAGCATTCAACACGCCTTCGAAAGGCGAGCCGCACAGTTAAGAGCAAACCTAATTTAAAGAGCGAACCAAACTGATTTATACATCGTGTACCAATTAGGGAATTAATTGGTTCGGTGCGCTCTTAGCACGATGTATAAACCAGGCCACGAGTTCGAGATCTGTCCGGTTCTACCCGTTTACACGGGACCGGTCACTTTCCGGACAAATTGATCAAATTACCATCTGAAGAATGGTTAATTGAATTTACGCAGTCATTGCTGCCAGTAAGGCAAGAAGCGCTGATGCTAGGAGTTTCCTCGTATAACAACGTCCTTTTCCTGAGAGAAATACGCCGAACATAGCTTGTTTTGTGAATCGCTTTAATGAGGACTGTCCTATGACGAGAGTATACTTTATGTTAGTAACCCTATGATGATAATATTCGTCTCATAGCCAATCCTCTACCGCGCTATCCGTGCAAAAACAAGACCGGTGTTTACACGGTACTGTGGAAGTTTGGAACCGGGCAAGTCAAAAACTAGACCTGCTTTTTTAAGTTCTCAAATTCTTCCAGTTAACCGTACTCGAACAAGTCGAACTAGTCTGGTTCCGTGGGTCCCGTGTAAACAGAAGACGGAACCGTGCGAATCTCGGTATGGTTCCGAATTCGTCCTGACCCGTGTAAACGAGCTCTTGAAGTCCTTAAAAGTAATCTCTGTGGCAAACAGAAATAGGACGGTGTTGAGATTACTCTTGGAACTAAGAATCATTCATTCTCTCTTTTTCTCATGAAGAAAATATTTTGTTTGAACTACATCGCCGTCTGACGGTCCGAGTTCTCATGGTAGATGGTCCTTTTTGTCACCCCCCTGTAATACGTAATACAGCCTTTATTTATTTTCAAGGATATAACATGCAATCATTCATGCGATGGTCGACGAGCAGGCAACCTCGAAAACAGTTGATCAATTTTGTAGCTAGAAAAAAGAGAAATCAATAAATGTTAAAGTGTCATAGAATCCCATTTCAATGTTCTAATTATCACTTGTTCTAATTATCACTTGTTATCACTTGTTCTAATTATCACTTGTTCTAATTATCACTTGTTCTAATTATCACTTGTTCTAATTATCACTTGTTCTAATTATTACTTGTTCTAATTATTACTTGTTCTAATTATTACTTGTTCTAATTATCACTTGTTATCACTTGTTCTAATTATCACTTGTTCTAATTATCACTTGTTCTAATTATCACTTGTTCTAATTATCACTTGTTCTAATTATTACTTGTTCTAATTATTACTTGTTCTAATTATTACTTGTTCTAATTATCACTTGTTCTAATCATTACTTGTTCTAATTATCACTTGTTCTAATTATCACTTGTTCTAATTATCACTTGTTCTAATTATCACTTGTTCTAATTATCACTTGTTCTAATTATCACTTGTTCTAATTATCACTTGTCCTAATTATCACTTGTTATCACTTGTTCTAATTATCACTTGTTCTAATTATCACTTGTTCTAATCATCACTTGTTCTAATCATCACTTGTTCTAATTATCACCTGTTCTAATTATCACTTGTTCTAATTATCACTTGTTCTAATTATTACTTGTTCTAATTATTACTTGTTCTAATTATCACTTGTTCTAATTATTACTTGTTCTAATTATTACTTGTTCTAATTATCACTTGTTCTAATTATTACTTGTTCTAATTATTGCTTGTTCTAATTAGTACTTGTTCTAATTATCACTTGTTCTAATTATTACTTGTTCTAATTATTACTTGTTCTAATTATCACTTGTTCTAATTATCACTTGCTGTTCTCTAGATTAGTGTTTGAAATTTGAGTTTAATGACGTCATTGGTTGTGTAAGTGAAACCAATTTTCGTCTACATCAACATAATTTCAGCAAGTGTCACTTGGACAATTGAACGAAACTTGACTGACAAATTGGTCACCACCCGCAATTCTAATATTGCTAGTTAGTTTGCATAGCCTCCAGAGCAACAAAACAAAATTATATAAAAAAGTTGAGAGTTTTTAAAGTTTAAAATTTTAAAAAATGTTTAAAGTTTTGAAAAAACGTTAAAAAACGACTCACCATTCTTGAGCAGTGAAGTTCAGGTCTCTGTAGTAGGCATTACGTAAGCTTGCATTTAGTCTAAAACCTTGAGCAGCAATCATCTCAAAAACTTGCTGAAACGAGAAAACAAACTTGAACACATGTCCAGGGTCAACCTCGTACCCATGGTCTTATCTCCGCCACGCCTCCCCCCCCCCGGCGCTGCGGGCGGGGAGCGGAGATACGACCCTGGGTACGAGGTTGGTCCAGGGTCCAGTTGTCCAAATCCCCATAATACCCAAATTATATATCATATTATTATTATTATAACAATCTTTAATCAGGGCGTCTCCGTTACAGAAGTGGTTTTCAGAGCAGCCCTGCGTCATTTAAAATATATACAACAATAAATATATAAATAAATAACATAACAAAAAGCAAAACAAAACAACCTATAAAATGCAGTTACAGTATACAATTAATAATACACTTATCAAAAATACAATAAATTAAAATAAACTTAAGCAGTTAATGCACTTAATGCACTTTTGTGGGGAAATCCACGTGACCAGAACAAGCTTTCTGCCTCCGATGCGCAGACTCTACCGGATATTAAATTTCATTATCAGGTGGAGTCTGCACGCAGGCTACACGATTGTCCACGTATCGATTATTTCAGGATGTCAATACTGACGTTTCGAGTGAAACTCCTTTTGATGCACAGCTACGATTTACACTGCAAATACAGTTGCGTGGAGATAATACCCTGGGTACGAGGTTGATATATAAGTTACCTTAGTTTTGTCTTTCTCTTTGGAACCAATAGTTCCTTGAAGAAGCGAGGACAGTGCGGCAAACCTTTACAAATCAAAGCAAAAGAAAGTAGTCAAAAGAAAGTAGTCAAAAGTGAAAACAAAGAACCCAAATTATCATCAATGGGACATTACATTTAAAATGAGCACCCTCTCCATTGAGGGCCCCGGGGATTGGGGGGTTGCTCGTTTCAAGGGATCGCCTGAAAATATATTATAATTGCTAAATATACTATATTTACTGAAAACATACTATAATATTTTGTTGCTTTAATGATATTCAAGCGAGTAAGAGAGATATCCTAATAGGAGATTAAGTTGTTTATCTGTAGCTTGAGAGTCAACTCCTCAATATAGGGGGTGGGGTGGGGGTGTGCGTGTGTATATTAAAAGAATGGCCCAATATTCGAGGACAAATATCAAGAGTGCTGCATGCGTAGGTATTGTGTTAACAAAGTATCAAAATAAGAAAGGAAATGAACTGCCAAAATAAAGGAACATTTCACTCTCTGACGAAGGACCTTCGCTTTTTCTTCAAAATGTCGTCTGTTTACCAATCTTTTAGTAATTTCGATGCATAACACTACATACGCAGCAGTGGAAGAATACCCTCACAAAACTATAGTTCACTAACACCAACATGTATACTTTTCCAAAGTCGTTTCCAGTATTCCCCCCGTTTGCTTCTACGTTTGCTTTTACATATCCGTAATATTTGGGTCTTCCTGAGCAAAATCATAATATATATCTTGTCAGCCGAAAATTTCATATTCATAGAGTTTTTTATGTCAAAGTTACGGTATATGAATATATGATGTCAGAGGCATTCCCAACCAATTTTCTTTTGTTACTTGCCACAAAAATGCCTCTGTGACATCACAACCGATAATTTAGCAGCAAAAAGTCCATGAAGATGAAATTTTCGGCTGACAAGATATATTATGATTTTGTTCAAGAAGACCCAAATATTACAGATCTGTAAAATCCCCAAACCTGAGATAGGCACCATAAATCTCTGCAAGTGAAACAAGTCGACCACTCGCGGGAGTATAAGACAAGAACAAGAGTACAAGACAAGAACAAGAGTACAAGACAAGAGTACAAGACTATAGTACTGCTGGACTTGTGGCAAGTCTACAAAACATGGTACAATTTCAAAGTACTCACGTTGGCGCGAAATTCTTTTCAGCAAACTTCTCCATATTTTCCCTATGACAATTTCACAAACATCATCAAATTTATATATATATATATATATATATTAATTAATATGAGAGAGGATTTAAATATAAAGCGGCGAATTAATACGGCGAATTAAAGCGGCGAATTAATACGTATTCACTGACTGTTCTGACCGTGTCTCATTAGCTCAAAGGTCAGAGCGCCTAAACGTTGATTCGGAGACCAGGGTTCGATTCCCGGTTGGGGCAGTCACTTTTTCCATATGCATATTTGATATACAAGGTGACCAAAAAAAAGTGGCCCCCCATAAAAAGTAATAAACTCGTTACTTTTTGTCGTTTGTGTTTAGAAAGTGTTTAAAAATGTTTTGTTTTTGTATTATTTGTTTGAATTGTTATTCCATACAATAAACTGGCAGATAAATTGCATTTGGAGAGTTTTTGCTCTGAATTTAAGATGGCCATTTTTTAACCAAAACACACTAAATTATTAAATTATTATCATTGCAAGTGTTTAACTCTGCACAAATTGACAAGAAATCAAATGTAAAAATATGAAATAAATCTAGAAAGACTAATATGTAGCAATCTTTGTAACTTGTCTTATGTAGAGATTTGAACAAAAATTATTAAAAGCCAAAGTTATACCCGACTATGAGATTCTTCTATAGATTTAACTACTTAAAGGTGCCGTCAAGTCCGTTCTGCGCATGTCCACGTTTCTGTTTACATCGTTTGTTTACATTGCATTATATAAACATTGAACATGAAGTATTGCGGATTTTATTCACACGCTTGAGCTTTTCCGCTTAAAAAGCGTGTTATAAGAAGCTGTTTGGTTCCTAAATGTTGTTAATATATCAAACTACCACTCGTGACTTCGCCAACTTTAACGAATACTCACTTTCGAACTGTCGCAAATCTATTCCGTTAAGTAGCTCGCGCAAGTTTACCGTTATGATTCGTTTGAATTTGAATTGATCGTTCCGATTCGTTCGCTCGTAGTCAACATTAATATACATTCCAAAGGTCGGGACCCCACTTTTGATATGTGATACATGCGCAGAACGGACTTGACGGCACCTTTAAGTGAAATGAGGAATTGTTTACACATGAAAACAATTTTATGGTATTGTATTAATATATATCTGCTGGTGTTCGCTCTGTATATTTGGCTTTTGGGGTGCACTATCTATTTCTGTAGCCATAACTCATACGCACTGAAAGAGGTAATTATTCAGTATTTAAACTCTACCTATATATGACGAAATTGTTTACATGATATGGAATTTGCTGATTATTTCAGCCATTTTACTTTACGCAACATTTTCCGCCTAGTAAACCATTTGTTGTAAAAAATACTCGAACTCTTTGGTGAAAATTTGATTTTAAACTGCCATATTGATTTTTTGCTAAAACCCTCCAAATTCAATTTGTCTACCAGTCTATTGCTTAGAATAACATTTTGAACTCACAAGTCCACAAAACTGCCCAAATAATACAAAAAACAAAACATTTCTAAACACTTTCTTCAAAAAGTAATGAGTTTATTACTTTTTATGGGGGCCACTTTTTTTTGGTCACCCCCTGTATATATATTTGACATATATATATATTTGATATATATATTTGATATATATATATATATTTTTTTTTTCTCCATATGCGTATTTGATATATATATATATATATTTGAACTTGCGAGGTACTCCTAACTCCTAAGAGTTTTCTCTTTTCTATGAAATGCAGATAAAAAAGTATACGAGGAATATACCAAGCATTGTCAAATTGACCATTCAAACAATAGATTCGTATGAGCTGACTCATCATAAAATCATCCAATCTGAAATAAAATAAAAAAGAATATTAAAGTTGGCGGACGCCCCTCTTAAGTGGACACCTCTCTTAACTGGACATCGATCCCTCTTAACTGGACATCCCTCTTAAGTGGACACCTCTCTCAAGTGGACACCCTCTTAACTGGACATCCCTCTTAACTGGACATCCCTCTTAAGTGGACATCCCTCTTAAGTGGACACCTCTCTCAAGTGGACATCGATCCCTCTTAACTGGACATCCCTCTTAAGTGGACACCTCTCTCAAGTGGACACCTCTCTCAAGTGGACATCCCTCTTAACTGGACATCCCTCTTAAGTGGACATCCCTCTTAACTGGACATCCCTCTTAAGTGGACACCTCTCTCAAGTGGACATCGATCCCTCTTAACTGGACATCCCTCTTAACTGGACATCCCTCTTAAGTGGACACCTCTCTCAAGTGGACACCCTCTTAACTGGACATCCCTCTTAACTGGACATCCCTCTTAAGTGGACATCCCTCTTAACTGGACATCCCTCTTAAGTGGACACCCCTCTTAACTGGACACCCCTCTTAAGCGGACACCCTCTTAAGTGGACACCCTCTTAACTGGACACCCCTCTTAACTGGACATCCCTCTTAACTGGACATCCCTCTTAACTGGACATCCCTCTTAACTGGACATCCCTTTTAAGTGGACACCCCTCTTAACTGGACATTCCTCTTAACTGGACATCCCTCTTAACTGGACATCCCTTTTAACTGGACACCCCTCTTAACTGGACATCCCTCTTAAGTGGACATCCCTCTTAACTGGACACCCCTCTTAACTGGACATCCCTCTTAAGCGGACGTCCCTCTTAAGCGGACACCCCTCTTAAGCGGACACCCCTCTTAAGTGGATGTGACCGACGTTTCTCCCCGCGTGTTTTCCCGCGCGCCTTCACGCCAATCAGCCTGTCGCACAAAGCAAATCAAGCGCCTGGGTACGAAGCTGACATTGTGGTGTGCATTTTCCTCAAAGGCATACATGTGAAAAGTTTCAACACTTTCTATCTGTTATTTGCAGCGATATGCATTCATTTTGTGAATTTTATTTAGTCTATGTGCTGCCATGACGTCATAGATATCTAATTTGCATGTTTCAAAAAACCTGAATGTCTCTGAAACGAGATGAGGTATTGAGAAACTGAGAAAGCCATTCTGTCTCATTTTGAAAGTACTTTTAGATAAAATCAAAATTGGATAGACGATTTTTCATCGGAGAACCACTTTAAGAAAAGATACACATACTTTCCACAATCAAGTACTGAAGGAGGCTTGTGTAAAACTCGAAGTTTTTTAACTCTCATCACTACGAAAACATTACATCACGGGCGTACACAGCTAAAAATCACACAAGTTGTTGCAATGTTGTTGGCTGAACAATACTGTAACAACATTGTTCACAGGGTGCAGCACAACATTGTTCACGCCTGTTATGAACAACATTGTTCACGCCTGTTGACAACTTGCAACAGCTTGTGCGTTTTTACGCGTGTAGAGGGAGGATGAGCACGCCATTTATCCCGGTCAGCGGCAAGCAATCGTCTTCTGGTTACCACTTCATGTTAGGATCACAAAATGGTTTTGGATAAAATGTTGGTTATTGATTATAGTTGTGTTGGGACAGGCTTACGCGAAGTAACCAGCTTTAGCCATACATGAAGTACTTACCCGTCTTCTGGACGATCCTTTTATTAGTATTTAGTATTAAGGTTAGTAATAGGATTTTTACTTAGATTTCCTGTGTCGCGGGGGTTAGGGTTAGGAACTAAGTTATTTTGGGGTTAGCATGCAGTTCTATGATGTATATCATAATATAGGCATTTCTCGTGGATACTAAAAAAGATCGTCCAGAAGACGATTGCTTGCCGCTGACCAGGATAAATGGCGTACTCACCCTCCCTCTACGCCCATGATGTAACGTTACCCTCATCACTATATCCAATTTTTCCAGCTACCTACTCGATATCAAAGAACTCCATCCACTGGAAGATCTCCTCCATAATTCTCACGTAATCTGGTAGATGCTGATGACATGTTAAAATAAAAAGGATACATAATCGGTATCAATGCATAAATCAATAAATGTATACTAGGAGTAATCAAAGATTATGTAAGTGCGTTCGACGCATGTGGACCAGTAAATGGTGAATGAAGATTGGTTACAAACATAAAATTATGCTGTAACGAATTATGAAAATAAATAAAGCTAATAAATATATTACAGGCTTTTACAGCGTCTTAATTGAAGGAGACACTATAACCTCAATGTTTTGACAACGGTGACACATCCTGCATGATTTTCGTATGTTATTTTAATAGTAGAAGGGTATATTTCCCGTTCCTTTGTTCGATTTGAAATTTGACCGCCAGATACCTGTAAATCGTTCAATTCAGAAATATTACAAACGTGAAGTTCGATTTGGCAAAAGTGTCGCTTGAATGGAAAATTTATAACTTCGCGAGGCTTGCTCGTTTCGAGTAAATGTTGTTCGAATTAGATGTATGGTGTTCAAATGGTCATATTGAATTTTGACATAAACGCGTCATATTATTACCGTATGTTTCAAAAGTTATTTAAAACAAAAGAGTTATTTTATAACTGAATTTTTCATTGCATAGGCACTTTAACGTTTATCTGTAAGAACGTGCGGGAAAAAAGAAAAACTTTGTTCTACTCACCTCTTTCGCCAACTTTACACTAAAACACGAGATAAAACGTCTACATGTGTGCATCGTCATATTGACACGATGCTGCTTGATGTCTGAATAAAAACAAACAAATGGCTATTGTAAAACCTCACTTCACGACCTTGAAACGAAAATGTTTTGGTTTAATGAAGAGAGAATCACGGCAGGAGCATTCACTGAACATTTCAAGTGAATCTATAGTGCATAGTATTCGAGCTATATAGACCTTATCTTTACAATTTATAATTATTTTATATGCATATACTGTAAATTGACCCTGATGACCTCGTTTTAAAGTAATAATACTTTTCAATTTCGTACATGAAAACGAGTTCATAAGGACCAATTTATAATACAAAAGAATATTAATAAGGTCTATAAACTGTTAAAGTGCCCCTAACCTCAAACTTTTTTATTGTCTTATTTGGAAGAACTTATAAAATGATAAAGTAACTTCTTTTGAAGATTTTCACTTCTTCGCTTTCTTTTTGAGGTATATCAGTTTGTTTGATATGCAAATATCTGGAATTTACGTCACACATGCATAATGAGTTATCAGAGAATGTTATATATCTTTTGCGTTCATGAAATAAAAACACTAAAGTGTGAATAACACGTGTGTGCGTTTCTCCCACAACACCAAACTTCTTGGTTTTAAAGGATTTCGTTCGAGAATGAAAGAGATATACACATGTCTCCAATAAGTCATTATACATGTGTGACGAAATTCCAGACATTTGCATTAAAACAAACTGATATATCTCAAAAAGAAAGCAAAGAAACGAAAATCTTCAAAAGAAGTTACTTATATAGTTTAAACTTATATATATATATATATATATATATATATATATATATATATATATATATATATATATATATATATATATATATTATATATATATATATATATATATATATATATATATATATATATTATAGGTAATATTTGGCATTTCACTCGATCAAACTACATGTTGAAAGGATTTATGGTGAAGGAAAATTTCGAGTGTTGGAATACATACATTTTAAGACCAAGCGGTTCAATTCCAGCCGGAAGGCCTTGAAGTTGCATTTTTCGCAACTGGTGTGTATATATTTTTCGCAACTAGCTTGGTGTGTATATATATATATATATATATATATATATATATATGAGCTAAATACTAAAATTGCAGCCAGGAATATTCATATTTAAAAAGAGATTGTGCTGACACTGACCAGTAAAAACGTAAAACAACCATAAACGATTATTTCTTGAAGCGTGGTACTCCCAAAGGAATCCAAATGCAGGAAACGAACATATTTACATTCCTCAGATTTACAAATCACTTCCTTAGTCTACGATTTACATATTTTGAACCTATATATATCTAGCCGTTTGGCTAAAACCTTTTTTAACGACGAAGATCGAAGTTTTTCGATCGAAACGTCTTTTACAATTTAATAAAACGTTGTTTTACGTTTTTGCTAGTCAGTGTCAGCACAATCTCTTTTTAAATATATATATTATATATATATAGTATAATCGTATTGAACATACCATTGTAGAGTTCAAGAGCTCTATGAGGTTGCTTACTTCTTTCAAGACAACGTAATAGTTCAACATAGATCCACTCTCGAGGAACGAAGTACTAAAACCATAACAGTTTTTTTATTTATCTAAATCCATACAGTTTTTATTTATGACTCCTTTCCTATTCTGATTATTATTCCAATTATTTTATTTTCTCACGCATTACCTCCTTCCCATCTCCACTCCACTCTTTCTTCACCTCCACTCCACTCTTTCTTCACCTCCACTCCACTCCACTCTTTCTTCACCTCTACTCCACTCCACTCTTTCTTCACCTCCACTCCACTCCACTCTTTCTTCACCTCCACTCCACTCTTTCTTCACCTCCACTACAGTCTACACTCTCACTTCCTTTCCTTTCCTTTCCTTCCCTTCCCTTCCCTTCCTGTTCCTTTCCTTTACTCCTTGACTCCAACCTTCCGCTTATAAGAAAGTAGTAGATAATACCAACCTTTGGAACTAACTGATTATAGACGTCCATCACCATATTCGCATGTTCAGAAAGTGCCAAAGAACACAACAAATTTCCACTAAAAAAATACAATTTAATTACCAGTTAAAATTGCGTTGCAATTTTCGAGAAAAGGTGCCTCGTATCTTTATAGCGCTTTTAAGTGACCGGTCATTAATTATGGGCGGGGTGGGGGCCGAAGAGAAAATGGTTGAGTAACTGAAAATTCGAAGACCTAAATGGTTGGGTAAAAAAATCACTGCTCTGAAGGGTTGGGTAGCAAAATTTTCATGACTATTTACATAGAAAATTTAAGAGTTCATCATTTAGAATTGGAATCTCATCAGTTCTCCTTAGTTATCATTGCACATTAGCTTTTATTGTTGTATTCCTTTTCTTGTTTTCCTTGGATTCCTGCTCTGTATGGGGAGATAATAATCTGAAAGTTACAGTAGGATATGTCTGTGTAGATATTTGGGTTTGTTATTAAAACACGTATCGACGATATGCTGGGAATTGGGCTTTATCTAACTTTCTTCTTCTTGAGTTGGGTAAAGGATTTTTTTTACCCATAAATGGTTGGGACGGTTAAATTTCTGATCTTAATTTGGTTGGGTAAACATTTTTTTCAACATCAAAAACTATTTCTCTTCGTCCCCCACCATAAATAATGACCAGTCCTTTATATATCTTGGAATTAGGAACACAAACAACGTACTAGAACGACAGCAGTTTCGGTCCAAGAAAGTTTTTATAGTTGGTGGACTCGGCTAGCTGGAACAGTTCTCTGGCTACAGTACCATCTCTGAAATGTCTTGCCTTTGGTGGCCATAAAAAGAATGAATACTTTTATTTAAGCAAGGTAGCTCTACTCAACTAATACAGCTGGTTTCCAGAGAGGCTTTGCATACTATATCTAATTACAAGTAATAAAATTAAGTACACAATTACTTAATGCAGAGGAATCAAATACTTTGTCTTATACAATTTCTTAAATAATTTTGAGAGTTTGCATTCTGTGTTTCTTCATCAATTATATTCCAATGATTTGCACTAAGGTAACAAACAACATACTTTACTTTTTCCCCAGTTAGTCTTAGGTTTGGAACGACGAATATCGTTCCTTGATCTGGTAATATGATGAAAAATCATATATATTACACATGTCAGGTGGAAGTAAACAGTTTAAAGACTTATATACAAAGATACAACGATGAAAGGATCTTCTTGAACGTAAATTACACCAATTTATATGGTGTTCTCATGTCGAAATTCATTATGATTTCCCCGCTTTATGCTGTTGTAACGTTTGAATTGTAGCCATGCTTATGGTATTTCCCATTTTATCACCCCATATAATGTCACCATAATCCAGAACTGGAAGAATGTAAGCGTTGTAAAACGTTTTCCGTGCACTCAAGTTAAGTGAGGAACGAATACGTTAATAATAAAGAAATTAATACGAAGACAAACAACAATTAATAAATACTGTTAAATAATAAATTTGAATTGAGATATCAATAAATAGAGATCCGCTCTATACATGACTTCCTATCCACTATTTCCGCACTAGTACACCATCTTTTTAGAGTCTTTTTCTGATTCGTATTTTAACACTGCTTACGCAGCACACTATTGACATTTATATCTTATATATGGTTATCTGCGTAGGTCAATTTCTTAGCCATGTCTTTTCATTGAGCTACCAACTATTGAGCTACCAACTATTGAGCTACCAACTATTGAGCTACCAACTATTGAGCTACCAACTATTGAGCTACCAACTATTGAGCTACCAACTATTGAGCTACCAACTATTGAGCTACCAACTATTGAGCTACCAACTATTGAGCTACCAACTATTGAGCTACCAACTATTGAGCTACCAACTATTGAGCTACCAACTATTGAGCTACCAACTATTGAGCTACCAACTATTGAGCTACCAACTATTGAGCTACCAACTATTGAGCTACCAACTATTGAGCTACCAACTATTGAGCTACCAACTATTGAGCTACCAACTATTGAGCTACCAACTATTGAGCTACCAACTATTGAGCTACCAACTATTGAGCTACCAACTATTGAGCTACCAACTATTGAGCTGCCGACTATTGAACTACCAACTATTGAGCTACCAAATATTGAACTACCAACTATTGAGCTACCAACTATTGAGCTACCAACTATTGAGCTACCAACGCTCAGATGGAGAGCGAAGGTCACAATACAATGATGTACTGCATGGTTTCACCAGCAATCAGGTTACAGGTTCGATCCCTGTCAGGGGCTGATAAGCATTTTCTGAGGACTTGAGCTTGACGTGTATCGTCTGTCTACTTCATGTATCTTCATGTATCGTCTGTCTACTCCAAGCCCGCACATTCACTAAGCAGTGTATATAACACTATGTTCTTTAGATGAAGAGAGGATTTATTAATGGTCAAATATATGTGTATGAAAATTTGACTGCCCCATCCGGGAATCGAACCCGAGGTCTCGGCGCTCTAACCACTGAACTATTGAGACACGTGTTTGAATGTTCTGACCGTGTCTCAATAGCTCAGTGGTTAGAGCGCCGATGCGTTGGGGCAGTCAAAATTTTCATATACATATATTTGACCATAACACTATGTATATGATAACTTACTGTGGTCATAGCATTAACAAAGAGATCATCTGAAAGAAACAAAATGAAGATTTTTGTGCTGCGTTCATAGATTGCATGCTTAATTTACGTTGCAGGTGGTAATTATTGGATCAGGCTGTAGAAACCTTTGGTGTTGTCATGAAGCAACATGTAAATATCGTTATAAAACGTGTTGTGCAGTGTAGAAATACTAATCAAACATTTAAAAAGGTTGGTGTACTGCTGAAATAGCGTGTAAGTAATCTAACGTTTCGAGCGAAGGGGCCTTCGTTCACTTTCCCTCTCTACGAAGGTCCTTCGCTCGAAACGTTAGACTACTTACACACTATTTCAGTAGTACACCAACCTTTTTAGATTTGTAAATATCGTTATTCCTTTCGTAGGCGAGGTTCCCACAAATATTCTATTTTTATAAAATTGTCCGAATCTTATTTTCCGCGCGTTCAGACGCGTCACGGCTACACATGTTGGCAATATAGATCTTTCTATAGGTACACTTACAGTCGGCAACGCTTTGTGGAGTAAAGCGATGATTTAGAGATTTCAAGTGAGTAACAATATCATTAATGGCTGCATGACCTTGATCTGAGAAAAGAAAATGAAATGCCTGAATTAACAAGTAGCAGGTTAGAATTATAAAATAAAATAAATAGAAATAAGGGAGCGGTCATTAAGTGTAATGGGGGGAGGCTATTTTGGGGGCATGAAGTCTAAATACATAACATTTTTGCCTATTATATTATAAGCAAACGTGTATAACTTTCGAAACAAGTATGCTCACGAATTTGAAAATAATGACAAACAAAATAATTCGCCGGCCACATTCACACCCCCTGCGGGATTTTCCCCATCCATGGTCCCCCAGACCTCGCACACCGTGTATTAATTTGTTGATGGCCGTTTCGTCGTATAAATTTATTTTTTAATTTTTTAGTTATCTCGGCCAATATTTAACTGATTTCATTTCTGAAAACAGATTTGGAATTACCGAGTCTAAATACGTAACATACGTGTACATATCCTTCGTAAAAATCTGTTATGTACTTAGAGATTAATCGGCAATGAGGCAGGCCGCTTCGTCGAATCGTCGTGTATTATTTTGAACGTTATCTCGATCAATATTTCACCGTTTTCAATTCTGAAAACAGATTTGGAATTACCTACTCAAAGTACATAACATACGTGCCTATTATGTTACGCAAACGTGTATACCCTTCGTAAAAACCTGCTTATTTACTTAAAAATTAATCGGCCATGTTTGTGCCGATTTTCTCCCCAACGAGTGGATTAACATCGTTTGCTCGGCCTGTATGGGAATGTATTAATAACCAGCTGTTGTGGTCTAGTGGTTACCATACATGTCTATGAGCTGGGAGACACAGGTTCATATCCTGGGTCGGACTTCAACTCGGGTCTTAAAAATAATTGAGGAGAAAGCGCTGCCTTTGTAATATTAAATACCAGCAAATGGTAAGACTTTCGGGTTTTGTCGGATAACGACCTTAAATCGTCACCCGTATCGCATAGTCTCTAAATGGGTTGAAACCGTAAGTCTAAATTTAGACTGGTGGGTCCTAGCGGGGCAAGATGATCTTCTAAGCCTTCTGGGAATACTTTACGGAAGTAATTGTTCCCAATCTCAAAAACAACAAATGTCCTTACCCTAACCCCCCGCCTAACTAGTTTTCTAACCCTAACCCCCCGCCTAATTAGTTTTCTAACCCTAACCCCCCGCCTAACAACTTTTAAGACACGACCCTACTTGTCTTCCACCCTCGTCTCCCATGGCTTCAACCCATTTAGACTACAGTAAACACCCGCTATGAAGAACCTTCCACCTATAAGAACCTCAGGCTGAAATTATGGATTTTGTGCCCCTCTCAATAAGAACCTGTTTGAGCCTGATATTTGAAATAGGTTCTTATGTCACAAAATCAATTTATAATTCCACTGTAGCAAAGTCCTAAAATGTTTTAGATATCTACACTGTGGAAGTGGGACCACCAACAGCATGTCAGTCATGTAACATTGTACTGCTATGAGCTGTAGCAGTAATAGAACTGTTCAGTGTTAAGGAAGATGTACCTTAATATTGTTATATACTAGTCTTATCATCTACAAAGAAAACTGAAAGTACTGCCTAGTTAATTTCATCCATATCATCTCATTGACATAAGTGTTTATCAGTTACTGAATTGTGGCTTTATGGTTTATTGAGTTGTCTTTCTCCAGTTTTTTGCATGGTAAAATAATTACAAACCAATTTATAAGAACCTAACACCCTGATTTTTTGTTAGATATCAAATATATAAGAACCTATCCCAGGCTGGTTTGGAAAAATGTAGGTTCTTCATAGTGGGTGTTTACTGTATGCGATACTAGTGAAATCGTAGGCCCTCGGAACCCCTATCAATTGGGCATTTAGCCTGTTGGGGTATAGACCTTTTTCAAATAGCACTCAAATTAAATATTCTTTTATATTCATTTAATATTCATTTGAATTAGCCTTTATTGTTCGTGTGTCTGTAATTTCAAATAATCTTTACTTTGTAACGAGGCCAGAAAGGCTAATTTACATGCATATAAAATAATATTTAGACTGGCCGCCATTATGAAAGAGGTCTATTCCGTTCACCTAAAAGTGATAAATATAATAAACTAAACTAATCACTATATTGTTCACAATCTCAGGGTAATTTTAATATCGTATTATTGAAGAAGGAGTCTTACTGTCTCGTTCAGCGGCTTCTAAGAGATGCGAATAACACCCAAGTGAAGGTTCTAAGGAGGAACGCGAAAGAAAAAAACACGTAAGAAGACGGTATATATAGGTGGATATTTCATGATTGAGTCGGTTTTCTTTGATGTACCGCGGGCTGTATATAGCATAATTAGATAAGAAATGAAGACAAAACTAGGAAAATCTTTTTCCAAGGTGGAAAAAATAGACAAAACTTTGTTAGAAAACCTCATCAATCATGAAATAAGTTAGATAAATCCCTCGAACGTCGGGATGTAAGCGATATACAGCCCTCAGAAGCGTAGCGTCCTCAGGGTTGTATATAGCATCTATACATCCCTCGTTCTCGGTAATTAACTCTTACGTAATATATATGATCTATTCAGGTAAAGTATCAGATAATGATGAGAAATGAAATTATGTATAGGAAATGGCCAGTAAAAGGGATGACTCAAAAGGCTTATATATTTTTGTCTGGTCGTTATTTCTCGTTAGGTTACGGTTAGGATCAAGGTTAGGATCAAGGTTAGAGTCTAGTTCTTTAAAATGGGAAGGTCTTTTGAGTCATCCCTTTTAGACTTGTCCAGCTATGTATGAAAACTGTCTTCTGCGCAGGCCCTCATGGGCAGGTTAACTCTATATATAACAAAGATGACCCCAGTTAATGTGCGAACAAGACGCCCGCTAGCCGTTAACTCGGGCTACTTTAGTCTGTGCAGGCTAGGGCTATACTTTGGCATATTGAAGACTATGATAAGAGACTTAGAGTTGGTATGGGTGTCAGATATGAGATGTTCATTTGTATTAAGCATTCATATATAATAATTCGATTCGAACCACGAAAAGAAAGAAGACACATGCACTGGTCACATGAATGTCTCAGTTTCGCAAAGCCTATTGGGGCCATATCTCGACCAAAAAAAATAATAATCGCGAAACCTAGACTCTGCTACCACAGCAGGTAGCCCGAGTAATAAGAAAGTGAAGCTAAATGGAATCGTCTTCTGGTTGCTACTTCATGTTAGGATCACAAAATGGTTTTGGACAAAATTTTGGTTAGGAGTGTGTCGGGGACAGGCTTACATGAAGTAACCAGCTTTAGCCATACATGAAGTACCTACCCGTCTTCTGGACGATCCTTTTATTAGTATTTAGGTTAGTAATAGGATTTTTACTTAGCTTTCCTGTGTCACGGGGGTTAGGGTTAGAAAACCCATTAGGCGGGGGGTTAGGGTTAGGATCTAAGTTGTTTTGGGGTTAGCATGCAGTTCTATGATGTATATCATAATATAGGCATTTCTCGTGGATACTAAAAAAGATCGTCAAGAAGATGGTTAATACTTCATCTTGCAGGGATACAGCGAAATTTAAAGGAATGTAAATGTGTTTGTTTAATTTCGTTGCTATAATTGGATCCAAAAGGGGTGCGATCGTACCTCGACCCTTAACACCACCCCACCCACCCCCATGCGTACGCCTCTGACTTGATGGAATCTGTATCAGACCAAATGTAATGTTCAATATATACTAAGGTACCCGAGCTAGCCCACTTTTCATTTCTTGTTAATTTTCATCTTGCGTTAAAATGAGAACGAGCCAGCCCACCAAGCCGAGATCTCGGTTTGGCGAACCGGTATCTCTGTTACCCAGGCTGGGTATTTTCCCATATAAACGTGATTGACCGGGCTGGCCCGCCTACCTGTGCTAGCAAGTCAAAGCTCAGTACACGCGACAAAGTTTGTCTTGACCGATATTTTTTGGACAACTTTTCATTTCACAAGTTGCGTTTGTTCATGTGTTGGTTAAAAAGTAAAAACGTGATTTCGGGAATCGTGGGAAAATAATTGCAGTTAGCTCGGTAAACACACCAGGCTGGGTAGGCGGGCTAGAGAAATACATTATGAGTTCTTACCAATATTGACATTGTACATATCTCTGAAAATGCTGAGAGCATTTTCATGGGGATCTGCGGAGTATGCTGCACAGACTTTCAACAGACTGTTGAACGTTCCTGGAAAGGGAAATTGAAATAGTTTTTATCCACAATATAAACTAAAATAACAACGACAATAACAATAAATATTCTAACATAAATTAATATAATGTCGTTGTATAACGCAATGTCTCTTGCTTAAAGTGGTACTACGATCAAATTTTTACCTATTGATATTTTTACATATTTATAAAGCAGAGCTGCTAAACGTTATTCGCTCGAAACCGTTTTGCGATTCGACGATGGCAAGTATTATTTTTCTGACTCCGACTCTGGAGTTGTTATGTCCGCCATTAATCGATCATGTTCCTGACGTAAAGAAGTGACGTCAGACTCTCAACGCAAAAACTCCACATGGCTAATTCTTCAAGTAAATCCATAGTGATCAAGGTCCTTTTTCCAAATTATTCGTTTAACATTTCATCTACTTTTCGAAGAAAACAAGAAAACAAGTAACCTCGACAGAAATTCAGGCGTAGCATTGAGAGTCTGACGTCACAAACAATATTACCTTTTGAAATTGCGGGCTCACTTGGAACACGTTCTTAGTAATGGTGACCTAAACAGTAGAATGTGTTTTATTTTGTTTATCACATGTGTTATAAATTTCTGTGGTGATCTCAGAGCTCAAAATACTTACTTCAAAATATCATTTTTAGTTGTTTTTTACATCGATGATCACTTTCGACCCTGAAATACTATTCTATGCTAAAGAAAATCTAAAAAACAGGGGTGAATTTTCATCGTAGTGCCACTTTAATGTGCGCGCCACTGAGCTATTGAGACACGTGGTCAGGATAGACATTTTCTACACAGGTACATTGAGTTATTTTGAGAACTTATATATAGCAGCATATTCATTGTTTCTAATTACATGCACTCTCACCTGTGTCAGGTTTTATTACAGGAACACTATTCATGTGTTGAATAATTTCCTAAAAATCCAAAGAATTTTTAGAAATTGCTGTTACCATTACAATTTACAATACATATATGTTAGACATAGTTTGACGCTACTCTGGCTTTAAAATGTTTTTTGAACGTAACTTTAAAAGTTACTGTCCATGACCCAATGTTTCGACACTCCAATCTAGTGTCTTCATCAGGGGTGATCGTTGTAAAGTTAGGATCCCTATTTATACCCTCATAGAACCAATGATGACGTTATTTATTAACAAGACGCAAATAAGCTTCTGGTAATAAACCACCGTCATCGCGATTCAGTGGGGCGTGAGCGCTATGACGTCAAATCGGGCATCTGTAAAGAGGTTTTCATGTAGACAGACACCCGCTATGACATTTACTTCCGTCAACTTTAACAGCAAAAAAGTCTATGAAGATGACATTTTCAGCTGACAAGATATGTTACAATTTATGTCAGGATAATCCATAGATTACAAATATGTCAAATTCCCACAGACGTTATAAAAACTTTAAAATAGATAACGTCTATTGGATTCATCTTCGCCCAATATTACAAAATATTGAAGTCTCGACTTGCAATATTAGGCTCGACCTTCGGTCTCGCCCAATATTGAATTCTCGACTTAAATATTTTGTAATATTGGGCTCAGAGGAATCCAATAAGTAATAGTATTGGGCTGCCATGTGATGCTAATAGTGACAGTTGATTGGTGGATTATATATGAGGGTATAATAATACAAAATATTTAAGTCTCGATTTGCAATATTAGGTTCGACCTTCGGTCTCGCCCAATATTGAATTCTCGACTTAAATATTTTGTAATATTGGAATCCAATATGTAATATTTCGACAGCATAGGTTATTATTTTTGACTCTACTTCCTCCTGCGCTTTTCTTCTGTGATCATTTATTCTGACCCACCCCTGACAGATACTATCCTCAAACTCTGCTCAATTCTCTGTTTCAAATTTACAGTGCTAACCAAAAAATAAGTAATTCCTACCTGGGCAAATGTCCAAGGATCTGTTCCATCCGCACACAAGTGTTCAGACTTCTCTATAAGTTGATTGTAGAAGAATACGCTACCTAGAGAAAATTAAATGCAAAGAAATCCTACGATGTGACTCAGTTGTTTGTGCTTTATGTAGCTGTACAATCATTATTTAGTGGCACAATGAGAAGTTCCAGGTAAGCATGAGCCGGTATCGGAAATTAATCGGCAGAAGCAGATAATCGGCAACATTCAGGCTGATCGTCGGTTATCGGCCGATCACATCAACATATATCGGCGGTTCGATAAATATTATTCGGAGTTTTATACTTGTGAATTTTCTTTTCATTTTAAAGAAAAACACTAAGTTGTAGTGATTCCACAAAGAAACTGTCGAATTTAATTAATTTGATGAGGTGCATCATGTTTAACACATCAAATTTCATGTTTGGTGAAACATTTTTTGTTTCCGACTTTCGTCAATCGCATTTCATTTTTCGTATTTCAACTTAAATTCCGTCTTGCTGATAACTGATCGTTAATGATCACATTATATTTGCCAAACAATATAATATAATGTTATGTTTTTTATTGTTTTACTGCAAATTCAATTGTCGGGAATTTCTGTTGACAAATATCGGTAACCACCGATAAATAGGCTGACCAGGTCGTATATTGTATCGGAATTTATCGGATCGGTAAATTTGATTTTTCTTGATCGGCTCATCCCTAGTTCCAGGTACATCAGTGGACCGGAAGGTACCCTGAGGATGATTCTGTACCTTTAAAATTGTTCTCTTTCATCTCATCAAACAACACCAAGGCATACTTGTTGTATTGAAACTAAAACACAAATATAATAGTCAGAGCAAAACACACAAAGAAAGTAAATGACAATATTTACTGGAAGACCAGCAATTTGAGGTATTATAGTGGCCGAAATATAGTCTTCAACCACGCAAATAAACCACAGAGTGCGCATGAGCAGGACTAAATTAATCCCACAAGCGTTATGTCTTACGTTAATCTATAAGTTCAAACAATCTTCTCATCTATGTGAAACCTAACCCCCATCGCAGATTTAGTCCTAACCCCCCGCCTAGAGTTCAATCCTAACCCTAACCCCTGCCTAGAGTTCAATCCTAACCCTAACCCCCTGCCTAGAGTTCAATCCTAACCCTAACCCCCTGCCTAGAATTGCTTAAACCTATAGATTAACCAAAGACATAACGCTTGTGGGATTAATATAGTCCTGGTCATGCGCACTCTGTGGTTGATTTGGGTGGTTGAAGACTATATTTCGGCAACTATAACACGTCGCAATTTAACCGTAATGTGTTATTGATAATTTTATTTGCCATGTTCCTTGGATCACCGCTGGACTCTAAGAATAAGGGTATGATTGGATAACTACAGTAGATAAGGGCATGATTGGATAACTACAGTAGATAAGGGCATGATTGGATAACTAGATTCCCCTAAATTTAGTACAGATAGAATAAGGGCATGATTGGATAACGAGATTCCCCTAAATTTAGTACAGATAGAATAAGGGCATGATTGGATAACTAGATTCCCCTAAATTTAGTACAGATAGAATAAGGGCATGATTGGCCGGATAACTAGATTCCCCTAAATTTAGTACAGATAGAATAAGGGCATGATTGGATAACTAGATTCCCCTAAATTTAGTACAGATAGAATAAGGGCATGATTGGATAACTAGATTCCCCTAAATTTAGTACAGATAGAATAAGGGCATGATTGGATAACTAGATTCCCCTAAATTTAGTACAGATAGAATAAGGGCATGATTGGATAACTAGATTCCCCTAAATTTAGTACAGATAGAATCATAATTCCCTACCTTTAGTACAGATAGAATCATAGTCTCGTATGTTCCACTGTTCTTTCTAGACATCTTTTGAAATAACTGATGCGCATAATTTTGGGAACTACAACCAAGATAAAGATAAAACTGAAATGTATACAAGCAGACTAGCGTATTCAGAATAATTTGTTCCTTCCAATACGCCCTCTTCTCAACTTTTACTCCCTCTTCCTCTCCTCCAATCCATCCTCTCTCCCTACAACATCCCACCTACAACACCGTCATGGAAATCATCACCCATCTCAGCCGAAACGGCTGATTTACAGAAGAAGAAGAAGAATAAATAAAAGCATTTCTAGACAGCACAGTTTACCTCCATTTTTGTTTCTGTTTCATTCCATGATCAGCCTCGTCTTCAGACTAACCAGGGTCAGACAAAAAAATAAACAAAGTAAATAAAAAATTAAAAACATTGTATGAACAATCACTTTAAAGTGCCTATACCTCACGTTTGGGAATTTTACATATTCTTAATACTTGGGTCTTCCTGAGCAAAACATAATTATTATTATATCTTGTCAGCTGAAAATTTCATATAAAGTTATCGGATGTGATGTCACAAGAGGTATTTTGTGGCAAGTAACAAAAGAAAACTGGTTTGGAATGCCTCTTGTGACATCACATCCAGTAACTTCCATGAAGATGAAATTTTCGGCTGACAAGATATATTATGATTTTGCTCAGGAAGACCCAAATATTACGAATATGTAAAATCCCCAAACGTGAGATAGACACTTTAATTCCCTTACATGTTGAACATCATAAGACATTGTTCCATAGTACCCAGTAAGCTCAAGAAGTTTATTTTCACACTGCAAAGAAACTGTTTCATCTGTAATTACAATAGAAAATTGGTTGGTTGCTTTGTGGTTTGATTGATTGATTCATATATTACAGATTTATACCTTTTGAGATGAGTTTATCGTACAAACGCATTGCTTTCTTGCTTTGCTTGGCCATAATCAGGTCTAGGATAAGGAATTAAAATTAATTATATAAACAAATAATTTCCCAACGCAACCAGGTGATAAATCAGACATAGTTTGACGCTACTCTGGCTTTAAACGTAACTTTAAAAGTTACTGAGTAACTCGACACTCCAATCTATAGTGTCTTCATCAGAGGTGATCGTTGTAAAGATAGGATCCCTATTTATACCCCGGCATAGAACCGATGATACCGTTATCTATTAACAAGATGCAAAGAAGCTTCTGGTAATAAACCACCGTCATCGCGATTCAATGGGGCGTGGGCACTTATATTGGAGTGTCGAAACGTTAGGTCATGGACAGTAACTTTTAAAGTTACGTTCAAAAAACTTTTTAAAGCCAGAGTAGCGTCAAACTATATCTGATTAATTAAATAATTAAAAATTATCCAATAATTGTTTATTGCAACAGCTACAGTATTCTAGCTTTATAATAATTCACAACTTACCAAGCAAAGCTTTCTCATCTTCACCTTTTATGACTATTTGTAATTCTTTTGGCCATTCCTGGAAATAATTGAGTAACAGTGTGAGCAATATTTCATGGAATCTAGCCAGAAACTGTATAATTAGAACAAGCAGAAAATACAACATTGACCCTGGAACTTTAGACCAGCGATATAGGTGATTATAGAAAATGGCGCACGCTGATTGGTCAAGCTACTTCGGATTATTTCACGATAATCACCCATAGCGTTTAGGCAAAATGGCTGCCAGCCTATTTATCAGTGTGCCAGATGAGGAGATAACCAATTTTAAAGAAAATGCTATTCCAAAAAGATCACCTGTGTATTTATGCTAAAACAATTATTCACCTCAGTGTCAGTGAATAGTGTGGAAATATCCACCTAAAGCCCGCGGTACATCAAAGAAAACCGACTCAATTACGTAATAAGTAAGAGTTAATTACCGAGAACGAGGGATGTATCCTATATACATCCCGCGGTACACCAAAGAAAACTGACTCAATCAATTATTCACTGAAGTGGAGGTGAATAGTGGTCTTTATAATGTGTGAATTAGTGGTCTTTGGAGGTGAATAGTGGTCTTTATATAGCATAAAGCCGGTTTTCTTTGATGTACCGCGGGATGTATATAGCATACAACCCTATGAATATTAATTAGATAAGAAATGAAGAAAAAACTAGGAAAATCTTTGTCCAGATAATAACCTCGAACGTCGAGATATACGCGATATATATACAGCCCTCGGACGCTACGCGTCCTCAAAGTTGTATATAGCATACATCCCTCGTTCTCGGTAATTAACTCTTACCTACAATGTACAATACAGTAGCAAATCAGTCTCTGCACAATATCAAATGGAATGTACCAATGTTGAACTCTTCAGAGATATAATTTAAAAAATGAGGGGCAGGAGATTATAGAGGATATTATATGACCATGCAGAGATTTGTATCTTCAAGTGTTGGTAATATCTCTCGCGTGTGAGCAAAGAGAACAAGTGAGAAATAATATCTTCACTAAAATTCATATCTCCAAGGAGCCATGTGATATTCTGTTTATTATATTGAAATCAATGAAATATAGCCATGGTGATGAGTATGATTTGAGTTATTTAGAGTCGATCACGTAGGATAAGGTTACCCTATTTATCCAAGCCAGAGGCTCATGTCTTAAAGTGTCTATACAGCCCTTTTGTTTTTTAGTTATCTGTATAGAGGATCAAAAAATAGCTGCTAGGTTATTTTACAGTTTTTGATTTGGACTTTTCGTTTAGAAGATATTTTGCATCCAAATTAAGAAATGTAAGCAAATTCCGATTAAAAACAGAAAACGTATTTCTGCCAATTCTGGAGTCTGGAAACTAAGTTGTGACGTCATTTAAGAGATGAATCCTGGATCTTCCCAGCTTCGTAAACAATCGAGCTCGTTTCCCAGATTATACTATAAAATTTATCGTTTATGTTGAACTATTCAATCATGCCAGATAGATACACAGTGTATGGATGTTCTAATGAAGCGAATTTGAAAAAAAAATATCTGTCCATTGTATTCCTTACTTAAACTATACCTTACTTGAACGATTCCTTACTTGGACGATACACGGACAGTAAATATGAATATCGCATAGAGAACTTGCAGTGTGTTTAATACAGTGTTTACAAGTTCCCCAAGGTAAAACACACATTCGTCTCTTAAATGACGTCACAGTGTGGCTCGTTCCAGGCCTTTCTAATTAGCGGCTTTTTTTATATAAATAGCAATGTTTAAAGAGTGATATCTTCTAAACGAAAAGTCCAAATGAAAAAATAAAAATTAACTTATCAGCTATTTTTCATCCTGCGTTTGACTATTCAGTTTATCACTCTTAGGTGAACGGAAAACCCAACTGATAGGGATTCCAAGGGACAACGATTTAAGGTCGTTTTCCAAGAAGCCGAAAGTCTTACCATTTTCTGGTGTTGTTGCAAAGGCAGCACCTTCTCCTCAATTATTTTAAGACCTTGAGTGGGGTCCAACCCAGGATTTGAACCCGGTTCTCCCGGCTCATAGACATGTGTGGTAACCACTAGACCACAACAGCTGGTTATACTGTAACTTCACATGTGAAGATAAAAAATTATATCTTCATTATGCTCATGGTAAAGATATCATTTTACCTCCACGTGTGAAGATAGTACAGTACAATTCATCAATATCTATATATAAGTACCCGTAATTCGCCTCGGCAATTCGCCGAGGCAAATGCCGAAACAAATTGAAATTTCCTGGTTTGTTTTGGCAAAAAAATGCCGAAGCACGTAGTAATAAACATGTTGTACATTTACATTTTTCTTTGTCCTAAGCGCTCGCGCAGAATTAGCGCTCACAAGACAATGAAAAATTGCGCTTGCGCGGAAAATTTTGCTTAAAATGTTCAGTTAAACAGTGTCCACTCTCGCCATTGCCTTTGAATTGCTCGCGACGTTAAGAAGTGCAGATTTCAGGTATGACCACAGCCTTTTACACTGCCGAAGAATCTGCTAAAGTATGCCGAAGTAATTGCCGAAGCAATTTACAGTGGTTTCATCGTGGTAAAATGAGTTGAATTACGGGGACTGATACAGTAATATAATATGAAGTATATATTGAGGAAGACCAGAAAAACATTCATTGTGCAGTTAAAGGAAGATATGAGATTATAAGAAGTAGAGGAAATGATAATGTGAATATTGGATAGAAACATTTGGATATCCATAAAAAGGTCCAAGGAAACTCACAATTAATAATAGTAATGTATTCAAGTATTACCTGAAACCATATAGCCAGCTGACAGTTTAAAGAAATACAAAATAAAACATAAACCAAAGAAATAATATCTTGAGAACCCCAAAACAATTACGACAAAAAGTCAAAACAAGAAAAAAAGTCAAAACAAGACAAAATTAAAAATAAAATAAATGGTAATATTTCAAATTTATGTATTACAAAGTTATCATTGACGATGATGATCTTGGTCTGATCATGACTTTGTAATAAAGTTGAAATATTACAATTTATATCTATAGGTACAGGTATGTCTTGTTTTGACTCGTATTTTGGGTTCGCAAGATGTATTTCTTATGTATTAAGTACTGCTTAGAAATAACCTATAACAAAAAACGCGTCCAGAACACGTTCCAGAACGTGTTGCGGACGTGTTCCAGAACGCGGTCCGAACGCGTTCCAAATTGCGTCCGGAACGCGTTTCGGTTTTCAGGCTATCGATGTCGTGATCGGTTCGGCCATATCCGGAAATTCTCGCCATTTTCCAATTCGTAGCGTCATCTTGTTTCCTATCGTCACTACGCCATATTTACAGTACTGTATACAAGATATATTTTACGATAGCAAAGCTTTCGTTATATTGTGCAAGAAATAGAGTGATTAATTTCAATCTGCTGGAGTAAAGATTCAAAAGATAAAATATAATCTAGACGAGGAAGGAATTAAAACCTCAAAGTTAAAACCACTCAAAATATTTTTAACTTTGTTTGTTTCGATAATTAATGTTGTTTCGTCAATCGGGTGCTTTTCAACTATGGTTGTGCGATTTTCGGCGATGACTTTCAGTACTTATGCGCTCGCTCAGTGTTTAAAACATTTTAAACTTATACTAAGTACAGTAGGTAGCATGACTGCCAACGCTCATTCACTCTCATCTTTGTTTGATCAAGGCCACAAGGCTCAAGTTTGTAACGTGATTTGTTACATTGGTTAATCACTCGGAGTTTTCCGAATCCAGTAACAGCTTCCGACAGAATTTTCATTGCAATCGAACGTGTTCAGGAACGCCTTGAGGAACACGTCCGGAACGTGTTCTGGAACGCGACAGGAACACGTTCTGGACGAGAACGAAGCGATAGGTTATTTCTGAGCAGTACTGTATTATCGCGGTGCCCCCTACCAAGTTGGCAACGTTTTATATTCCGTGTGTTCTTTCGTTGGTTCGGAATCAATAGCAAGCATCTACTTCATGTAGGCCTATTATTGTGTGTGATTTCGTTCGTGGTTTTATAGTATAACCTGATTATACAGTATACAGTAATTGGAAAACATATTGAAAAAAATTGAAATTACATATTAATAATTATATTGAAAAAACATGTTTTGTAAGACTTGTATGACTATTCTTACTGGTTCAGGTTTCCTTAATGGGAATAAATCAGGATATGTTTCAATTATATATTCAGCAGCTTTAGTTCCTTCTTCTCTAGCCTTTATAAACTCATTCTACAAAGAAAATAATGACAACTCTATAAATATGATATGCTATATCAAGGATGGCGTCAGGAATTCCCCGACACAAGGGCTAAGGTCCCCGACATGAGGGCTAACAGGTAGTGGTAATTCTTCTAGGGTGTCCGCGGGCATGCTCCCCGGGGGAATTATTGATTTTCTAAGCCCTGAAACGCCATTTCCTGCATTTTGGGGGTAGTTTTAATAATGGAAATCATGATTTTATAGTCAGTAGTTCCTTACTGTATACGAAACTATCTCTAACAATAATATTCACGCAAAAACTAGATGACAGTGAGCGCGCGAAACAAGACAGAGGTGATAGATTTGTGTCAGTGATGAAAGTTGATTAGTTAACTAAATGCGTAAAAAACTTTTACGATTCTAAGAAAACGAAAGACGAACTTTTTTACTTTTTTTTCTTCCAGATCGTTCCCCGACGAATTGTTAATTCCCCCCCGACAGGGGCTAAGGTTTCCCGACTGGGGGGTCACCCCTGTGCTAAATACACTATTATCAGAAAGTTACAGGTTCGATTCCTGTCCGGGACTCAGAATCATTTTTCTGAGGATACGAGCTTGACGATCGCCCATGTATCGTCTGTCTTCTCCGAGCTCTCCCACATTCACTACAGCAGTGTAAATCTTAACACATACACTACTATACAGAAGGAAGCATGGGTGGCGTGTGCTGTTAGCGCGCTGCTTCTCGCCGCTGAGTTCTGAAGTTAAGCATCATGATCGGACGGGGTAGTACTTGGATGGGTGACTACCTATTCCTGAACTTCATGAGATTTATGTGAGTAGAGTTGTTGATTCTCTCCTGTGCTTTGAGGGCTTTTCTCCGGGTACTCTGGTTTCCCTTCCTAATATCAACCCTAACACCAACTTTAGCTGTGCTCCAAGGTCATCACGGGTCGTACTATATGGTGGCAGCCTGTGGCGCCTTTACTAAACCTTTGACTCTGCCGTGTTGAGCTGCGTCCGTCGTGTAGTTCGTAGGATGATTAGCAGCATGACCCATTTACAATATTATTAAATAGTACTGTAATCGATGATACACGGATGATCGTCAAACTCAGAAACAGTGTTCGCCAGTAACGAAGTAAATTTACTTCGTTACTTGTAACGAAGTATATTTTTCAACAAATACTTTTTACTTGTAACAAAGTAAAATTTTTGTTAAATAATTACTTTTCAAGTTCGTTACTTTTGTTTTATCAGCAAAGTAAAAAAAGAAATTCGGAACGCGGTCCACTCTATCCATCCGCTGGAGGTCTAGAGTTGGAGAAATCACGTAAAGGCACGTGATTGGCAACTGTTGGATTGGCAACTGTTGAGTTGACGCCGCTAAACAGCGCCCAGATTAAAGAACAGTACCAGATTATTAATTGTCATTTGTCATGTTGGTTAGTGGTTTGAGAATATATAGTTTGTTTCGGAAGTACTTTTTTGGAATATTTGTTGCCATATTTTTTACTTTTACTTACAGTACGTAAGATTTTCAGGCTATACTTTTACTTTAAAAATAAGTAAAAAAATTTCCGGCCATACTTTTACTTAAGTAAGATTTTCAGGCCATACATTTACTTTTATTAAAAGTATAAACTGAGGAGTTACTTTTTACTTTTACTTAAGTACAAAATATAAGTACTTCACTGAACACCGCTCAGAGGTTACAGGTTAATAATTTTCTGAGTATTTGAGCTTGATGATCGTCCAGGTATTACTCCAAGCTCCCACAATGACACATTCACTACAGCATTGTACATTTGTATCAGCTGAAACATGTACGATCCATCACTGGCATCAGATGGCAAGACAAAATTAGCAACAACAAAGTTCTGAAGCGTGCAGAAATGCCAAGCGTAGAAGCCATTCTGTTAAACACTCAACTACTGTACGGTGGACTGGTCATGTCACGCATATGGTGATATGGACAACTTACAAATACCAAAAACCATCCTGTATGGCGAGGCAAACGTTCACATTATAACGAAACGCCTGCACCTAAAAACAGCCAGGATTGATGTTGACAGCTGGGAAGAATACGCACAAGATAGACCAACATGGCGACGTAAACATGATGTACGACATGGTACAACAGGAGAGGTGCCTACTGTGCGCTGTCAACATTTTGGACGAATGTTCCTGCATCAAATTGGGCTGACATCTCACCTACGACACCGTCATGGAAATCATTACCCATCTTAGCCGAAACGGCTGATTTACAGAAGAATTAGAAGTACATTTGTATTATACAGTATATGTACATGAAAATCAATCAACATGATCAAGTTACACTGCTGAATAGATGGAAAATTGATGACTCAGTATTAATCCTCAATTCAAAAAATCATCCAGAATTTTCTGTCGACTCAGTGGTGTACAGGCTATAATTGCAAGCAGGGGTGGATTTAGGGGAGGGGTGCACAGGGGTGCGCACCCCTGTTGGCCTTGGTCAACAGGGGTGCAAGGGGGGTGCAAAAAATCAGTATTACTATAATTGCAGTAAATTGTACTTTTATTACTATAATTGTATAATTGTACTTCATGTAAGCGTGCTGTATTTGTCCAGGGTTCGAATTAGAGAGAAAAAGTCGACTCGCTAAAAAAATTGTGAATTTCGAGATGCGACATGATACCCCCCTTCCGGAAAACTCGCAATATCTTCAAATTTCTGACTTTTAATTTATCTCGCCCGTGTAAATCACGTTAACATTTAAGTATGCCATGGTGTAAAATGATGATTCAAAGTAAGAAATAAGTAATGAAAATAATTTACAACAAAATACAAGAGATCCGCGAAAACCGCGATGTAAATAAGCTTGACG
The DNA here is from genome assembly GCA_035772405.1 of Chrysogorgia sp. JL179-B06. Lineage (NCBI taxonomy): Eukaryota > Metazoa > Cnidaria > Anthozoa > Scleralcyonacea > Chrysogorgiidae > Chrysogorgia > Chrysogorgia sp. JL179-B06. Next base: position 1,471,593 of record JAYKKM010000237.1, read on the forward strand.
GGGCCTGAGACGACAAAATGGCGGCCATTGAATTTCGTCCCGAATTTCGTAAATATCTCTGCTATATTTCTTCGTTTCACATTTCTTTTTTTAGAAAAACAAAACATTGAACGCAAAGATGGAAAACGAACACATGTTATTAAAAATTTCGATTCGCAAAAAATAAAATGTTCGATTCGCAAGTGCCAAAAATCGGCTCGCAAATTGCGAATTGCGACCTGCTAATTCGAACCCTGTTGTCCAGTCATTTTGTAGCAAGGCTTACGTGAAAATTACACAAGATATTTAGCTCAGAAATATGGTATAATTTCAAAGGTTTTTCCTTTTTTTAAGTCAAACTGAAGCTCATAATTCAATGCTCAAATCGCAGGAAATTATATTTCTGGGGTTCTAATTTTCAAAATTTTCCGGGGGGCATGCCCCCAGTCCCTTGACCCCCCTAGGGGCCTCGCGCCTTCGCCGCTCGACTCACCCAGCACCCCCCTAAAAAAACACTGCTGGATCCACCCCTGATTGCAAGTCATTCTACTGATTCAACAAGTGAATATAAATTATGACCTCATAATTATGTCATACCTAATCATGACCTCATTGAGAAATTCAATTATTTTTAAATAATTAATACTAAAATCATTTTCTTCTCATACTATTCACAATTTCTTGATTTAAGGATTTTTTCTCCACTGCAAGAAATCGTCAAAGCTCATAGGTACAGAGTGATAATCCAGGGTTCGAATTAACACATCACGATTCGCAAATTGCAATACTGCTAGTTTTCAAGGTTGCGATGTAAGCATATCACTGCAGAAATCGCGATGGTAAAATGTTTTCCGATTTATGTTAAGACAAAAATTATAGCGAGAAAATCGTCGAAGTTGTAAATGCTGTTCCCTGTGTGTCCTACATGACAACTAAAGTCGATCCCTGTTCAGTGTTGTACCATACCTTTTAAAATAGTTATACTATATATCAATCTCTACGATACTCTGATTAGTGGTATCGATTTTGGTGACTGAAAAACAGAAAACTTTTTCCTGTTGCATCTACAAACACTGATTAGTAATCAACATGATTTACGTCTGTGAGTAAACATAACTTTAGGCTGAATAATTTATTTTTGCAATGCACTTTTGAAACATTAATTTGAATCCTGTAATTATGTACATATTATGTACATCGACTGTGGTTTACTTGGAAAACATAACACGTAAAAACACTATTACCTTCCGAATACTTGTCCTAGGCATCAAAAATGGGTCTTCAAAAAATCCATGGATTGGCCCAAATGGAACCTAATGAGAGTACAGTATATGAGAAATACGAAAACCTATGACATAGTACCACATTGAGCCGCGGTTTTACCATCCCTTGCGAGCTAAAGCTACTATTTGCATTATCCAATTAAGTGCTTACTGGTTGAACAGTTGATGCCAGAGCACTCAAAACCTTCAGTTTATCCCTTAAAAGAAGAAAAAGAATAAATTGAAATAGTGAATGTGCTATATGTAACTAATTCATGCTATCATACAATGAGTTCTGGTTTTGATTATTTTTTGCTAAACATATTGTTTTAATTTATAAGACAGTTAAAAAAATAACATTATTTTTTAATTTATCATAATTATACTATGATGACATGTTCATGATTATAATTATCATCTTTTGGCCTTGAGCCTCGGCCAAGATGCATCATACAATTGCCTCTCCACATTTCACGTTCTATCATCACTGCTGCCAGATCCCTATGTTTCTATCTCCAAGTCTTGAGAGATGACGTCAGGGTACGTAAGCTTTCTGGATTGTATTGATTAGCCTCCTCTGCAGGCATCTCTCTCATGCGGGAGGGAAAAATGGCGGGAGGGAAAAATGGCGGGAGGGAAAAATGGCGGGCGTAAAAAATTGCGGGCGGGGGAAAAATTGCGGGCGGACGAAAAATAAAATGTATTGATAATGATATTATTTCATAGTTCTGTGACAGTATGCAGTGAATTGCATTCTGCTTTTGTTTTAGTCTAAGGGCTCAAATTTAAAATTTTGGATCGATGAACAGAAATGTTCTAGGACATTGCCTTTTAATTTGGCGATCGTCGGCCATTTCTTTTTTACCTAGGCCAAATTTTTAACAAATTTTTAAATTTTTCAGTTTCGTAAATAAAGTTCATGTATTGCACTTATTAGATTTTATAGAGTTGCCATTTCGAATCCTGAATCATTGTCACTGTCGGTTATCATCATCACTGTCTGACATTGCAACAAGGCCAACAGGTTGGGCTGCTCCATCTTTCTGTTTTGGTCGTGGTCCATATGGCTTAATGTTTGTATGTCTATGGCGAACATGCACCTATGGCGTTCCGTTACGGAAACTCGTGTTTTGGGAATCCATCTGAACAAATACGCACGATTTTTTTGATTATGCCCGTTCCAGGGTCCGAATTAGCGCTCCAAAACAGCTTCGCATTTTTCTTTAGTGTCACAATGTAGCGTACCAGGGGCGTAGGAAGCAGGGGGCCGCTGCCCCCCCAATATTATAAAAGGGGGGGCCGGAATAGCTTTCGGCCCCCCCAAAAATAATTGAATTTGAAAGAAAAATTGCAGCAAAAAAATTGAATTCGAAAGTAGAAGTATTTGAAATCGTATATTAATCAAATGTCTGTGTTCGAATAGTATGAATGTATATTTCCGACAAGTTCGAAAACAATTATCATAGAAATAATTAAACAAAAATCACAATATCTTTGCATGTTAACCCGCTAATATTTCTCTAGTTTACGCAGCCCTACTCTATAGTAGGCTTTCTTTTTTAACTAAGCAGAAGGGTGGAAATCGCGGAATGATTGAGGCTAAAAGGTAGCCCCGCTTGGAAAAAAAACGTCCTGAATGTCCATGTTGGGCGGCGTGGCTCAAAAATAGGGCGGGAAAACTATTCGATTGGGGGAGAGCAGGTACCATCACCAGATTTTCGGGGGCCTCCCGGGAAATCTCCTGGTGGGCCACGCTGCTCCTGGTGGTTCTTAGGCATGATGATGAACTCTGATATAGAGCGAAACAGTGCAAAATATGAAATTTTATAAACTTCTGAGCTGAAAAATCACCGCTCAGAATGCAGGAAATGCCATTTGCGGGAATCTAGATTTCAAAAATTTTCGGGGGCATACGGCGCTCGACTAGCTTCGCCACTGATAGGTACAACGAAAATTTTTTTGACCGGCCCCCCAACTTTACAAAGCTTCCTACGCCCCTGTAGCGTACTATAGCATCTTACGTTGTGTAGCGTCTTACAACGTTGCGTAACGTTTTACAACGTAGCGTAACGTCTTACAACTTTACGTAACGTCGTACAACGTTGCGTAGCGTCTTACAACTTTACGTAGCGTCGTACAACTTTACGTATCGTCGTACAACGTTGCGTAGCATCTTACAACGTTGCGTAACGTCTTACAACGTAGCGTACCTTCAACAGTTCAGTTCGGACCTAATTCAACAGTTCAGTTCTCGCCTTCGAGTGAAATTTGAAACTCGCCACTCGCGTTGCTTAAAAGGTACCGCAGTTTGTCTAGACAGAAAGTCGCGCTCAAAGCCCGAATGATTGTCTGGAAAAATCGTTCGATTTTCACAAAGAAACGATGAAGTTTATCGCACTGAACAACACGCTATAAAGTAAAAACTGTTTTTCTTAATTATGTTAACAAGTTTGAAAATTTCGACAGTCGGTATCCACGGCCAAAAGTGGCTGTAGAGTTTTAGATAAAATTTCATCATTGACGGCCATATGCTAGTTTTAATCGTCGGCCATGGCCGCGACTAAATTTGAGCCCTGTTCTGATGGGTGGGAGTTCGATAGATTCTCTTTAGGGTTGCATGCTAAGACCACCACTTGGATATCTTGTACTCTGCATAGGAGGTTTGTGTATTATATGTTCCATCTAATCTTTCAGTGCCATATACTGTAGATGAGGATGGGTCCAACTACCTTTGTACAGTTGTCTAACCTATTATAGAGTGCCATATTTTATCAAGCTTGTTGCATGCAACCTACATTAAAGCTTTACCAGTGTTGAAGTCCTTTTGGGAGTCTTAAAAAAAGGCTACTCTGGCTTAAAAAGTTATTGAATGTAACTTAACCTTTTACAAACGTCCCATCATCAATTTACTGTACCTTGCAAGTTCTGAAGAGTTTGTAGGTAATACATCTAGTAATAAAAGCCAAAAGAATAAGTTTTTTGTATATAAGTTTGACTTTAGACTTATAACTATACGTATATATATGAGTTTGAGCAATGCTGGTCAGAAAGCAAAATGCGTCCAAAAAATCCATGTTTCTATAGATTCTATATTTAAAAAAGTGAATTGTTTAGAGTTTGAAACAACAACTGTCAACATCCATCGACTTTGGTCTCGGTGACTAATTGTTAAATAATTATAGACAAAGAAAACAATAGATTTTGCTGCTGTTTGCTTTCCAATTTAGAATCACGTCAGAATCACGTTTTCAGAAGACTTGATTTCAAAAATTTTCTGGGGGTCAGACCCCCTAGTAGTGCGGGCACTTTTGGACGGGTAGATTACTAATCCTGGCTAAGCCCTTGGTCATATCCCTGACTGCCATTTACGACCACAGGGTGCGAATTAACGCATCGCGATTCGCGATACACTTTTTAAAATAATTATGCGATGCAAAATTTTAAAAACTAGGAAAATCGCGATGCAAGGTTTTTTTGTTTATTAAACACTCCTTTTCCAACGCAAAGCTTGAGTGAATGTTCAGCACTATGGGAAGGGTGAAGACAGATTCGCGTAATCGACTTGGTAGCGATCGACTTGAAGCGAATCTTCAAATCAGCGAAGAAAGTCGTGGTTCGTCGATCGATGATTTCTGCCCAGATGCAGCGATCGAATTATGGTTTAATGCCAAAGTTCGACAACTGAATTGTTCCAGCCATAGCTTTCCAAAAACATGGAAAACAACCTCGTTCAAAGATGGCGTGATCGACATCACCGTACTGACTATGTTAATACATTTGGAAAATGATGATCTGGAATCTGACGATGAAACCTAGCAAATAACTTTTTAATTCTTACAGTTGTCAGGACCTATAAATTGATTTATCCATTTTAAATACTTTGTATTACATATATTTACATGTAATTTTTGGATTTGTGTAAGAAATGTACAGTTCATGCATGATGCATTGCTGTTGTTTTACTTGTTTGTACTAATTTAAATACAGGACTACTGTTAATAGACTCTACTTCACTGAACTGCGAATGATTAATTTTAATGATAAAACTTTAGTTGAGAAAGTAAAGATTGTAATTAAACCTTTGCAAATGTGTTGTATTTTAATACCAGAAACTTTTGAAATGTTAATTCGCACCCTGGACCACCTGTCGTTTACGACCACTTTTGCAGGGCAACAGGGATGGTCGTAAAACTCAGGTTCTACTGTAGTCTAAATACATAACACACGTACCTAGTATTATATTACAGCGGTAGCATTTCTGCTCAAATATTGTCCAATTCAAATGGATCACCCAAAATGACTTTTTACTTCCTTATATAAAGGAGTTGGTACTACAGTGGCATACACCTTAGCTAGGATCAAAATTTTAGGGGAGCAACGGGAAATTTGCTGGTGCAGTTAGATTAGAATTATTAAGCATTATATTATTATGGTGTATAGTCGTGGCTTTAGACGCGACCAATGATGTAGAGGGTATGGCTATGCCGCTTGCCACTTTCATATTTATTCTTATTCTCTGAGTATGGAATACAGACTACAGTATTCAATAAGTATGTCACACCTACCAGGATTATCAGAAATGTCAGTACCAACATCTGCTTGTGCAGATTTGCTAGTCAAAGATTTCAATCTAAAAGAGTATACATTGCTGTAGTGAATGAGGGAGCTAGGAGTAGATAGACAATACATGGACGATCAACAAGCTTATAAATAAACTACTCTCCATGAATTGTGGAAACAGCTATTGGTGCACATGGAATAAATAACGTCAAAACGCCAAGGTCAAATTATGATAATTATCTCGTTCTCAGGGCCTTCATGGTTTGGTGTCAAACAACTAAGATATGAAATGGATTGGGTAATGAAGTTGTATCACTACAGCGCACGTTTTACTTACAGAAAATTAGTGGAGGACTTGCAAAAGGCTGGTAGTCTCTTAGAACACTTTCTGCACAAAACGACGGCCATGTTGTTTTGCCTCATACCCAGGACTTTTGAATTATAAATTGCGATGATATGATTTCGTGCAATGATTCGATGCCATCCATCCTTTGATAGCTTCAAATGATCTCCACACGGCTTCTATCGATTCACTTCTGTATTGGAAAGGTTACACAGCTTAAGTGCATTCTCTACATTCTTTTTTGCCCGACAACTAGACATGTACTTTAGACAAATTGCCCCCAATGTTTACAAATCAGCTACTTTTGTCGGGGGTGTCACCCCCCCCCCCCCCCACACACACACACACACACGCACACACACACGCACGCACGCACACACACACAGTAGTTACGCCCCTACATGTGCGTATTGCACAATTGCACCGGGAGATCTGCTATTACTCGGCTAATGTTTATCCAATTTCTCTCAAATTTTCGGTGAATGTAGCCAGGTAGACGAAGCATAACATGGTGTTATCAAATACAACAAGAAAGAAGAATGTTTCTAGATATCCCCGCAAGTTTAAAATTTTCGAACATTCGCGCCGCGATCAACGTTAAGCGTAGGTTTCACTAAAGACCTGTGAAACTATCATTTTTACACTTCTCGAAGATTGTTCTCAAAAACGGTGTTCGCATTTTTTTGTTGCTTTAGGACGTGTGTTGTATTGCAACTAATGGACAACAAAAAGCTCATAACTTGGTTAATTTTGCAGTAAAAATTTCGCGCGAACACCGTTTTATAGCCAAGAGATACACCTACACCGTGTGCAAGTTTGGGGAAATTCGGTCAAAACGCGCGCGTAACGTTCTCTTTTTAATGCGTGTATATGGCTCAAAATTCATGTGCCTGAAAATGGATTTTGAAAGTTTCGCGCGGTTTCTCGCGGTGCTATCCGATTCTCCGCCCACTGCTACTTTCTACCAATCACAGCGTGCGGCGAACGTGTTATCTAATTATGAGAGGAAGTGCGAAAGAGATTGCTCCGGTAATTGCACGTCATCGTTCAAACTCGTATAGCAGTCATGCCGAAGCGAAAGCAAAAAGCTGCGGGCCAAGCTGTCGTTAATACTCAACATCGAGTCCAACGCCGCGCGGCTAAGTTTATTCTATCGTTGCCATTCAGATCTGATGTCAACTATAAGGATAGACTAAAAAAAAACGGGAATGCTACCTCTGTCCTACTGGCACGAGTACCTGGACTTAGTATACCCGTTTTTAAAGCATTAGTTCGTTCATGTGACTGAGATATTAATTTCTATTAATCCTCCTGGCCAGCCGTGTAATAAGACATACAAACCGATCAAATGACTATTTGTTTTAAATATCCCTAAAGTGAATAGCGTAACTTCATCTAGTTTTTATGTGATCTAGTCATGTCATCTAGTTTTTGCGCGAATATATTATTGTTAGAGTTAGTTTCGTATACAGTAAGAAAATACTGACTATAAAATCATGATTTTCACTGTTTTTTATTTTAATTTTTTTGTAGCGTTTCAGAGACTTAGAAAACTCAAAAATTCCTTAGCCCTGCGTCAGGGAATCTGCACTTCGGTGATATATATCTCCTTTGTCAATCATTCGCTTATATCCAATTAATTCATTATAATATTAGTCGGCTAATATTAGTCCTTCTGTTTCTTTCTTCAAGAAAAGTGTATCCCCTTTTCAACCACAACCTGCAGCTTCCTTTTTCATGTTTCACATCTTTTGTCTTTTTAAAGAACATATAGAGTTGAAGTTTGATTTTCTTTCTTCAATCAACTCCTTTTTTCTTAATTTAACTGGGTCGTCGCTTTCTTTCATAACTCGCTCCTTAACCACAATAGATCTTTATCCTTCTGTTATACAACACAACTATAAAGATCTATCTATATTTGTAAACCTTTCTTGTATACTGTAGATTAATCGCGTCCATTGTCATCTTATATCATTATCTTGTCATCAGTTTCCTTAAAAGATTTTTGTTGTCTTTAATTAGAGTGACTTTAACCAGGCACACATTTGTTGATTTAGTTTAATTAAATTTAGCATAATATTAAGCGAAGAAGAAGCTTCGAGTTATTTACATTAGTTGCAGTTAACTTTACCTATATTTCGTAACGATCCTTTAACTCTTTCCCGACAGGCTGAAAAACATCCAAAATTGAACCACCCCTTTGTTCTATTGATATCTCTTGAAATAACCATAACTGTTGCAAAAGCTATGCATTTTCTGAAAGCCCAATAAACCGGCTTTTACTTGTGCTTTTAAATTTCCCGAACAAAACACATTATGTTAATATAATTAGGTTGAAAAATTTACATTTTTCTAGAAAAGGCCATCTTGCACGCCCGCGTAGCATCTTGAAAACTCAAAATGCCACCAATCGCATAGTTGTTTATGAAATCAAATCAAACTTGAAGTGTGCGTGCATGGATCTCATGTTCCTGGCGCTTGTCGAATTTCAATTTTTAATCTTGCCTTACCGTGTGCCATGTTTTTCGATTGACGACTTTGCGGGTCTTCTGAGACCCGTTTTGACTGGGCCGGTAAGGAAAGAGTTAAAGTCGAATTGCTTCTTCAATACTTTATGAAACTGTAAAATAATATAACGATTATGTAGCTTATGATATCTCTTATATTACTATATCAATTTAGTTAGGAACTAAGGTTATTTAGTATACGGAAAAACTTTTCCGAAAAGTTTCATTGCCCAACGTCACATTCCAAACAACGCCTTCAAAAGATCGAGCCAAGCAGACTGGTATCGAATAATAACTAGAAGTAAAGCAGAACAAAGAACTAGCGACACAAAAGAACTTCCTGAACATTTGAACATTTAACTTTATATATATATATATATATATTATAGTAGATTCCTTACAATTGTTATCCTAAATAAAGATCCTTAACCTCACGCCTGTGTGCTCTACCTCTGATAAGTCCCTGGTGTATAACTGACTGGTGGAGGTTATATAACACTTCTCTTTCAGGTACACTGTTTCCTCAACAGTCATGCACACTCTGCAATCCTCTCCATCCTTCTGCTCGTTTCCAGTACAATCGATCTACATCTGCCTGTGGATGCATGATTCGGTATATCGTTAACAGTTTCCTAGTTTTTCATCTCCTGTAGTTCTAACTTAGTCCATTCTATATAATTCCAGCCCCATAGCGTATGAGAGACACAGCCTTTCAGTTTCAGTTGATAGCTTGGATTATGATTCAAACTCGATTTCAAAATCTTCCGTGTTCTACAAAAGTACTCTTATGATGGATTTTATTTTTTTGCTTTTCACTTTGTCACTTTCTAACACACTCCCAAATATTTATATCCTCATCCTCTTCCAGTGATTTAATCTTCTCTCCACTTGGTAACTCTATCCCCTCACTAGACACCATTTTCCACCTTTTCATCTGAATCATTGCACATTTTTCAATTCTAAATTCCATTCCAATATCGTCACTAAATATCCTTACTGTTTGTACTAACGAATAAAGTTGTCCCATGTTCTTTCCATATAACTTCAAGCGATCATTCATAAATAATAGGTGGTTGATCTTTCCTCTATTCTTCCTAGTATATAGCCATCTTTCATTTTATTGAGGATAGTTGATACATGGAATTATTGCCAGTACAAATAAAATGTGTGAAAGGCCATATCTCCTTGCAAAATACCTCTCTTAATGTTAACCTCTCCCAACTTTTCTCCTCCCGACGTCTGTCCAATGCTGATACTCATAGAGTTCCTAATCAATGTTGTTATGTTCTTATATAGACACTTGTCCAAACATTCAAGGATCCATGAATGATGGACCATGTCAAAGGCCTCTCTTGTAATCTCTCCTCAGCAAGCTTCTTATCCCGGCATTACCACCACCATATATACAGAACTCGTGACTAGGCTCTCGGCAACGGCTTCCGTAGCTCAGTGGTCAGAGCACTGCACTAGCATCGCGGGTTCAATTCCAGCCGGAAGGCCTTGAAGTTGCATTTTTCGCAACTGGTCCCGGTTTGGTCTTAAAATGTATGTATTCCAACACTCGAAATTTTCCTTCATCAAAAATCCTTTCAACATGTAGTTTGATCGAGTGAAATGCCAAATATTATCTATTATCTATACATATAAATTGGTCAGTCTCCTTTTGCAGTTTTTCAACACCGTCTTGCCTATCATATCATCAGTTGGTCCTTTGTTCTTCTACTCTTTCTCCGACAGCCCTTCTGTTCTGCTGGTAATAAGTTCTTTCTTTCTAAATGGTTATGCAGCTCTTCACCTATTAACCCTTAATCCCCCCCATCCGCCTAATGTGCACTACACCGAAATCTCGAGGAATGAGACCAAATGTTACCCCCACCCCATCGACTAGCTCCCCCGCGCTCGATCGTACGCACAGAACAGGAGAACGTATTTGCTCTTCTCGTGTCCTTCCGATATGACCTTATGTGGATGGAATATACGACAATAAGTATTATTTCATATGCATACATTAGTATGCATATGAAATAATACTTATTGTCGTATTCCATCCACATAACTGAGTGGGTCATATCGGAAGGACACGAGAAGAGCAAATACGTTCTCCTGTTCTGTGCGTACGATCGAGCGCGGGGGAGTCGATGGGGTGGAGGTAACATTTGGTCTCATTAGTATTACTAATAACTGGTAAATATATAAATTATTCATTTTGTCTTGTCTTTTAATTGTAATAAATTATTTATTGTCTCTTCTTTGCATGTCACTACTATTTTTTTAATTGAAAGAAGACATGACAAAACTAGACCGTTTTCAGTTGAGTTTCGTTTCGAATTATGTCAGGCTTGATTGGCGTGAAGCTTAGTGTAGAAGTCAAACAAAAAAAATCAGGTGTGAATCTATAGGGTTTTCTGAGAAGAAACAGCGAATTTCCGGAGTATTATAAATTCAATAATTTAATACACGACAAGCTGCCGCGCAGGGACTTTTTTGCCCAGTTAACTAAGTATTAAAAATATAGAGTGGGATTTGCTAAATTTTGTACGTTTGGAAATGGGATCTAGACCCCCCTTCAGGACCCTATCAGTGGATATTTCTGTAAATTCTTCATTTAAAGTTGAATTATAAGACTCTGGCTAAGTGATTATATTAAAGATTAAAATAATTGTAGTTGATGCTATATGTTGTTCATGTGATGCACGGAATGCTTAATCGTTATGACGTAAACTGTGCTCCGGTACGTACAGAAACAACCAAAATATGTTTTGTTGGCAGGCCCCCGGATCCCCCTAGAGATTTCTCGTCTCACTTTAGAATCCTCACTTTAATGACTCGCAGTTGCTGCGCGGGGGCCCTGGCAATGCATTTACAGAAACAATATTTTAAAAGGCCTTTCTTAGGCCTGCATGTATTCATTAAGCCTAGCTCAGAATGCAGTGAGTTAAGTAGCACTTCTCGAAGGTGAAGATTTTAAAATCTTCGCCCAGAGTCTGCGTTCCATACGTACGCATATAATAAAATACGTCCGGAAATACGTCCGGAAATACGTCACCACTGCAGAAAACAAAACAAATCAATTTCGCAGGTGCCATTTTGCCATAATTTAGAACAGCCACTAAGATCATGTAGTGATGTAGTTCCATTCATTTCAAATCGTCGCTCGCTTTATTACTCATTACAAATGGCTTGCCTAAAGTGGATTGTCGTTTGTTTTCTGCTGTCCTTCCTGAAAACGGTCGAAAGCGGCGGCAAGATCCATCGAGCCATGAGTCCGTCTACAAAAGGGAAAACGTCGAAGAACGGAGTAAACCAAAGTTCCGATGTCGAGGAAAATATTATGGCGAGTGCTATGACCCCCTGGCTTTACTCGATTCCAGCAACTCTTTTGGTTGGGATGACTGGGATCTTCCCTTTGCTGGTTATCCCAGTTGAAGAAGGTCATAAGCTAAGAGAAGGAGGTATTTTTGAAGTTTTGTAAATCTAATAATTTAATCACGCAAACAGTTAAGCATTGATGGACTATTTTGTCGCTGATTAAGACTGAAGTGTCTTGTGACTGATGTCGACGCTGTATAAAAAAGTGCCGGGTATTTATATTTCTTATTTTATAGAGGCATGAAAACAGAGCGTCTCTTTGCTTTCACTGGTTCGGTGATCAGATCACCAAGCTTTCATCTCCTCAAATATAACAATATACTGTTTACATGCGTGTACCTGTACTTTGTAAACATAATTGAGTAAAATATTGACTTTTAGCACAAAATAGACACAAATGAAGGTAAAACGAACTAAGAACTGTCATAGTTAAACTGCTACATAAAGGATTTACAACACGGTTTTTCGAACTTTGATTGCTATTTAAAACTTTCTTGAATTTACGGGAAAAAACATGATTATAACACAGTCGGTGTAAGTATGACGTATGTTGTGCCAGCTGTGGGGCCTTTTCTTTCAATACACGTCATCAAGATAGCGCATTTTTGGAAACATTCGGTTAATATCAAGCAAATATATGATGGACCTATTACTTCTCCGTTAGGCGTCACTTAACTAAACTTGTATTAAACTTCACTGACTCCCTGCACGTTGTCGCTATTAAATATGCTGCTACGTGATTTCACACTTAATTATTGTATGAAATATTCAACATCCAAGTACGTGTCCTTAATTGATAGGGGTTGGTATCTGTCAGTTCAAGATGCCCTCATATAATTATACACATACTAATTGCATTTACAGTTGAATTTATAGAAAATATCATGGGTTCTATGAATTTTCAACAGTAATTTTAAACGTTTTCTCCTGGGAATTAGCATTTTATGTAAAGGACCGCGAAAGGGGGGTGGGGGGGTGTGGGTGCTGGGGCACTTTTTTCAATATCAATAATTCCTCAAACTAATTGTGAATATAACTTATCGATGCACATTAAAACTTTATTAATTTAGTACCGTGTTCAGTACTATTACAATATATAATTAAAAATATTTAACAAGTTGGGAACGTATCAATTTCAAAATTAACACAGGACCAAGTTAAGAACTTAAGTGTTTTCCTTGACAAGTTCGATTGTAATGTGAATAAAATGTCAAAATTTTAAACGTTTTCACCTGGGAATTAGCATTTTATGTAAAGGTACTGTAGTGCTCTGCAGGGACTGCGGAAGGGGGGGTGCGGGTGCTGGGGCACTTTTTCCCTAATTAATGCCATTGAATATCAATAATTTTTCAAACTAATTGTGAATATAACTTATCGATGCACATTAAAACTTTATTAATTTAGTATCGTGTTCAGTACTAAATACAAGTTCAGTTCAATACAATATATAATTAAAAATATTTAACAAGTTGGGAACGTATCAATTTCAAAATTAACACAAGACCAAGTTAAGAACTTAAGTGTTTTCCTTGACATTCATACTACAGTTTGAAAATATGTCATGATCATAATCTCTTTATCTTAAGTTGACACTGTTGCTGGTTGCTAGAAACATGATACAAAAAATTGGGCCATGCACTAGTTGTTTGCAACAGACGGCACATCGAAAAACTGGACATCAACAATGAAAAAGTCCGTGCATTCGGCTGTTCATTGTAAAGGTGCTTAAATTTGAAAACGCTTGTCTCGGTGGCAAATGAATTTGTGGCACAAAACGAAAATCGGAAAAGAAATAATTTTGGCATATTCTCCATTTGAAAACACCAGTACTACTCTACTAAGAAGTTATAAGTTACTGTTATTTCAAATTAATGTTTTTTGTAATGTACGACCATGTTTTTGTAATGTAACACCTGATGGAGCAAAAATTGGGGTAGAGGTAAAAGTTGGTCCTTTGTGCAAGATGTGTGTTTAATTGTTAATTATTACTTACACCCCTCCAATTTCATAACCAATACAAATATTGGCAAATATTGCATTGGGGCACTGTTAAAAGTGATGTGTTTCACCCTTCAGAATTTTGTAAAATTGCTCTCCAAAATGCAGGAAATGCCCTTTCCGAAAGTCTAGATTTGTGCCCCCCCCCCCACTTCTAAAACCGCTCCGCGGTCCCTGGTGCTATGGGGCACTTTAATACTCTGGGAGCACAAACCAGTTAAGGGTGTTCAGACATATTCCATTGCTAGACAACCGGTTGCTAAGGACAGGTCACTAACCAACATTGGGTGCAATATACTTTGTGAGTGCCGTGGACAATAAATTCAAGGTATAATCAGATATTTTATGTGTATCTAGGCAAACTTCTTTCGTCTGGTGAAGTAATTTGATAACATCACATTGACGTCATCGACAAACACAAAAGCTACATTTATGAGTGTCATGTAAAATTAAATCACTTCCTACAATATAGAAAATTACAAGTATAAATCACAAGAAGTATAATTGAACAAAATAGTAAGGCTGGAGTGAAATGACATGAGGATGGTTGTCAGTGGATGTGTAAATAATGTGACACATGGAGAAAAGGTTAGATTAGAAAGTATAAAAAAATGTGTACAAAAAGACAGACTTTTTTTGTGAGAGGTAAATGAGGAGGGAGAGGTGGACCATGGAAGACATTGGATGAGGTTGTGCAATGGTAGACTAGGACAGAATATTATGTGGATGAGTGCCATCAACAGTCAACCCATGCTAGCATGAAAAAACAGATGTTATAATGTGTATTAATATGATGATATATATTATATATATTAAATGCGACTACTGTACTCAAGCTTTAATGCAAACTCAGAAAAATGTTTCTGAGCCCCAGACAGGAAGCGAAAACCACAACCTGATCTGCAGTTAGATTCTATAACCATTGAGCTACCAGAACTCAGATGGCATAGCGAAGGCTACTTTGTGACAGTACTACACTACTGTACTGCAAAATCACCAGTCTCCAACAACAGAACATTAGCATTCAAAGCAACATTTCCATTGCCTATTTATGTGAAACTATTCCAAGAATACCTTTGTAATAAAACTATGTTGCTTCATTGCTGAACTACTATTCATAATTATAAATTTCATAATTATAAAGTATGTGATCTTTTTGCAAACTAATTGGCACTAAAAAAATATGACTTTATTTTGATGTAATATCTCTGAGATATAATGTATATATTAAATATATAATACTTCTTGAAAATGGAATTTTTAAACTGTGAGTCAGTGAGTGTAATGTACTTGTAGACTATCAACCCTTTTCTTGTTTTCCTATACTATAGTTTCTGCTGATAGACTAAAAGTTTTATTAAGTTTTGCTGTTGGTGGACTTTTGGGAGATGTCTTTCTGCACCTTCTACCAGAGGCATATGGGCCCATCAAAGAGGGTAAGAAAGAAAAATAATTGCAGCTTGGTAATTGTAATAAGTTCCATCAAGTTTGCAATTCAAGCTGTAAACCAAAATGAGCCCCAAAGTAATGGGAACAGTTTCCATTAATATTTGTGCGGCTACTATTTATTTAGGCACCATTAGTTTTACCAGTACTTCTGATACCCAGTCTCACGCCTTGTGCATGTGACACACGCCTCAGCATTAATTCTCACGCTCACATGCCGGACATAAGTGATCTCACGCCTCAGCTTTGTTTGTAGAGCTCCGTGCTGGTATTTAATACTTAATGCTTGAAATCCTGCTAAAAACTAATTAAATATTATTCGTAATCCTCAAATGTATACAACCCCTTGGGAATATTATAATTTAAATGTGACCACAGGTTTTCCGAGTCAGTGAGTTGTGCATATGCCTCGCAGAGGCTTTCCGCAGTCTGGGGTCAAGACTATCATGCATGCGGTGGCCATAAAGAATGAGTACTGAGAATGAGATTTCCACAAAAAATATGGCTGACAATAAAATATATGATGATGTGCACAATGACAATAAAAAACGTGCACAATGAGTTGGACATGCAGTATACAGTAGGACAAAATGCGCTATTAAAATCATGTTTTTTTTAATTCTTCACAAATGTGCTGTCAGAATGCGGGAAGTGCCGTTTCAGAAATCCAAATTTCATGCAGTATAGGAAAAAATGCGCTAATAAAATCATGTTTTAAAACTTTTAAAATTCTTCACAAATGTGCTGTCAGAATGCGGGAAATGTCATTTCGGAGATCCAAATTTAAAAAATGTTGAGGGGGGACATGCCCCTGCACCTCCTAGATAATGCGGTCACATGCCTGGATATTACTCAAACTTGGCAGCTATGATGAAGTTAGTTATAATTTACTCAAATAGTGTCATAAATCTTAACCATTTACACTTTACTATTTGAGTTAACTATATATGGTTAACCAAGCATAATACTTTAAATAAATAATGAGAATAAAGGAATTATGATACAAAAGACAAACTCAGACACATTTTTTAAATAACTTCTCCCAACTACAGTAGTATATACAAACTATAAGAAATGATTGGAGACCAGTATTACATTCATTTCCTGACACTGGGCTTAGAGGGTAATAACCAATGTCAGTTTGCATTTTGATAGACACTGGCCACACAGACAATTTAAAAATTGGTTTGTGGATAATTGGTGGAATGTTAACATTTTTGGTTGTGGAAAAGATATTTCAAGGGAGTGATGAGAAGGAACATAATATGGAAAAGAATCATGAAACAAAGTCTATTAACGAAAATTCCCTAGAGGTACTGTATTACCATGGATAAAAGTATGAAATAGATAACTAAGTAAATGGTAGTAAAAGAAAGGAAACACAATAAAATTACATTAATCTAATTGAGTTATATAAAAGTGTTTTGCTGCATAGGCAGTGTAGAAATACATTACATGTAGTTGGATACGACAAACTACTTAATTTCTCACTTCGAAACGTTAGACCTCCTACGCACTATTTCGGCAGTTACACCAACCTTTACAATATACATTAATCTACGTTTTATGGATTAATGTTCAGATAACAAAGCATTCTTCTTCTAGAAACTGCCAGGGCAGGTCCCTTTTAGCAATACTCGCTTGAACTAGAGAGCAACAGCTTGTAATGTTTAAGTGCTGGGTTCAGATGTTTTACAAGATGATAGTTTTATAATAAAAGGTTCTGTGCCTGGAGGCAGATTAATACATACATTATTTCATGTATTTGGTCATTACCATTTCTATTATAAAGGACAGTATGTACACCATACTATATTTTTGTACTTTACAGACTCTACATTGTACACACACACACACACACACACACACACACACACATACAGTATTATATAGGAATACTAGAGACTGCAAATTAATGTTTTTATTAAAATTAAAATGCTTAATTTTAGGTTAAAGGCCATCATTGTGGTGAACAAAATGGAGACATTTGCAATGGTTGTGCTAATGCAGACAAAGGTAATGGTCATGTAAGTCAGAATGGATTTTCAGATGTAAGGAAAAGAGTAAAAATATCAAATTCTGAAATCTCGGAGAAAAATAAGGAGTATTCCCAAATGGGAGATGATCGAAAATCAGATGACACAAAAGATGATATCAAGGTAAACTATTTTACATTTATCATTCCTAGTTTTGTTATTTTTAATTTCTCATTGTAAATTGCTTTGAAAATCATAGTTGTAAATCCTGGGGCCCACTTTTTGGCCAATGGTGACTTGTTATTATCCCCCGCTTTTTCGATTTTGAAAAAAATGCTGTGAAGAATCGTTATATACTTAGGTAAATATTTGGCATTTCACTTGATCAAACTACATGTTGAAAGGATTTATAGTGAAGGAAAATTTCGATTGTTGGAATACATACATTTTAAGACCAAACCGGGACCAGTTGCGAAAAACCCTTCCGGCTGGAATTGAACCCGCGACCCTGCGATGCTAGTGCAGTGCTCTGTCACCACTGAGCTACGGAAGCCGTTGCCGAGAGCCTAGTCATGAGTTCTGTATATATGGTGGTAATGCCGGGATAAGATTCTGGGTATATTATAGGTAATATTTGGCATTTCACTCGATCAAACTACATGTTGAAAGGATTTATAATGAAGGAAAATTTCGAGTGTTGGAATACATACATTTTAAGACCAAACCGGGATCAGTTGCGAAAAATGCAACTTCAAGGTCTTCCGCCTTCCGTTATATACTTACATTGATTTTGTGCGGGGTTTTCTGCGTATAACTATAATATATTTCTAATTAGAACAACAAGACTGTTTCTTGCCACAGGCCCAGACTAGTTCCTAGTCCTCTTTCTCTCGATCTTTCATTCTGGTGACGTCACAGACTAAGATCGTTCGGGAGAGAGATTATGATTCGGCCCGCATGATTTTGAGAGAAAAAGAGGCCTGGGAACCAGGCTGCCACAAGCCCATTATGAACGCAGGCTCTGGCCCTGGGAACGAGATTGCCGTGCGTGATGTCAAACTCAAAGAAGAGAGTAAAAATTAAATTGGGTATAAAGTGGTATCTATAATAATGTTCAGTTGACATTATTCAAGAAAGAAAGAAAACAGACACACAATATTATATAATTTTATTTACTCTGATGAAGGGTTCTGCTCGAATTTTAAATGATATTTAAATAAAAGCAATTTTATTTTACGCCCCAGTGACCCGATTTGCAGCCTTTGAATTCTATTGAAAATATACAAAATACACCATCAGGTGTGGAAATTCTGTACTTATTAAAAGGCTCTATAATGTTATTCTAAATTAACATTTACAAAAACAAAATTGTTTATATAATGTTAAAGAACATTGGCAACAAAAATTAAGTTTGTCTGATATGAAAGAAACAAACTTTCGGTATTTTACTTCGTTTTTGAAATATTTCAGTTTGTTTGATATGTAAATGAGATGGTCTCTGTCGTCAGGTGCAGGGTAGAGAATTTTCGCACATTAAAAAACGTCTTATATCTTAGTGATTGTTAAGTTTACAATGTTTATACAATAAAAAATACAGTACAGTACAGTACAGTACAATACAATACAATTTATTCAAGTGTCAAAATTATTCAGCCTAAGATAGGCTAATTATTTTGAGGAGTTATTGTACACACATTTTCAAGTAAATTTGTGGAACAAACTTGAAGATGATGTAATGTAACTAATATTTTAATGAGTGAAAATTCTCTACCCTGCACATGACGTCATAGACCATCTCATTTACATATCAAACTGAAATATTTCAAAAACGAAGTAAAATACGGAAAAGTTGTAAAAGATGTTACTCTATCATTTTACAAGTTTAATTTTTGTTAACAAACTTAATTTTTGTTGCCAATGTCCTTAAATTAGAAGTACTAATGCAGTAATTTACAAATTGCATATATAAAAATATCATTTTTAGGTTATTGGCTATTTAAATCTTCTTGCTAATTGCATTGATAATTTCACTCATGGATTAGCAGTGTCTGGCAGTTTCCTTGTTAGCACTAAGGTACAGTATGGTCTTAATTTGCTTAATCATCACACTGCATGCCAGAAGATAAAATTATAGCATAATATGAAGGTTTATGTGTAGTATAGCTGGTGTTTTTTACAATGATTAGAAATTACAGTCTGTAGCTGTTGATGCCTCACTTATTAAATTCAATTGTCTTCAAAACAATTTGTACAATGTACTTGTGCCTCCTCTACCGTAACAAATATAGAGAACAATGTAACATGTATATCTAAAAATCTCACCGCTTGGTGTAAAGTGCTACTTAGGGGGTATTTATATGGATGCGAGCCAGCTCCCGGGCAAGGCCAGCCCACCTAGCCGAGGATCAGGATCTCGGTTACCCAGGCTGGGTATTTTCTCATATAAATGCAATTGACCGGGCTGGCCCGCCTACCTGGGCTGCAGGTCAAAGCTCAGTACACGCGACAAAGTTTGTCTTGAACGATATTTTTTGGACAACCTTTCATTTCACGTTGAAATTTCAAGTTGTGTTTGTTCATGTGTTGGTTAACAAGTACGATCGTACTTGTTAACCAGGAACTGGCTGAGTTTTTTTAAAATAAAGTTATTCATCAATAAGCAGGCTAGAAAACTCCATTTTCTCTTGTCTAATAGCGAAAAACGGGCTTTGAGAAAATCTAGCCAGCGGGTTTAAATTTAGTCAAAATTTAATGCTTAGTCGCTGGTCCATGACTGCACGATTTGTGTTAACAACAATACAACTGACATGTCTTTGTTATGGTTTGCGTTTGTCTGTGAATATTAATGAATGCATATTATTCTTCTACGCGTACAGTCAAGAATTGCTTGTACGTTGCCCCGCCTAAATCGAAAATCAAAAATCGGACACCGTCAGTCGATGAGGAATATCGTTTAAAATCATCGTGTCAAATTTCATGACGATCGGACTCGACTTTTAATGCCTTAGACTTTTTTCGAAGGGCGTCGCCCCCTAACAAGAAGAAGAAGAAGAAGAAGAAGAAGAAGAAGATTAGCAGCGATTGGGATTTGGGGACCAGTTCCTGGTCCAAAAATTGAAAACATACTTGTAAAAACGTGATTTCGGGCATCGTGGAAAAATAATTACAGTTAGCTTGGTAAACACACCAGCCCGGGTAGGCAGGCTAGCCCTCTTCATGTAAACACCGATGAAATCAGCTTGGTTACGCGGACCAGGGTACCCAGGTCGCCTCCATATAAACAACCCCTAACCCCCAAAATTGTTTTCATAATTACAAAATCTCAAAGGTAATTGGTGCGAACATATCTGGTTAACAAGCTTGGGATTTTATATTATACCTCAACTATAAATTGTCCAATCAAAAGCTAGATTTGTACCACGTGACCAGTCAATTTAAACTCGAATTCCACGCTGCGGAGGGTATTCATCTCGAGTATCACGCGCGAAGCCAAATACCACGCACGAAAACCAAATAACACGCGCGTGTTATTTGGTTTTCGCGCCATATAACCAAATAAAAGATGAATTTCAAGACAGCATTCAAGATTGTTTCGGTATATTGTATCATTTATAGACTTTCCGCTCGGGGAATTCGTCTAAATATTACCCCTCGGGATATATCATCCCTCGGGGTAATATTTCGTCGAATTCGCTCGCTCTGGGTCTATATAAGTATTGAGTGGCATTATTTCATTAAAGTGCCTATGAAACGAAAATTAAGTTTGTTTTATTTGAAAGAACTTTTAAAATAATGAAGAATATAAATTTACAGTTCTTTCATATTTCACTTTGTTCTTGAGATATTTAGACTTATGTGATATTCAAATGAGATAGCTATGACGTCAAGGGGTTTGCAATACATTTTAACATATTGGAAAATCGTGTATATCTTTAAGATTATCAAACGAAATCACCTGAAACTTTGCATGTGGATACAAACCACTAAACTGGAGAACATCGTTCTAGTTTCAATGTTGCAATAGTAATAATATAGTTCCCAGACCTCTAAGTCTCTTTGTCAAAAATCTTTGTTTTCTGACATAGCTATGTGTTGCACCAAAGTTAAACTTCAGTTTAGAATTGGTTAAGTCAGTGAAAATATGCTAAACCAGTACCAACCCGCAAATGTTTGGGACGGAAGAGAAAACAAATTATTTTATTTTAGAAATCAAGATGTCTGAAAACTAATTTGTTACCATGGCGACCATAAAACTAGAACGATGTTCTCCAGTTTAGGTGTCTGTATCCACATGCAATGTTTCAAGTGATTTCGTTTAATAATCTTAAAGATATACACGATTTTCCAATATGTTAAAATGTATTGCAAACCCCTTGACGTCATAGCTATCTCATTTGAATATCACATAAGTCTAAATATCTCAAGAACCAAGTGAAATATGAGAAAGCTGTAAATTAATATTCTTCATTATTTTAAAAGTTCTTTCAAATAAAACAAACTTAATTTTCGTTTCATAGGCACTTTAAGCTAGTTATAAGCTTGTTGTCAACCTTGTATGATTGAGTTTGAATCATTCCATTAATCAGCTAAATGAACATGGTTTAAACATTATTATCTCACTTTATAAAAACAGGTTGGACTTTTAACAACCTTTGCTATTCTTTTACATGAAATTCCTCATGAGGTACTTATTCAATTTTCCCTACAAAAATGTTATTAAATTACTGCAATTGTATCAGTACAAGGTTAATGTGTACTACAATATCTCTTTCTTTATCTAATATAGATTGGGGACTTTGCTATTTTGTTAAAATCTGGTTTCAGACGATGGGATGCAGCCTATGCACAAGTAATATTGTAGAGCAATCGAGATTATTGTGTTGTAATGTAATTGTAAAATTGTCAATGCATTTGTAAATATTGAGATTTGACATTTTGTTAAGATCCTGACAGCCACTGGTGGATTATTTGGTGCCATCTTTGGCCTTGTAGTTGCTGAACCTGGTATGATGAATTCAATTTTACTTTATTATAACACATTAAATAAACAGGAAATTTGTAACTTTACAACTAACAAACTCAACATGCCTAAAATTAACTCAACAAAATGAGTTAATTTTGGGCATGTTGAAATAAAACCGATATCCACTTGCCACTGATCACGGCTTTTGAGGCTTTAAATCGGTAACGACGTATCATGGAGAATCAAACTCGTACCGAAAACTAAAAAGCTTCGGTGCAACGTACTCTTATTCCAAAAAAACATATCAAGAAGCTTTTAAAACTACAAACTCCTTTTGCAAATTCGCAATTATATAATAATATACTATAGCGAACATATTTATCCTTAACGCACGTACGCATTTGCGTACCTATTTTTTCTATACGCCATTAGTAGCGTCATTATTTGCTGACGCTAAGTACAAACCACTATCACATCAAGATATAATACCATATTTATTCTATAATACCTTTGAATTGACACATCAGAAATTCAACTGAGTTCTCAAGATTCATAATTTACAGATGGCATTGAGCTGGTTTTAGGCTACCTGTACCTGTAGTTAAAAGGCCTAGTTTTATCAAAAATGATGAGTGTTACTCTCTAACATTCGAAATTTGAGCATTGAATTTAAGCTCTATTTTAATAGCAATTAATATGATAAACTTTTCTGCTATACACTTCAAAAAATATTTTCAACCTTATTTTCAAAGGTGATGCCATTTGTTGGGTTCTTCCTTTCACTGCTGGTGGATTCATTTATATTGCCTTGGTAACAATTGTACCTGAGTTACTTGAAGAAAACAGACCATGGTACAAAATTAAACTGTAGTACCATAGCTTATTTACTTACCATTTTACAAGTGATATTTGGCATTTCACTCGATTAAACTACATGTTCTAAGGATGTTTGCATGACTATGTATTAGTAAATGGTTTGAAAAATAAAGTAAATTGTTTGAATTATCTAGGAGTATCATTAGATATGTGAAGTTGATTGTCCAGATTGTTGTACAGTGTAGTCTTGAGAAAGACTATTGTTGGTGACTGACGTTTCGACGGCCTCAGCGGGGGTCGCCACCAACCTGTACTATCAAGTTTTGTGATTTTGCCGCTGAGGCCGTCGAAACGTCAGTCACCAACAATAGTCTTTCTCAAGACTACAACAACCTGGACGATCAACTTCGCACATCTAATGATACTCCTAGGTTCAAACCATTTACTTTATGACTGGCATGCGTTGCCCCTCACCACTGAGGTTAAGCCCTGTTGAACGGGTTAGTACTCGGATGGGTAATCATCTAGGTATACCCGTGTTGACTTCCGAGCTTCAGACTCATGTGAGTAGAATTGTTGATTCTCTCCTGTGCTTCGAGGATTTTTCTCCAGGTTCTCCAGTGTTCCCCTCTGTAAAATCACGCTTAAGATTCCAGGAATAGTGGTAGCGCTCACCCCTACCTTTGGGTAGCAGCTAAAGATAGAGAAGCCTACGGTTCTCCTCCGGCTACGGCCGCTCAACAACAAAAAAACATGTAGTGTGATGATTATGGGCTATGTGAGGTAAATTATATGATTTGATGGAATGGACAGATGAAGGAGATGAAGGAGCACACTACAGAACTAGTTAAGAGGTGGTTTGGGCATGTGGAAAGGAAGAACGATGGCTACTGGGTGAAGAGATGTGTGAGAATGGAGGCGGAAGTGTGGAGAAGACTATGGAATGAGGAAATGTATATACTGTACTAGTGTTAGGCAAGGGCACCCCCCACATACGAGCACGACGAAAGCTTAACCATATTAAATATTTTTACACAGTAGCTTTTGGCCTCATTCGATTTTAAGCTTTTATTTCACTCAACATGCTACTGAAGGACAACTTCATCCGAATTAAATGATGAATTTAAATGATGAATTTGTTTGTCTTTGTTCTTTGTATAATCAATAAATCAATCACTTTCTCTTGTAGGGAATCTTTCAAACAACTCCTCTTTTTAATTGCTGGCATTGCAGCCATGGGACTTGTGTCACTAATACACTGAGAAGAGAATATGGTATAACTTGAATGAATTTTAACAAGATCTGGTTTCCCTGTAAGGCAAACCACATGTATCACTGGCAGGCAGAGGCATAGTGAGGGTGCACTTAGCTTCAATTGATTTTGTCTACCCAATTAACAAATTTAACAAAAACAATATAGATATATATATATATATAAAACTATATATATATATATATATATATATATATATATATATATATATATATATATATATATATATATATATATATATATATGTATATACATATATATATGTACATACATATATATATATATATATATATATGTACATACATATACAGTACATGTATATAGTCATAATGTCCAGTTGTAATAAATATAGTGTGACATACAGGGGTATCACAGTCCATAAAATCCTAACCACAAATGTGTCGACTGCAGCTTGCTGTGTGTCAACAAAGACAACATTGGTGTATGACACCCCCTTTACTATACCTGTGGCTGCAAGTTTGTCACCACTTAGTGTCTTTATTGTTGCAATCATATAGTTCACTTTCATAATAGCGACCGATTTAAATCATAGGCGGATCTAGGGGTGGGGTGCAGGGGGTCGCACACCCCCCCCCCCCCGAGAAAATTAGCACCCAGAAAAAGTCAGCATCAACCAGTGTATATTAAAATTTTCCATGATTTATGGCATTTTTGACATAATTTAAGGTGGTGGTGGATGGGTGTACCCCCCTGAAAAATCTGCACCCCGATTTAAATATTATTTTATTTGCATCTAAATTAGCTTTTCTGCCCTCGTTTGTGTGTCTGTAATTCTAAAGAATCTTTGCTTCCAAACGAGGCTAAAAAGGCTAATTTCGATACACATAAAAGAATATTTAAATCGGTCGCCATTATGAAAGTGATCTATGGAAACCAGTCAAATTTCTGAACAAATTTATGCATTTATTAAAATAAATGCAGTGATTGAAATTGAATTGTAGATGCAAAAATTTGAATCACTGGACTTTTACCATGCTGTTAGGGTAATATAATTGTAGTGTAATCACTTGCCATTCGTATCAATCGACAACAGCAAATTATAGATAATTTCTCTGTTCCAAAGGAATGTATTTTATTTTTTGCTTGCTGAGAAGTATTCTCGGATATGTTTATTTTTTCTCCCAAATAACTATTTTTTTAAATTTATTTTTAAATACCTGTAGTATAATCATCAACATCCTATACAATGTTTTAAGTGCGACACATTTAGTTTAATTTATAATAATGGTATTCAGATATTGTAAATTAGTTTGACCAATACTGTTATTCAATAGTATTGTCATGAATTATTGGTGTTTTAAAAATGTGTAGTGTCTTTTAATGATCATCAAATTGAAATAAAGAAAATTCCTTTTAAACGTTGATTGCCAAGTTTTACCACGGATACAAATCAAATATCTAACAAGACGCCCGCTAGGCGTTAACTCGGGCTAACCCACTGCGTGATTTCGCACGCCATGAATATAAATTCTGAAAACAGATTTGGAATTACCGAGTCCAGTTACATCACATACGTCTCTATTATATTACGGGAACGTGCATACCCTTCGTAAAAACGGTTTGTACTTAAAAAATTAGTCGGCAATATGAAGGCTGCTTCGTCGTAGAGTTTGTGAACAGTCAATATTTACTCGATTTCAATTCTAAAAACAGATTTGGATTTGCCGAATCGAAGTATACGTAACATACGTGTCTTCAGGTAATATTCAAGATCACGGACCAACCCGTTTCGAAATCGCTCGTCATCTTAACGTGTGCAGTTGTAAGCCGATAGTGTGCGTATTCACGATCAACACAGTTGTCACTTGCTGATTAAGTCAGATACTTTCAAAATCTACCAACAGTCAGAACAACTCGATGAAAAGCAAAGCTGTCGAAAGAAAGAACTATTGGCTATTGACCCGCAACATGCCTTACGGTTCGCAAAAGAAATATTATTGCGCAATTTTGCAGATTTGTGGAACCCCAAAAATACGACGACGACTAATGAAGCCGAAGCCTAGACTCGCGCTACCACAGGTATCCCGAGTAAAAAGGTTGGTGTAACGTTTTGAGCGAAGGCCATTCGTCAGAGAGTTTCACTCTATGTCTACGACTATTTACACGCTATTTCAGCAGTACACCAACCTTTAGCTACATGTCTGATTTTCCTGAGATTTTATCTCATCCTGAAAATTTCCTTTTCAAGTCAGGATTTCCTGATATGGTATCCCATAATACAAATCGCTTGTGCGTACTATTGTTGTTGTGGTGAATATTGTTCATGTTGTGATGTCATCACCAAAAAATAGGTCCGCGATGCAAACATGTGGCTACTTTATGAAACAACAAGACTACGTTATCTAAACTGTGGAAAGGAGTAATCCAAATCTGTGATCTATTACTGACTTACTATTAGTATCATTCATTTATACTAGACTGTGACATCACATCAATGATAATCAACATTCAACAATTCTTGGACGAGCAGATCAATAATTTGCCGAATGGCGGAGTCAAATAAGGGAGGATTCAGAATTTATCGAGATGGGGTCATGATTTTTAACAGTAGGTTGAGGTAAGGTGCAGGGGGATATAAAAAAGTTTGTTGGCAAAAAATATTTTTAGAAGTATAGGATAAATACCGAGAACGGTACCCTGGGTCCCCGATGGATTTATCTGGCGTATTGAAGGCAAAGCCGATGTTGAGGAATTTATCCGTAAAACACATAGTCCGATTGAAAGAGGTTTCCTCAGAGAACCCCAAGGGAGAAGAATATAGATATATTCATAATAGGTATGAATTTTCTTGTTTGGTGCAGTGGTTCTGTTGTGAAGCGAACCATAGCGAACGTGTTTCACAATGGAAGACGAGGAAAATGACGAGAATATTCTTAAGTCGAATGCACGGGATTTTATGAAATAAAAAGACTTCAAAGCAACGTTTGAATAAAAGTTTATTACAAAACTTCAGAAGTAAGGTTCATTGAATATATGTACGGACTTCTACAAGTTTGTTTGAATGATTAGCATGTATAAATAATATTCGGAATTCTTACGCATGCGCATTGATTTAGTATAACTCCCACATGCATTTTATGTTGAACGGTCAGTGTCTGTCCTGACTAAACCAACAATTTTCCAGACAAAAATTCGCTTCTAACTACCAGCGTACTCAACTCGGGACAGTTGTGGTCCTATGAATTTGGGAATTATAATTCATAGGGACTATATATTCCCTGCCACGTATGTAAATCAGCTAAAATCATAAAGCCTAGTTTACAAGTAAGAAAGGAGTTCATCTACCCTATTTCCCTTGGGACTATTCAAAAGCCGCCGCCAGCTTTTAAAAATTCTCTTTTGTTCTTGGCAGGTTTCTTCGTTAGATAAAACCCTCAAAAGGACAAAGGAAACCGATTTCATCGTGTTTTAATATCAGTTTATACTATGTCCCTCATTACAGTATAAATCTGCGAACTATAATGCACTATTATGTGGGGTTTTAACGGGACTTTGCCGAGGAAATACAAGGTTTTAACAAACAGCCGGGATTTTAACACTGACCTTTGACATGAAAAAGCGGGGGGGATGGTGCAGCCGGTCTGGGAACTAATCGATCAAGCATGATCAGACGCTTCAGACGAAAAAGCTGACGAAAAAGGAAATCCTACTATTAAATTCAAACTTTTATGCTTTTTACAATTAGACTGTTATTGTTGATTTCACATTCGATGTGTCGGTTTGAAAGATCCAAAGGGTTCGTGGTTCTCATGCCCAAAGTACAACCCTATGCGCAATTAACAGAAGTTATAAAAAAAAAATTGTGTTCTGTTTGTTGTTTGAAAACTGTGAAAATCAGGGAAAACTAAATCTTTATGCCCGGGTATTTTAACAACTGAACGGTATTTTTGAGCCGGGTCGTTTTTAACACTCGTCTATTAATGATGATCTCAGTTATGGCCGAAAGATGACAATGATTATATAACTCAAAAATGTGTTTATTATAAAACGTTAGGTATTCATCATAACTGTTGAAAGAATGCCATGCAACAAGCAAATTAGTGACCTTGAATGACGAAGAACTATTAAGAAAAGAAGTCTAACTGATCTGGCAGACGGGCTAACAACTTGGCTCACTAGATTTCTGTAAAATTTAGTACTGAAAAGCTCAGATGAAAGTTTATAAATTTAGCATTGTTTATGAAGGCGATAGATTTTATTTTTCAGTGTATATCTCTTATTAGGCCTTTCAATTTTTTCCGTAACCCCACCTTCTTCTCGTCAGAAATTGACATAACCCCTCCTTTATAATTTTATAACCCCTCCTCAAAAACATCTACCCCTTACAACCCCAGAAATAATGACCGCGCTCGTCTGTTGTTGTGGGTTTAGGCAGGTCAACGAGTCTGCTTCAAGGGCATGGTTACTTAGAAAAAAGGTTAGTAGAACTTTCTATTTTCTTCTCGACCTTGTACCGTCTTAGGTAACGACAGTCCGAGAGATTTTGCCAAACATCGTCGGGAATAGGAGCCTTCGTTTCCCAAGATCTTTGCCTCAATGCCAAGGGGAAGCGACGTTGCGAATAAATGGCCGGCAGCGTCAATGGCGGAAGCAGTTTGGCAAGCGGTATTTCTGTTTTCTTTTCTTCTTGAAAGCCCATGTTCTCTTCGTCTTCGACAGAGGCTTTTTTGCTGCCACGAACATGTCCATCTTCAAAGAAAAATGACGGTAATGCGGTAAAACTTCTCGCTGAAAGACATTGGCTGGCTGCATAGAAAGCGGCATTTGAGAAAGCTTTGCCTTTTTTGGTATCTTTTCTCTCGACAGGCGAAAACATTTTTCGTCTCATTTCGAATTCGGAGGTACTTCTCGAGACGAGTTGTTGAATCAGTTGCAGTTTCGATTCAAGATTTCTCGCCTTTTTCTCTTCGTCAACACAATCTCTTCTACCAAAATCTGCTGGGCTAAGAAGATTTTTCTTGAACTTGAGAAACGCTAACTCCCTGAAAATGGTCTCTCTTTCAATAAGAAGCATTTTTTGAATGTTTATGAGCCGAGACCCATCAAACTCGTTTGCAACTTGATCAGATAATTCCTTCTTGGTCCCTCGCCAGTTTTTTAAACCACCGATTGACATTGTAATTTCTTGTTTTGTTTTCAAGCTCACAGTATAAACCAGGGCGCTTATATATAGGGCGGTGAAACGGCAATGGGCGAGCTGATCGATGTGTGATGCGGGGACTGGTTATGAGTTTGAACCTCTGGGAAAAACCAAAACAAACATGGCGGGTAATGCAATTGTAGAATACATGTAGAAGACACTGAATTGTGTTTGGACGAGGATATTATGGATAGCGAGGTTAACCTTTCTGATCAATATTACTTTTCTGTTGATTCGGCTACTATATTTTCTGATATAACTAACAAGAATTCGGAGTTATTCCTGCAAACAAAAACGCTCGCCAAAATTTACGACCCACTGTCAAACGAGAAGAAAGTAAACAATGGCCTTGAACACATTGTTAGACGTTACAAAAACTTATATTATAAAAGAGTTTCTGAAAAGTATATTAGCGATATTTAAACTTTGTTTTTCCGAAACAGTATTGGATAGGACTTGGCTCTGTTTTTATAAAACCATTTTCAAAATCAGCGACAGGTTGCTGTCTATCGTTTCCATTTCTTGAACCATTTTATTTCGCTTACAAGGAAAAATAATTTGGGCGGCGTATAACCTCTGGGACCAGGCTAGCCTTTTGCCGTAATAGTATCACATATTTTTCTTTTTAAAAGTAAAGTTTAATCACTCTCAAATTAAAAAATGAAAAGAAAAACAACTTGCTTACGCAAGATATTTATCTTTGTATGCACACGTTATCACTCGGCCATGTTCGATAGAATACATATCTTGCATTGAATTTGTGGTTTGTCAATTTTGATATTGAATATAATGAAACTATCAACTCAAATTTTACTTTTTTGAACAAAACTTAACAATGAGTCATGTCATCTATCTGATAACAAATTTATAAGGCGCGGACAAAATTTTATAACTGCATGCGCTCGGTATACATCCAACAAGTTGTGTTATGATAAAATGATCAAGAAGTGAAATTTGTTTAGATTTTACGTTTATTCTTATGCAATGCTTGAACAAACACTATAAAGTCATTGGTATATTTACCAAGAATAATGACATAACGAAATTAACACTTGTGTTTACTTATCTTCCAACAACTGAGGGCATAAATACGAAAGTCTTAAGCCATAATAATGCTTCAACTCTGACCGTTTTATCTGCAAACCATCAACTCCGATTTTTATGAAAATTTAAGAATATAACCGTACTAATGTTATCTTCAACCTACCTGAATATCTTGCCGCGGACAAATAATAAACATGCTTTGAATTCGTGCTGAAATTTTCCCTCCACAGAAGTCATCGAAAAAAGCAGTCGTTATGCATAATCAGATCTCTATAGTACAACTTTTTAAGCAAAATAAGCCCCCATACGTTAAAAGTATCAGTACTTAACATGTACATGATAAAATATCCGTCCAAAATTACATAGTGATGGAAACACCAGCCATAATTTAACAGTACTAGAAACACGACTTTTGCACGAGTTTTCCTCAAGAAGACGCTCGTGCCAGTCCACTTCCGCATCACACATCGATCAGCGGATATGAGCGCGTTGCACCGCCCTATATATAAGCGCCCTGGTATAAACTTTATAAACTAATTTGTGAAGGTTTTCTACGGCGCCAAGGTTGACGTATCCCCACCATGTTCTGACAGGTCCTTCAGTGCCTTGTTTTATCCCAATGTGTCCTTAGCTGCTGCACGCAAA
Organism: Chrysogorgia sp. JL179-B06; assembly: GCA_035772405.1. NCBI lineage: Eukaryota > Metazoa > Cnidaria > Anthozoa > Scleralcyonacea > Chrysogorgiidae > Chrysogorgia > Chrysogorgia sp. JL179-B06. The sequence goes on from JAYKKM010000237.1 coordinate 1,502,935, forward strand.
ATAATATTTTGGGCTCGCATTTTGAGTTTTCCTAAGTAACCAGGCCTTCTTCAAAATGGCAGCCAATATTGGGTTAAAGGGGAACTCTAGTCCCAACACAATTAAGGTTTAAATAAAAGATCATACCTGTATTAGATTGTTCCTGAATTATCTCGGCATAAATGTTCATAGTTAAGGAGAAATTGTTCGCCAAAGTTCGCGATTTTTAAAAATTTGGACGCCATGTTGTTCTTTCACGAGCAGACGCGGATTGTCAGCGGTTTCACCTTTGTGACGTAGTCCAGTGCTTTTACTTAATCGCGGGAAATTCAAAAAAAAAAATTTGCGCACAAAAAATAAACAAAATGCCGCACTGCATGGTTCCTTTGTGTACAAATGGATGGCGAAAGACCAAAGTTCGACGAAGTCACAGCATCAACATTATTCGTGACGAATCGCCCTTGACAAAACTCAAGAAGCACTGGACTACGTCACAAAGGTGAAACCGCTGACAATCCGCGTCTGCTCGAGAAAGAACAACATGGCGTCCAAATTTTTAAAAATCGCGAACTTTGGCGAACAATTTCTCCTTAACTATGAACATTTATGCCGAAATAATTCAGGAACAATCTAATACAGGTATGATCTTTTATTTAAACCTTAATTGTGTTGGGACTAGAGTTCCCCTTTAAGGTTAGAAAACTCGTTAGGCGGGGGGTTAGGGTTAGGATCTTTGTTGTTTTGGGGTTAGTGGTTATTTACATGGCTAAGTGACAAAATTCTGACGATTATATACTGGCGGCCATTTTGAATAAGGCCTGGTTACACAGGTAATTTAAAAAAACGAGCCCAAAATATTATTATGCGTGCTGCACGTCTATTCGCTCACCAATTGAAGGCGGGTGGGGGGGGGGGGGGGATAGGGTTGGGATTAAGGGTTGGATATGCTGTCTATTTTAATATAGCATGAAGTTTTATCAATTTTATCAATGCACTATTTTCTTGTCTCGCCTCATATCTTAAGTTATAAATACTCCTAAAATATATGAGCAACCGAAATGTAAAATTATTATAGCATCAACCCAAGTCAGTTTTAGGGTTAGGATTAGGGATTGGTTTGTATTTCGGTTTGTTCATATATCGAGAAAGCGCCTACGATTGCCATGTTGATGTAGGTATTAATTCACTGAGAAGCGTTTACACACAATTACATACGGCCAGCATGAACTGTGGTAAGGAAAAATCGTGTATATGGGGATTTAGGAGAGGATTTCCAGATAAAAGTCTGCTGCTATGAGGGATTAGTTGATAGATGAAAATTCTTTAAGTAGAGTAAATTGTTCCAAGTTTGTAACGGCAATACTCTGACGGACATCGGCCGTTATAAAACGAACCTGTCAAGAATTAAATAATGAAGGAAAAATGAGTGTGAAGAGAAACAAAGTGAAGAGAGTTCAAGTGTCTATGCAATGAAAAATTTAGTTGTAAAATAACTCTAATTTACCATTAGCACATGGAATCGTTTGATGATTTGCATATTTGATGTCATTGGGTGCATCCACGCACATGCACCTGCATTTCAAGATATTACATAATCTCAAGGATATATAAGCGTTTTCAATAAGTTATTATGCAATGTGATGCATAGTAAACAAATGTTAGTATCTCAAGAGTGAAGTGAGATATGAAAAAGTTGCAAGTGGTTAGTCTGTATAGTTTCAAGAGTTCTTTCAAATAAAAGAGTTATTTTACAACTGAATATTTCATTGCATAGGCACTTTAAATTAGTGTCTATAAACCCTCCACAGTTTTAGCTTTCTGTGTAGAAGATGCAAAAACAGCTTTACGGTATCTGCTCTTGTACTCCAGAAATAACGTTTTAATTCTCGTATTTTATACTTCTGGACACCACAATTTTAGAGTTTGCTCGACGGCTCAAACTCCGTGTTCAGCGGAAGTTTCTTTTCAATTTTGATGTCATTGAGTGATATGTACTCTGGCCTGGCATTGATGAGCAAATACATTGCCCTCCTACCAGTCCACTGGTTGTGGGATTGTCTAAGCGCATGCGTCTAACAGTCAATTTCTAATCCCACATGCTTAGTCTGTCTCACTACCCTGCTAATCTAGCGCATAGGGATGGCTAGATAACAGATCCGGAGGGTTAGGACCTTTGTTTTTTGGGGTCGGTTACAATCCAATTAATTAGAAGGCTGGTACGAGGGTGCAACGTGTCAGCTATTTTCTCGTTAATTCACTCTATTTGCTAATCAATGCCTTCTATTTGCGCCTCTTTATAAGAAATACGTACTAGATACCGCTATCCATTGAGTGCTAGGAACAAAAGCACTGATCTCTAAAGACTGGATCGAACAACTATTGTTTGGATGCTGCGAAAAAATGAAGCCGGAAATATTTCGCGGCGGCCATCTTGAAGGGACCACGTTATATAGTTTTACTGCAGGCGACAGAGACTATCTGTCTCTGATCTTTTATGATCTTAAAATGAATCAGTTGTCGAAAGTTTTCCCGTAATTTAAAACACAAATAACGGCCCATTACAGTAATTATGAAGCCGGGAATATTTTGCGGCGGCCATATTGGAGTGACCACCGCGGTCACTGGCACTGCAATATGGCTGCCACGCGCTAATTCCGGCTTCATATTTACTGTTATGGAGATGCAGTTTATATTCTATATTATGGGAAAACCTTGGATAACTGATTCATTTTAGCATCTGGAAATATCAGAGAAAGAAAATCGCCTATAGTAAAACTATATAACGTGGTCCCAACAAGATCGTCGCCACGAGCTACTTCCTGCTTCGTTTTCTGAAAAATAGTTTCTCGATCCAGTCTTTAATTAGAGATCAGTGAACAAAAGACAAGCACCGCTGTACATCGAGTTTGAGCTGTCCAACAAACTCTAAAATGGCGGCGTCCAGAAGCATAAAATACGAGAATGAAAACGTTATTTCTTGAGTATACAAGAGCAGATACCGTAAAACTATTAACATTTCTAAACATTATACTAAAGGCCTTTCATTTAAACGTAATTTGTTTTTTGACTACAATTCTCATTTAAGAATTAAGGGACGAAAGTCTCATGAGAGTTATTTGACAATGTCATTAAATGGTCAATAAGTTCGCCTGGCCTCACACGCAACTTTGTATGTCTATTTTACATTGAAGATTTCACCGAATCGATTTTTGTTTCTTTTGGAAAGAAACATTACACGACTAGGGGCTATAGACACTTTAAAATACAAGTTAGACGTACCAGCTGGGTAAAAAAGGAAGATTCTTTGGGTTTCTCGACGTATTTCCCATAGTTATCGAGGTTGTCCTGGAGTTTTAGCGTTAGAGTGTCGTAATTTCCACGAATTACTTCAAGAACCTATGAGAATAGGGTAAACATTTGAGGACAAGAGACTGAATAGGGTAGGGAATTAGGTAGGGTAAAGTACAGTAGCGAAGTTGGCCATAGCAACTGGTCATGCTATGCAAATTATGAAACGATTTACATTTTCAGATCTTCAGAAATGTATTGTTTTCAAAATATGCAGATGTTTAAAAATTAGCATAGCGTGACCAGTTGCTAAGGCCAGCTTCGCCACTGGTAAAGTATAGAGTAGAGGAGATTAGAGAGCAGAGCTGAGCTGTGCTGAGCAAAGCTGAGCTGTGCAGAGCAGAGCTGTGCAGAGCAGAGCTGTGCAGAGCAGAGCTGTGCAGAGCAGAGCTGTGCAGAGCAGAGCTGTGCAGAGCAGAGCAGAGCTGTGCAGAGCAGAGCAGAGCTGTGCAGAGCAGAGCAGAGCAGAGCAGAGCAGAGCAGAGCAGAGCAGAGCAGAGTAGAACTGAGCAGAGCAGAACTGAGCAGAGCAGAACTGAGCAGAACTGAGCAGAACTGAGCTGAGCAGAACTGAGCTGAGCAGAACTGAGCTGAGCTGAGCTGAGCTGAGCTGAGCTGAGCTGAGCTGAGCTGAGCTGAGCTGAGCTGAGCTGAGCTGAGCTGAGCTGAGCTGAGGAGGGCAGAGCGGAGCGGAGCTGAGCAGAGGAGTAGATCCAAACCTGTTCAGACGTCAACGAAGATAAGTGATTCACTGCTGCCCAGGAATCGATCTTTGGTGTAAAATGATTGATAATGGCTCTAAAATACACCAAATCGTAAAATTATAAGCTTGTCGTACAACTGCAGGTACTGTATATCCATGTAAATGTCAAATTGTCAAAAGTAGGTTCTTACCTAATATTTACTAAACTACTAGCAAGAGTATTCGCACATTGCTTCATTTGTTTGGTATCTGTTCCGTTTGTTGAGTAGCGAAGAGCTATAACAATGGATAAGAAAAAAGTGACATGATGACTACTTCAATCACTGTTACGTCATCCGCGGGGATGGCTAAAAGGGATAGCTCAAAATGATCTTTCTGTTTTTGTCTGGTCATTATTTTTCGTTAGGTTAGGGTTAGCTACGATTTAAGGTTAGGATCAAGGTTAGGATTAGAATCTCTAGAAAATGTGAAGATACACTACAACACAATACAATACAAAGACTTTATTTAACGAGGGTAAATCACATAATAGTGTAATACACTAATAAACTTGTGGCCCTCAAAGTAGCAAGCTACTATTACATATATGAATATTAAAATATATGTTGAAAACTACAATATACTACAATCGATGATAAAAAAATGAAAATTAAATTAAAACAAAACATTATATATATATATATATATATATATGGATTAAAATGATAAAGGGATAATTGGTCATCAATGATTTGTTTACGATAGGATCTTTTAAATCCCTTAAAAGAGGGTTTCTTTTTCAAGTGTAATGATAAGCTGTTCCATATAGTTGCACTGCTGTCACATTGAACGTCCTACCGCCTCGTTCATGAGTTTATACTTCGAGCAAATAAAATTATAATTAGAGTAACGAGTGTTTCTGTTATGAGTTTCACAATTTATTTTTAAACTGTTCATTGAGTAAGTAGGAACACTGTTCTGGATACGTTTATAAACCGCTGAACATTTGCATGGCCACCTTTGCTTCTTCGTAAAATGATGTCCATTGTAGTTTGTTGAATAACAGTGCAGACGAAGTTCTTGGTTACCCTGGCTGCTCTTTTCTGTAAGCGCAAAACGTTCAGAAGATTTTCTTTACTACAAGTGTGCCACACCACATTTACACAGTTCATTACAGGCTTTACAAGTGAATTATAATATAAAATTATTTGTTTAAGAATGGTCCTTTGACTCCTTTTGAGTCATCCCTTTTAGCCTTTTCGCAGCATCCAAACAATATAGAGATACCTAGTACCATTTTTTTGGATGTCTATTTTACAGTGAAAATTTCACCAGTTCCCTTTAGGACATATTTCTGGTCTCCCTACTTCAGAAATAAGCATTAAACTTGGTTAGGTTTAATCACTCGAAATAACGGGGCGTCAGCGGTCACTCACCGCTCATTTCACGGCAGGTCAGCAGCATGACCGGTCACATTATTTTGGTCAAATTAGTTCTACCAGTGAACTCATTTTCTTTTACCTTGTAAACGTTTTTATAGCATTAATTTAATATGCACTAAAGTCAGTAAATAGCTTTAACAGTTGGCGCTTTAAAAAGGCCATTTAGTTTTATTGGTTAAACAAAGAAATAAGAACTTGAAAATTATATTTCATTTGAGGGCAAGTTGTCGCACCAGGAGTTGACTTCAACTTTAAACAAGAGCCCTGTAATGGAAGTTGCTGTCAAAATGGCGGCAGCAGAAGTGACAATCGAACGTTCATGGCCTTATGTACTGATACAAAGTTATATTGTGGTCTAGTGGTTACCACCATAGGCGTAGGAACCGGGGAGGGTTGTAGTTGGGGGGCTGGAGAATTTTAAATGGGGGGCTGAGGCCCCCCAAAAAAATCAGGACAAGCATTTCCAAATTTAATAGTTTTTTCCCAATATTCTATTAGTACGACTATGGAGGCTAAGAGAGAAGCTACTTAAGGTAATCTATCTACGGGCTTCATCTACACGAGATTTTACAAACGGTGTAGCCTGCAGTGTTAGCCCCTAAACCCTTGCCACGCGAGTGTTATATTGGTTCCCAGACCCTTCTGTCACTAGGCGCAATAAATGGCGTCACATGGTAAGAGGCAGCAGGTAAGATTGGATTCATTTGAACAATTAGATGAAAAGGTTTGCTCAAATTGCTGCAAATTGTCTTTCCGAGCTTCTAGATTTCAAAATTTACCGGGGGAGGACCCCCGCAACCCCATCAGTTTTACAAGTACATTTAGTGTTCAGCCTAAGAATACGATATGATTACCTTGCTTATCGACTTCAGACCCCCCCCCCCCCCAACTTTAAATCCGTCCCTACGCCTCTGGTTACCACACATATCTATGAGCTGGGAGACACAGGTTCAAATTCTGGGTCGGACCTCCACTCAGAGAAAGTGCTGCCTTTGTAATAATATCAGCAAATGGTAAGACTTTCAGGTCTTCTCGGATAACCACTTTAAATCGTAGGCCCTCGGAACCCCTATCAATTGGGCTTTAGCCTGTTGGGGTATTCCGTTCACCAAAGAGTGATAATTCTAATAAAACTTAAAGATATTTGTTTTTAATGCAGAAATTAAAGAAAGAATAGCTGACCATTCAAATTTTAGATCTGACCGCCTGAATTCACGTCTGACCGCCAACTTTGCCAAAATTATTTCAAGCGCTTAGGTTTATAGGCAGTTTAAATGTTGATGCATCATATACAAATATCTTCAGTTTTCTTGTACTTACCCATAGAATATAAGTTGTCAAATATCTGATGAACACGGATAATCTCATAGTACAGCTCGTCGTAACATGTAGGACTGGGCAGGAAGGTATCACCGTACGTAATAAATAAGTTAAAAATACTGACAACCTATAATAATAATAATGAAAACTTTCATTCAATTCAATCAATGACGTATTAGGAGCAAGTCTCAATACTCTTACAACAATATATTCTTAATGTTACTTATAAAATTAATTACAGTTTCATTATAAGATAAAGCCCACTACATATTATATTATCACTATGAACAAAAAACTATTAATTTAAAAAAAGAAAGGTCTTAAGTGCTGACTTAAATCTACTTAAAATATCAATGCTTCTAATTTCCTGTGATAATGAATTCCACAGTTTTGGTGCGGCAACTAAGAATGTTCTGTCTCAATGAGTCACTGTTTTGGATTTTGGATCAAGTAGCAGATTTCGGTTAGATGATCTTAAAGAACGAGTAGGTTTATATTTAGTTAGTAAATCAGTAATATAAATAGGTGCCTGGCCATGTAAAGCTTTGAAAGTAATTATCAGCTTATTAAAATTTCTAAATTGTTCAGATAACAGAACAGATAACAGTACAGATTCTAATCGCATGTGAAAAATTAATTTTACTTAAACACCTCGGAAGATTATAGGAATTTCCGGTGACGTCATGATGACGTCATCACATGGCATTACCAAACCAAAGAGAATTGCCTACCCACATACCCACATGGGTGATGGAAAGATGATCTACACAGTTATACAAGATACCTTGTAGGCAAGATTAAAAATGTTGACTTTCGACATCAGGGTTGTCTCATTGGCCAAAATAAACTTCAAGAAATTCATGAGCGCCGTCCAGAGGTTGCCCCAGGAATACGCCAGTCGAACACGACATCGTTTTTGGTAGCAAAGAGTTCGATGGATGATACCAAAAGCTTTGCTACAAACGCAAAAAAAACAACATGTGAACCATGAAAAACTAAGGAAACTAAGAGTAGTAAAAAAGTAGAGTGCTGCGTAGAGAGTGTTTTGGATATATAGCAAAATGAAAAGGTGGTAAACTGACAAGATTTTTAGTGACGAAATACTGACGTTTCAAGCGGAGCCCTTCATCAGAGTAAGACGAGATGAAATAAAATAAATAGGGCTTATATATATATATATGTCAAAAGGTGTCACAAGTAGAAAGTAGCCAATCAAATGCACGGGAGATAAACAAACTAATAATTAATGAGATGCGAAAAGTTAAATCATTTGTTATTTACCACCTTTTCACTTTGCTAAGAAAACTATAAGGATATGTGGATCTCATTCAGGGAGAGTATCCCACCTGATAGTTTAACCATAGAAAATAAGCAGATTGATAGAGTAGATAACTTTAAAGTAGTGAGCGTTCGTTGTCAAAACAATCTGAAGTGGAATAGTCTGCATGTGGAAGAAATTACAGTTAAAGCTAATAAAAGGCTATTTATGTACGTGTGCAACGTACTAGGAGCTTAGCTATCATTGGGATCCCCAGTGATAATTTAGAAACACTTAGTGTCAGACGAAAAAAGGTAATGAAACGTGATTTAAATCGTATTATTGAAGACAAGACTCACCATGTAATAGGTTCTTGCCTGTTTTCAATACAGCTTCTAAGTATATAATCTCAGGTCTAAGCGAACTCGCAGACTAACATTACCATTATCCGGGACAGAGAGGCACAAGCAGTCATTTATTACAAGGGCCATTAGGGACTTATATTTTAAGTTTATCCTCAGAATCATTTTTCTGAGGATACGAGCTTGACGATCGCCCATGAATCTTTTCATTGGCTACGCTACTCGTTATCTAATTATCGATAGATATCGAGTAATGGCAAGTGACGTGATAAGGATGAGTTTTACGAATAAAAAAACAATGCTTGTCTCGTTTTTCAAAATAATTTTAAAGGAATAACGAACATAAGTTTGTTTTTACTAAAACTATTAGATTATTCGATTATTAGATATAATAATATAATATAATAATAATAATAATAATATAATAATAATAATAATATAATAATATATAATAATATATATATATATATTAGTAACGTAAATTATGAAAGTACTACTGAGATGAAAAAATTGTCTGTCCAATTTTGATTTTATCTAAAAGTATTTTCAAAATGAGACAGAATGGCTTTCTCAGTTTCTCAATACGTCATCTCGTTCCAGAGATATTCAGGTTTTTGAAACATGCAAATTAGATATCTATGACGTCATGGCCTCACATAGACTAAATAAAATTCATAAAATGAGGAATATATCTTCAAATAACAAGCAGAATGTTTTGAAACTTTGCACATGTATGCCAATGATGAAAGTATACACCACTGGGCACAGTGTGTTGTTGCCATGGAGATTGCTTGGTGTCAGATCTCTTCCATTTGTAAAACAAAATGTGGTTATTTCTCCTTTATCAAACAACGTTTACTGCTTTACATAGATTGGGAGATACGTACACACGTACATATTGTATTTTTGAGGTTTAAATCATCTTATTCTTTAAGAAAAAGGCAGAAATTAAGATTTTAGTTTTTTAGTTAAAAGACTCCTGTTTCCCAGCGGTCTCCATGGTGACAACATACTGAATATTTATCTATCTCAATATTTCATCTCTTTCCGGAAATACTCAGGTTTTTGAAACATGCAAATTAGATGCGTCTGACGTCATTTACTCACATAGACTAAATAATATTCACAAAATGAGGAATATCTCTTCAAACAAGCAGAATGTTTTGAAACTTTGCACATGTATGCCAATGATGAAAGTATACAACACTGTGCATAAACGATTTTTTCATCGCGAGTGAGTGTCAACCGTGACGCATTGCACGCTCGGTCGGCCATTTTTTGAAGCACAAAATTCCCTAGGTGAACTGCATCCATAAAAATCTTGTCAATCCTTGATATAAATTATTCATTTTGTCTTTCAATTGAAAGAAGATATACCTTATAGAAAGTAATTATTTCTGTATTTTTCACAAAACTCGACGTTTTCTTGACATGTCAGCCTTGAATGACGCGAAGCGTGGAAGATCAAGTGACGAGATTCAAACAAACAAACCAGGTTCCGAGACGATGTATTTGGATTGTGGATGAATAAGAAAGCCTCTATAGGGTTTTCTGAGAAGACTCGGCGAATTTCCGGAGTGTTTACCATGTCAAGTTGGCAACGAAGTACTTCAAAGCACTTCGTTATCGTATGGAAAGATAAACACAAACGCGCAATGCACGACGGTTGACACTCACTCTTTAAACTAACAAGAGTCTATATCGTAGACAAAACGCGATAATACGTATTGACTTCTCGCCACAATTTTCCTATTTTTTAACTGTTTCTTTGTTGTTTCTGTATTTATGTATACAGTATGCTGACTTATGGTGCAGTATGCTGACCACTTTACTGCTGGCCCAATGCCTAATTTTCGCGCCTTTTGTTCTTTGTATTTAGAATTGATCTGACCGTGCGGAAAATTAATTTAAATTGTCAGTATCTCGCGAAATATGAACAATAATGTTCCTAAATTGACACAGCACATACGCTTCATGATCATTGTAAACTTTTTAAAGATGTAAAACTGGACTAGTACTCTGGTTCTAGTACCAGACTCTTTTCTCACGTTCAGATCATCCAGAAATACTAGAATAATGCAGAAAACAACTTTACCTATATAAGTCAATTTGAAGGTTTTTGGTCATGTGGCTGACAACAAACTCCACCATTAGATCTAAAAAATACGATAGCAAAGTGAAAAGGTGGTAAACTGCCAAGCATTTAGTGACGAAATACTGACGTTTCGAGCGGAGCCCTTCATCAGAGTAAGTTTGTCAGAACATAAAATACGATAGTTTGTCAGAACATAATATTCTTTGAATCTATTGCCTTTTGAATCTATTGCCTTAGAGTTGGAATTGTGTCAAAAATTAGATACAACGAGAGTGCACAAAGAATTGTAGTTAAGCTGGCTCGACATAGAACATTTCATTAAATCCAATAATCCATGCATGCGTACTGAGTCACCTCGCAAGATGGTGAAACATGTTATGACGTGACAAGTTTGTTGATACAAAATCGCGTGACCATTCGTGTGTTGCGCGAGAAGTCTAGCCAATCAAGATGACACGGTGAATGCTAGTTGCTAACGCTATCTCGCGCCATCCTGCGTAATGCCATTCTGCATCATTCTGCGTATGAATTGCTGACGCCACCAAAACCTCCATTAATCAATATAAATAGGCATATTTCAGTTGAGCTATGCTAAAATCTGCCTCCACACCAAAGATTCTGTAATGGCAAAAAACCTTTTCGAGCCACCTTAAATGTACAAGTCGCCACCTCAAAGGTGCTCACAATTGTCATTCTGGTATGTAATTGATTCGATGGTATATAATGGTGAGAAGAAACCATATATCATGTGTTTTGTCCTTTCCTCGTTCAAGAATCACTTACCTAGCAAGGCACAAGCAAGAGGTCTGGAGGGTGGGACTACATCTTGGTGGCCACTCCTGTGATACAGATGCTATATATATAAATAAATATAGAATAATACATTGATGTGCGGAAATATGAAATTGAGTGTTGAGCTTATCTTACGAGTGGAAGCAGCGAACGAATGAGATATAATAAATAGATTTCCAAACATCCATGTATCTGTTTATTATATTAAAAAAATACTCCCATAGTCCCATTTCCCAACAAACATTACAGTATTAAATCTATAGACCTCTTTCATAATGGCGGCCAGTCTAAATATTATTTTATATGCATGCAAATTAGCCTTTCTGGCCTTGTTACAAAGCAAAGATTCTTACTCCATAATTCTCGCAAGCAACTCTGCAGGTAGCCTGTAATACACAGGTGTATATTCAGGCTGTACACAGGCTACTCTGCAGGCAACTCTGTGTTTTTTTAGAGTCAAATAGCTTCCAAGGCTGTGCGAGTAATGTTTTGGCTAGGATTGCAAGGAACATCCTTGGAAGCTTTGGGAAGCTTTGGGAAGGTTGGGAAGCTATTTGACTACATGGAAAAAACATTGCCCACATAACTATAAGAAGCCACAGAGTTGCCTGCGGAGGAGGCTAATTCTTGACTTTTTAGGGAAACACAAACGACATTTTTGGCGAGTACAGAGACAAACGACATATTTGGCGAGTACTGCGACAAACGAGAACAAAAATAATGGCGACAAACTGTCTGGTTGGCGTTGAGTTACCAGCAAGTTATAATAAATATCGTATTCGATGGTAAACCATCCATTAAGATGTATGTATGTAAAACTCCATAGATCCAAACGAAACATAACTATAAAAAGGGGGAATATGTTAATCGATAATATAACTTACTACTTTATAAAGTGGTACAGAAAATGTAATGTTCGTATCGTGGAGAAACGCATTAGCGTATTGGTCCTATACAACACAAGAAGAAAAGGTTACTGTAGAATGCAACACAAGAAGAACAGGTTACTACTGTAGAATGTCAGGGATATTATACGGTATCAACGATATTCAAGGGTGCAACCAGGATTTTGAATGCCCAATAAAGCAGTAAAGCCCCCTCCAATATGACGACACAATTGTACCAGGGTTCGGGGGAATGCCCTCTCGGAAAATGTTTGGGTCTATGAGTGCATTTTTTTTGCACTTTTGGGCAAAATACGAAGGTTTTAAATCACAATGTATCTCACCAATTTTAAGAAATATTTTGGCCCAAATGAGATTAGACTTTCATTTTAACATGGTTTGGAAAAGCTTTTAATAATTTGTAAAGGTATATTTGCAAAAACTATCGTAGTGATCACTGATCAGTGATCACAGGCACAGTTTCCTTTCAGGTTTTAATTACGCTAATGTGCTGACTTGTCATTGCCTTGAATATCACATTACACAATCTCCTGACAGTAGAAGACTTACATGCAGTTTTTAATTTGAACATAATAAACAATGTAGTATAATGTTTCACATGCATAGGTAACTGTCAACTACAACTTTAATTGTCCTTGGTAAAAGTGATGAATATGACGCCACTGCGATGGCATATAATTATAAATACACGATTTTACAAGACAGACTGCACAGTGATCCACTGATCCCAGCCCTTTGAGGCTTCACCAAGGAAGGTTTGAAAATGGCACGTACTACGTTGTGAATAAGTACTATTTTTATAAAATTGTAAATTCATCACGAAAATTTCCCTCTCACTCCTTGAAAATGGGGGTCGATTGCGCCCTTAACGATATTCATACATGGAATAACTGTCGGGCAATATAAGAATATAATGTAAAAGCCACATGAATATTTTACCTCTGCAATACATGTAAGAATGATAAAGCATAGTTTCGCATGACTTGCTCCATCATCCCCTAGACGATGGGAAAACATAAACATAATGCACAGCATAAGATGTTGACGTTATATTGGCTCTTTTCAAAGCACTGTGTATTACACAAAGTTCAATTTACCTTTGACATTTGCCAACACAATCGAGGAATAAGTTAAGAATGTTACGAGCAGGTTGGAGGTCTGTTGTGCCACTGATTCATCAGTCACATGCACTGTAAGGAAAAGAAATTCAACATAAACACGTCCCTGTGTTATTTTTTTAACTTCTCCCTTCCGTTCCCCTCTGTCTGCCTGTTCAGCCATCCCTCACATTGTAAGCCACAAATTACTGCACTTGTTAAGGCATTGAAAGCAGTAAATTATTGGATTATAACCGACGCCAAAACACCAAAGATCCTATCCCTAACGCCCCGCCTAACGAGCTTTAAGACATGACCCAACTTGAGCCCCCATCCTCGACTCTCTTACTTGGAGTCCTTAGTAAGTAGACTCACAAGAGAGACTAAGCGTGTGGCATTAGAGATTGACCATAAGACGCATGTGCGTGTAACAATCCCAATAATTTACTGCTTACAATAACTTACAACGTGAGGAACGGGTGCACTGTCTGTGTGTCTGTCTGTGTGTGTGTGTGTGTCTGTCTGTGGGTGTGTCTGTGGGTGTGTCTGTCTGTCGGTGTGTCTGTCTGTCTGTCTGTCTGTCTGCCTGCCTGCCTGCCTGCCGAAATAGCTTTGCATTTGCCTCCTCCGCAGGTAACTCTGTGTCTTCTCAGCTGTGCGGGCTGGGAAGACACAGAGTTGCCTGCGGACTGCGGAGGAGGCTAGCTTTGGATATGTCGGAGCTAAAATTTCGAATAATTTGCGAAAAATATTACATTCAGGGGTTTAAACGATATATCCTATCATGATGGCGGCTTCCTCAATCTGACTAATAATTTCTTTCTAATTTTAATTATATTAACATTATTTTTCCGCTTCCCCGAATGTAAATAAATTTCTCTCTGTCAGTCCGTCCGTCAGTTTACTTATTAAAGGTTCACATTGTTTCGTATCAGCAATGGTGTAGTTAACTTAATACATATGGATGCAAACAAGCACACAAACAAAGAAACAAACTTTGACACTTACCATGAGATGGTCTGTCAACAACGGGAATGGGAGAAGTTGGCGTGGTTGGTGGTGACGCTGAATGCGTGTTTGGTGTCTAGAAAATAAAGTATCTTGTAAAGAATATTTTCAACTAAAATAATTGCATAGATTTTTAGAAGTACCTATCTCACGTTTGGGAATTTTACATATTTGTAATATTTGGGTCTTCCTTAACAGAATCATAATATATCATGTCAGCCGAAAATTTCATCTTCATAGAGTTTTTGCTGTTAAAGTTATCGAATGTGATGTCACAAGAGGCATTTTTGTGGCAAGTAACAAAAGAAAACGGGTTTGGAATGCATCTTGTGACATCACATCCGGTAACTTTGTCATCGAAAAACCCAATGAAGATGAAATTTTCCGATTACAAGATATATTATGATTTTGCACAGGAAGACCCAAATATTACGAATATGTAAAATCCCCAAACGTGAGATAGGCACTTTACATTTATACACAATATGTAATGGCCATTAAATAAACAGATAGTTAAATGATAAGAACGACTATAATGTTCCCACAACTTACAGTTACATGGCTAAGTACTGTGAAGAAATGTCGGTTAAGATGCACGGCTTCGTAAAGAGCTAATAAAACCATGTTATTGACGCTGCACACAAAGAAAATGAAAACATTGTATCTATTTGAAATATCAAAGTCAAACGTAATATTGCCAGTGAAATTGTAAAAAATGTTTTTCTTCACCTTATGCTCGCAGTATTACTTTCTTCAGATACAAACATGTTTCCAACCTGCAAAAACAAAACGTCCAAGGATCAGTGGCGTAACAGAGGTAGACGGGGCCCTTATACATGTCTTGGGTCTGGGCCCTGAGGCCCCATGAAGGCTCGACTATAGCTTCTATATTATCACTATACAGTACAATGTTAAACAATCAGGAATACCTAGACACCTATATATTCCTTCTTCCTCGAGTTAACGTTGGCAAATTGGTAAATCAGCTCTTTCTTATCAACTAAAGGTCAATCTCCCATTCTCCCACAAAGGACACTAATTTAGATTCTTCACCACAAATCGCAAATTCGCAGGAGTCCGGGGATGGTCCGGGAGAAACGATTATCGGGGGCCCTGACTAAATATTACGATGAAATATATGTCAGTAATGCCGCTGTTAAGCCGTAATTTTTTATTATAATCTTCCACTGCATTTTTAGCAGGGGGTCCCACAGGGTTGGAGGCCCTTAGTTCTCGACCTAACCCTGCCTAATGAGCGTTATACGCCACAAGGATATTGCTAAACCATACACGCATAGTAATAATGATATCTCGCGAGACATTTTAACAATTAAACGTCGTAATAAATGTTTAGGTTTTTGGCACTTGCTCTGATTAAATAACAGATTTCTATTTAACTCTTTCCTGTCCGGCCCAGTCAAAAGGGGTCATAGAAGACCCCCGAAGTCGTCAATCGAAAAACACGGCACACGGTAACGCAAGAATAAAAATTGAAATTCGACAAGCGCCAGGGACATGAGATCCACTCACCCGCCAAGTTTGATTTGATTTCATAAACAACTCTGCGATTGGTGGCATTTTGAGTTTTCAAGATGCTACGCGGGCGTGCAAGATGGCCTTTTCTAGAAAAACGTAAATTTTTCAACTTGATTTATGATAATTAATGCTAATTTATATTAGCATAATGTATTTTGTTCGGGAAATTTAAAAGCACAAGTAAAAGCTGGTTTATTGGGCTTTCAGAAAATGTATAGCTTTCGCAACAGTTATGGTTATTTCAAGAGATATCAATAGAACAAAGAGGTGGTTCAATTTTGGATGTTTTTCAGCCGGACAGGAAAGAGTTAATAAATATAAAATTATTTTACTATCTCTACACTGTGATAGGTGCCCAGGGCATTTTGCCTCCACGGTGGAAGGTCGGTGAAAATGGCCCTGGGATCGTCTGGTCCATTCTATAATCCGATTGGCTGGTCATAAACCTCAATTAATTCAGCCTAGTATAATTTATTCATCTAAATCTGAATGCTGTCTTCAAATGTTACAGCAAATTAGAAGTGATAGCTTTCGCTAAATTGGATATATGCTTCTTCGTACCTTTTATAAGAGATAACCATAGCTGCTTTTATGCCTACGAATGCTGACATGAACAACTCTGAAGAGCATTGAATATTTCTCAATTATTCAGGTCAACAAAGTAAACAAAGGCAATGGAACAAAGACCACAGAAATTATCATATCTAAACACCCAGAAATTCTCATATGTACTTCTAGTACGTATTCCATATAAGGAAGTGACCGACGAACAAATAGAAGGCATTGACGAGCAAATAGAAGGCATTAACGAACAAATACATGGCACTCGTACCAGCCCACTAGATGTGGGATTGTTAACACGTTACGATATGTTCGATTATCCGCTCTTTTTAAGAAAACTACGTTCGCTAGCAGGATAAGCTGCACGCATATTGTAAACAGATAATTTATCTTTGTTTTAATATATATTGTAGCTTTGGGAGTTGATTATTTCTCAAGAAAACTTTCGTCGAAGACAGCCGTGTTTTTGTTTACAAGATGGTATCCGTATTATGAAAATTATATTTTGGCATGTTCGATTATCCGCGCTTTTAAAGAGAACTAAGTTAGCTACCGGGATAAAGCTGTACGTATGTTGTAAATAGATAATTTAACTTTCCTTTGATATATTCTATAGCTTTGGGGGTGGTTTATTTCTCAAGAAAACGTTTGCCAAAGGGTTAGGACCTTTGTTGTTTTGGGGTTGGTTACAATCCAATTAACAAGGAGGCTGGTACGAGGTTTGAACGTGTCAGCTATTTGCTCGTTAATTCACTCTATTTGCTCGTCAATGCCTTCTATTTGCGCTTCCTTATAAGGAATACGTACTAGATACCCCTATCGAAATTCTGGGTGTCGTGTGACCAGCCGATCCCAGGGCCATTTTCGCCGACCTTCCACCGTGGAGGCAAAATGCCCTGGGAACGAGGTTGATAGGTGCAGGAATAAAGTCATTTCAACCGGACAAAATGCCTAGTGGAAACACACGATGCGAAGCCTAGTATTTTCATGTTGTTTTTTTTGAAAACTAAAGCTTATAGCAATAAACACTTTAAAAGGACTCTCCACCCTCCAAAACAAGTGTTGCTTAAATGAAAGTTCTTTGTCGCCAGCTTACATGAGAATGGGTTAATGTTTTCTTCTAATATTTTAGGTTTTAGAAAAATTTGGTTTTTTAAAAAAAAATTTTTGTAAATTAAAGGCAGTCATTTTTGAAACACTATGCAAAGAAATCCTTCAGAATAGAGCAAATAGAAATCCTGTATAATATACTAAAACCACGCTATTCTCATGCTATTGCGAAGTCGCCGAAGTGTAGGAAGTGTAGGCTTTCCCAATTTCTTGAGTTCATACTTACTATAGAGCTTATGCTGGACAAAATTCCGACTGGTTGCTCTGATTTCTTGGTATATTTTCTATAAAGAACATGATTATTAAAATGTCTATCACCCTAAATACCATATTACTGAATAGTTGAATGTCAAAATGTCAAAATTTATTGTCTTATTTGGAAGAACTTTTAAAATGATAAAGTAACTTCTTTTGAAGATTTTCACTTCTTCGCTTTCTTTTTGAGATATATCAGTTTTGTTTGATATGCAAATGTATGGAATTTCGTCACACATGCATAATGAGTTATCAGAGAATGTTATATATCTTTGCGTTCATGAAATAAAAACACTAAAGTGTGAATAACACGTGTGTGCGTTTCTCCCACAACACCAAACGTCTTGATTTTAAAGGATTTCGTTCGAGAATGAAAGAGATATACACATTTCTCCAATAAGTCATTATGCACGTGTGATGAAATTCCAGACATTTGCATATCAAACAAACTGATATATCTCAAAAAGAAAGCAAAGAAACGAAAATCTTCAAAAGAAGTTACTTTATCATTTTCAACGTTCTTCCAAACAAGACAATAAAACATTTTGAGGTTATGGGCACTTTAAGCTTTGCATTGATGTTCAACAGTGAGGATTTGTTTGTTTGAAATGTTAATGAGTGTGACGTCATATCAGGAATTTGGTTTTCTTTTCTGCTTTCCGTGTGATAAACTGGTTGAGAATTTGAGTAAAAAAGTTGATAAAATCTCTAGTATAGCGTTCAAGTATATCATCAAGGTTTGAATTAGGTTAAATTTCTTTAGCAGAAGAATATTTCTCAAACTCATTAATAATTCATGAACTCATTAATAATTCATTAAAGGAAATTAATATTTAATCATTATTTAGAGCCGAATTTCCCCAACTTTAATCTCGATTTTCTCTTGAAATATGGGTTTGTTTGAGAAGAAAGTTCTAATACTCGTAATTGTTCATCCTCTGATTTCTAAATACGGACAAACCTGTTAAAAAAAGCTCGGCTGTGCCTCGTATTTTCAACCTGATTATCCTTATTTAGAAATAAGAGGAAGGACGCTTACTTGTGTTAGAACTATTACACCCGAAACGCTCAAATCTTCTCAAACTCATTAATAATTCATGAACCAAAAACAAAATAAATTAATGTTTAATTAGTGTTTTGAAACCAGAGAAAGATCCATCTAGCTGATCACGTGAAATATTTCAAAGTCCTTGGACTTTACCGGGATTTCAAAGTCCAGCATTTTTAATGCACGAGGGCTTTGAAATTCCGATAAAGTCTGACGTCGAGTGTTTGCACTGACCTCTCAAACATAGTAATTTACATATTTTATATTTTTATATTTTATTATTTACATATTTTATATATCACATTGAAATATTTCAAAATCCTACGTCTCGTGTTTGAACTATTACATAAAACATTTTGTCGTTCAACTATTTATTTCATGTATAATCTATATCAGTAATATCGTATTTAGGGTTATGGGAGTTTCAAAAAGTTTAAAACGCAGTGAAAAGTACAAAGTACCAAATTGTCCAATCACATTTCCGTATTTAGTCACGCGCAAGGCTTTTATACCTGATAAAATCCATGAATACTAATCAGCATGAAAATTATATAAAGTCTCTACGAACTTTATATAAAATTCCTGCTAATTTGCATTTCATACATCAACTCAAAGACCATATTTGCATACCCAACTATGCGAATCGAAAACAAATCGATTTACATTGTTCTAAATCAACCCAATTTACCTCTAATAGAAACCAGTACACTCCCTAGTGATTACAATCAATTGTTTTTGAAGCTATTTAAAACACTCGAACTCGCGTTTTATCATATCTAAAATGCGCATTTTAAATATGATAAAACGCTCCTGCTCGTGTTTTAAATACTACATATTACATATTGCATATACATATACATATACAGGAATCATTAGTGAACATCTATACCTGTTAAAATCAGTCAGTACGTCGGATATAATACAGCCAAGTCCCTACAGATTTAAGATAACATGAAATATGACTGTATATAGCAGCAATGAAAATGAACATTATTCATATTGTGCTATCTAGAGTTTTCACTCAAGATTTAAATAACAAACGGCATGACGGCCTTGTTGGTGTACCTCACAGAAGAAGCTACTTAAAGTGCCCATGACCTCAAATACGATATTACTGATATATATTCTACATGAAATAAATAGTTGAATGGCAAAATATTTTATGATTTGAGCTTTGCGTTGATGTTTTATAAAGGTTTATTTGTCAGAAATGCTAATGAGTGTGACGTCATTTACGGCATCATTTCAGATACAATATTCTACTGTTAAAGCAAATTAATCTAACTCAAACGTTGATGATGTACTTGACCATTATAGTAAAGATTTTATCAACTTTTTCACTCAAATCCTCAACGACATCACACGGAAAGCAGAAAAGAAAACCAAATGCCGTAAATGACGTCACATCATTAGAATTTCAGTTGAAACAAACCTTTCTAGAACATCAACGCAAAGCTCAAATCATAAAATATTTTGGCATTCAACTTTTCACTTCATGTAGAATATATATCAGGAATATAGTATTTGGGGTCATGGGCACTTTAAAGGACATTGGCAACAAAATATAATTACTTTTTTATCGAAGTATATGACTTAGCTAACTGGAGACTGGAGTAGTTTGTCGTAACACATTTTAAAAGTTGAATAAACCTTGGGCTGCCATTTTGAATATGACCATGACGACGTCATGTGCTACTTTTCCATATTTTACTTCGTTTTTGAAATATTTCAGTTTGTTTGAGATGGTCTCTGATGTCAGGTGCTGGGTAGAGAATTTTCACTCATTAAGAAATATCTTATATCTTAGTGATTGCTAAGTTTACAACGTTCATTATCATGAGCAGTTATTATACGCACATTTTCAAGTAAATTTGTGGAAGAAACTTGAATATGTAACTAATATTTTAATGAGTGAAAATTCTCTACCCTGCATCTGACGTCAGATACCATCTCATTTATTCTCTCCTTTCTCTCCTCCCCTTTCTCTCCTCCCCTCGCCCGCGTTCCGATTTTCAGTGGTTTTCCTTATCCCATTAACACCTCTACCGCATTGGAAGCCTCTGCGGAGGAGAGAGGCTATGACATATGATCGCTACGAGCACCGAGATAGAATACTTTCTATCTCCGCGATCGCTACGATCGCTGAGTGTGTGGTTTCCATATGATCGCTACGAGCACCGAGATAGAATATTTTCTACCTCCGCGATCGCTACGATCGCCGATCGCTACGATCGCTGAGTGTGTGGTTTCCATATGATCGCCGGTTTTAAAATTGAGCGATCGTAGAGATGAAATGGAAACCAGCCTTTAGCTTTTCCAAATGATTTCGAAAAGTTAGTTTTTGCAAAAAACATTGGCTCCATGCCTCAAGGATGAATATTTAATACAAAGTATAGATTTTAATATCTTACATTTAAAGCCACGTCGTCATCCAGTATCGACAACTTTACGATGTATGGATTCGATGCCTGAAATAAAAGAGACTCCTGGTAAAATAAGAGAATAATATAGAGTAAAATGCTGGGTGAATGTGTTGTACACTAGTACTGATGTAGTGAATGTGGGAGCTTAGAGTAGACAGACAATATATGGTCGATCATCAAACTCAAATCCTCAGTAGGGTTCTATCTATGATTTTTCGTTTGGGGAAGAAGCAAGGACGTAGCCAGGATTCAGAAAGGGGGTGAGCGAGCGCCAAAGACGCGAGCATCTAGGGGGTTCCGAGGGCACCCGCCCGGAAAATGTTGAAATCTAGAGTCTCTGAAATGCCATTTCCTGCATTTTTTGGGAAGATTTAACACACTTCGTGTACACCGACCTGAATGATCACAACTTTTTTTTTTTTTGGGGGGGGAAGCTGGGCTGTTTGGGGGGGGGGGAAGTTTCTACCCCTCAAACTCCCTAGATAGAACCCTGCCCAGAAGTCTCTGAGGACGGGGATCCAACCTGTAACCTTCTGATTCCGGTGGAATGATGTACTTGGTTAGTTTACCAGCCTATGTGGCAGTCACATTATATCTGCAATAAGGCTTGGGGTTGGAGCAGTGATGGATTTACCTGGCCTTGGTGCATGGGGGGGGGGGGGGGGGGGTGCCAATTGCCTTGTCAAATCCATTTTTTTTAGATTCAAATTGCAAGCAAGTCTTCAATCTTCAGTACAGACTACTTACTAGTGCCTTGCTGCAGTGGGATGCGACGCTTGTGTCCCCGAGACTACTTGCAGAAATTGAATAAGTTTGTATTTATTTCATTTCCTCGTTTGTTTGTGATACGTTGTCAGACGTTGTTTCTGTTAAACTGTCCATTGCTTTGAGATATTCATCGTCAAAGTCGTCAGAGTTTAACGAAAATAATAAGGCGTCGTTCATGTCTGTACTTACATTTTCAAAATTAAAAAGACAGTTCGCATCCGCCATTTTAGGCTTTGGTTTAAAGCCGCAAAAAAATCCGTATTTTTGTTCTGTTCAGAAGAGGAGAAATACGGATTTTACCATGCAATACGGCCTGGTATTTGTTCTGTTCTCGTGCCCTTATATGGAAGAATTACGTCTTGTTATATAATAAATATATGTTATTTACCGGTTTGGAGGTCCGTATGGAGAAATATTTCCCGAGGTCTCAAAAACGGGCCGAGGGACGTTTTTGAGACCAAGGGAAATATTTCTCAATACGGACCGACCAAAACGGCAAATAATTGATTTATTTTTTCCTTAATATTGTTTTTTTTGGTCGTCATCAGTATTTCTAGTGGACAAAAAAGAAAAGTCTGCTTTTTCTTCGTCAAAGGAAATTGAGAGTTAAGTCTCTATCCGGAAAAAAAAATCACTTATATGTCTTTCAATATCATGTTCAATCTCGTTTGAGTTCATTTTCAAATGTTTTTAGAATATTTTACGGCTTATAAAACGTATTTAAAACTGAAATTATGTCGAGCGGTCCATATGGGCTCATACGGACCGCTCGTCAGCCAATCAGAAAGCAGGATTTGGTAGAATATACGGAGCGGGAAAAAATATTAATGGTAAGGATTTATCATGATCATGAATATACTAACCCTAATCCCTCGGAAATCTTCCCCATTCCCAACTTTAACTTAACATTTTGTGCAACAAATTTTTGTGTTGCAAGTTTATGGCGAATAACTTTTGTTCAGCCATACAAATTCAATTTGGCCAAGGCCTTTATAGCCTAGCTTTATGTCGGCTGTTACTGTACCTCATACTTTCTGTAATTTACCAACAAGGTAAGCAACATAACAGACTCGTATCCATGTTGTTGTCGCCCAACAGGACTTGCAAGAATCTACAAGAGTACAACAAAATTTCATGTGTACTTCTAGTACGTTTTCCATATAAGGAAGTGGCCTACGAGCAAATACAAGGCATTGACGAGTTATCTGAACGATAAGATTGAGAAGGTCCAAAAACGAGCATTGCGAATCCTGTTCCCTGATATTCATTACAATGACGCCCTTGATCTAACCTGCTGCGCTCGACTCGATGTCAGAAGAGACGAACTGTGTTTGCGGGTATGGAATAATATTAGTGACCACCCTGAGGTTACATCGCTTGTTACCTCCCTTGCGCGCTCAATGCCAGTCATATGGTTTACGGAACATTACCAATGTTACGTGACCAAAGTGTCGCACGGAACGTTTAAAGAGAAGCTTCTTTCCGGCCATGGCCTATAGTCTCTCAATGTAAATACTACTAAATAGAACACGTAGTTTCAACATTGATTTCTATTCAATTAAACATGTAATATATCTACCAATTTAAACTTTCTTGTAATCCCAGTCCCATATAGTCGTAGTCTATTATTTTTGTAAGCACATTGTATTTTGCCCTTGGGCACCATTATGTGATTTAATAAACCATCATTATTATTATAAATAGATTTGCCCTCGTACCAGCCCACTGGATGTGGGATTGTTAACACGTTACTGAGCACATGCGTCTAACAGTCAATTTCTAATCCCACGTGCTTAGTCTGTCTCATTATTCTACTAATCTAGCTACCCAAATAGGGGAGTGGACACAGACGTGGGGTTAGGGTTGGGTTAGAAAACTTGTTAGGCGGGGGGTTAGGGTTAGAAAACTCGTTAGGCGGGGGGTTAGGGTTAGAAAACTCGTTAGGCGGGGGGTTAGGGTTAGATAGTTAATAGGATTGTAACCGACAACGAAGGAGGAGGCTGGTACAAGGGTGCAACGTGTTAGCTATTTGCGCGTTAATTCACTCTATTTGCTCGTCAATGCCTTCTATTTGCGCCTCCTTATAAGGCATACGTACTAGATACCCCTATCCAACATTTGAATGTCTCACTGGTTTAGAAAGATATCGAGTAGCGCAAGTGACGCGATCAGACTGAAAAAAATGCTTAATAATAATTATGTCTCTTATTTTCAAAATAATTTTGAAGAAACATAAATTAGTTTCTACTAAAACAATTAGATTATTCGATATCAAATAAGGCGATAGTTAGTCCTTGATATCTATCACCTCAAAATCTAATTGTCATGCAATTAGAGTGATTTTAAGTTGATAAAGCATCATGCTTAAATACACAGCCACTATCGTTTTTGGTACTGTCAATTATTATACTGACCTTAACAATTGATTCAAATACACTGTTAATCATGAGGTATTCCACAATTGTGTTTTGGCTGACATTATCAGCAGCCTACAGTGTAAACAAAAAAGGTTTAATAAGACTTATTTGAAAAATGTGTTGTCTTTCTCTCAGTCTATTTAACAAATAGATTCCGTTTTGCCGTTGTCTGTTCAGTTATAGATGCACAGATGACGTCAGAACGTGGTAAGAACAAAAAAGTGGCCCACAAGACGGAGTCGAGTGCGTCACTGATGTTCTTACCGAACAGACAACAAAAAATGGAATCTATCTGTTTTAAACAATCAAAAACAACCCCAAAGGTTTATCAAAGCTGTTGGGGCATGAAAAAAGAAAAACACAGCTGCTGACGTGATTTTACGTCATCCATAGATCATGGGCAAGAACCAATGAAAATGCGTATATAAGTCACGTGATTGTATAAACTCAAATAGTGATCAAGATACTGTAGCTTACAGTCAGTAATATTAACAGCAACTTCAATGAAAGGTTTTTCAAGCTCACTTTATCAAATAGAAAAGATAAATGATGTAATAAGTACATAGAATAATAATTAGGATCAAGAATTAAGGAAATCTCACACTAGTCTACAGCACAAGTGGTATTATGAATATTTTGGCAAGACAATTTTTAAAGTTGTAAAGGTTTTGCTGTGCAAGCTGTGTTAAGTTATCAATACTAAGAAAAACTCTGAGCACCAGACAGGACTCGAACCCGTAACCTTCTGAATGCTAGACAGACGCTCTAACCATTGAGGCGTTGAGCCACTGGAACTCAGATGGCAGAGCAAGGTTAAATACGGTATTTAAACCTGGGACGAGTCTTGCCGTTATCACAAATACTTGTTGGACTACAAGTCGTAACCTAACGCTAACCCTAACCCAAGCATCAAGCTGCAACTACCTAACTTTACTATCAACATTTGACTGGAAATTGACTAACAACAAGCATTTGTGATAACGGCAAGACTCGTCCCAGGTTTAAATACCGTATTTAACCTTGCTCTTCCAGTGGCAACTACCTAACTTAAAGACAATTTTTGTTCGGTATGTTTTGTTTGACAACTCCAAAGATGTCATTAGCTAATCAGAAATAAGTGAAATTGAGTTGGAATTGATTCAATACATTAAATGTGACCCTCCATGGAAAACGTACCTTAACGCTTTTGTGAACGACATGAAAATACCGTTTGTATACCGTTTGGTAAGCGTTCGAACGCTTTCAGAAGCCGTTCAAACGGTTTGACAGGAACGTTCGGAATTTTTAACAAACCGTTCGAACGGCTAAGCCGTTCGAACACCTAAGTCAAAGCGTTCGAACACCTAAGTCAAAGCGTTCGAACACCTATAAAGTCAAAGCGTTCGAACACCTATATAAAGTCAAAGCGTTCGAACACCTATAAAGTCAAAGCGTTCGAACACCTATAAAGTCAAAGCGTTCGAACACCCATAAAGCTAAAGCGTTCGAACACCTATAAAGTCAAAGCGTTCGAACACCTATAAAGTCAAAGCGTTCGAACGCCTAAACCAAGCGTTCGAACACCTATAAAGTCAAAGCGTTCGAACACCTATAAAGTCAAAGCGTTCGAATGCCTAAGCCAAAGCGTTCGAACTTCGAACGGCCAAGTCAAAGCGTTCGAACTTCGAACGGCTAAGCCAAAGCGTTTGAACGGCTAAGCCAAAGTGTTTGAACGGTTTGCTGACTCAGACTATATGCGTGTCGTAAACTCGATTTTGCAGGTATATGTACGCTCGCGCGCTAGACACAGGACCAGATGCCCCCCAGCTCTAGATCCCCCTGGGCATCTGGTACTGCGTTGTAATACGTTCGAACGACTGTTGTGATCAGTTCGAACGCTTGCAGTAAACCGTTTGGTATTTTTACCATGAAACCGTTCGAACGCTTTTACTCAAGCCGTTTATCATCCGTTCGCCGTCCTTTTTTTTCCGTTCTAACAGAATAACGTTAAAGTACGTTTCCCCATGAGAGCAGCCTATACTGCATCACAACTACTCCTGACCTGGTGATTCCCCGACAAGAATCACATTAAGGTTTTCAACCAACATCTGAAACACAAGGAAATTTAAAAAATAATAATGACAAGCTTTAAAGAATACACAGTACAATTATGCAAGTTCTAATAATTTGAACAGTGACATGCGCACTGTCGACAGGTAATATTGCCTCATTGCCTGTGGAACCTTTAGATTCAAGAATTGTCAACCACGTATCAACATTGTAATGCTGTAACTTATGAGTCACATTTAGTTTGGGGGCAATATGTCTATTTATATTTTTTTGTATCGTGAGCGGGCGGAATCCTAGCCTTTCCTGCAACCTGATTGGCTGCAGCAGCGGGCGGAATTTTACGATATTTTGACCGGTCACGTAATCCTAAATGCTAAAAATTTTTATCGTGATTTTTGCTTCATTATTAACTGGAAAATGGCAAATTAATACAGAATTTGATTCAACTAAGCTGGAAATAACTACATCATACAAAAACTAAAGTATTTTGGTTTGTTTAAAATAATGCAGTTTTACCGAACTAAAGTAACTCAAGTCTTTTACCTTGTATAATAAAAAAATTAATATGTTATTTACCGTTTTTGGTCGGTCCGGATAGAGAAATATTTGCCCTCAGTCTCAAAAACGTCCCTCGGCCTCGGGCCGTTTTTGAGACCTTGGGCAAATATTTCTCTATCCGGGCCTCCCAGCCGGTAAATAACATATATATCTTCCAGTCTTTATAGCTTTCTCGTGCAAGGATTTCTCATGTTTACAACTATATTGTAAATTATTTGTATTGCTTTTATAGAACTTTCTTCCTGACAGTGTGCAGACCGGACATCCTCAGAACTGTTGATCAAAAGAACTTGAGATGCCAAACATTTGTAAACTCAGTTGTTGTTTTGTAATTGGTTCACTATTTCAATAAAATATATTATGGTTCAATTTTAATGTACCTTCATTTGTAATTCAGCCTCATCAAACCCCACAAGAATGTTGATAATGTCAAATCCATAATCCATCATTTTCTTGTGATAAACGCCACGGATTAATGTACAAAGGGTCTAGCAAAAGTTGCAATAAAACTTCTTAAAAAATAATCGAAAACTCTAAAAGGTTAGTGAACAGCTAAAATAGTGTATAGGAGGTCTAACATTTCAAGCAATTATAGGCCCTTCGTCAAAGAATGAAACGTTTAACTCTTTAATGAAGGGCATTCATAATAATTATTGATCTTGGAGCAAACGTTTTCAAAACATACATGCAGGTTGCCGCATGGGAACCAATTTACTATATCAATGTAAAACTGCATACAGTCGAACCTCTATTAAACGGCCACCCTCGGGGAATGGCTTGTGGCCGCTTAATGGAGGAACGCCAACAATGGGTCTTGGGTGTGGTCAAATGTCCTTTTATCCAATTCTAAATCATTGATAACAGTAATAAGTAGCCTTTGAAAAAACCAACTCGCATCCGAATGAAATGAACGAGGATTTTCACATTGGACAAGTTCCCAAATTAATGGCAATCTGGCTCACAAAGTTTCTAAAACGAGCGACGAACTTTGGTAAAACAGTGATCAAGGGCCAGCACGTGAATAGACCAGTGGTGGTATGGCTTGGAAGTTCCTTGTGGATATAGACCTCTTTCATAATGGCGGCCAGTCTAAATATTCTTTTATATGCATGGAATTAGCCTTTCTGGCCTCGTTACAAAGCAGAGAATCTTTGGAATTGCAGACACACGAACGAGGTCAGAAAGGCTAATTTAAAAACGTATAAAAGAATATTTAATTTGGGTGCCATTATGAAAGAGGTCTATTGCTTCACAGGAGATGCATTTTCAATCAGTTGGCTGAAGACAAAGCTATACAAAAGGAGGAATTTGATGCGAAGTTCTCTGCACCAGACATGCTGATATTTTTATTATCGACAATGTTTTTGAATTTGATTATCAGTAAACGTGAGTGAGGTTTCAAGTGACATGACGTGTTGAATGAAACACATATACTGACAACAACCAAGTGTTCTATGGTCTCTAATTTAGCTCAACTTTTAGTTTCGGTTCTCTTGCGGTAAAAATTGGGCCTAATAAATTAGGTTGGCTGTTTAATACAGGTAAAAAGCAACACGAAACACAAATTGGGACCGCTCGTAGTTGGCCATGACCGCTTAATAGAGGTGGCCGTTTAATAAAGGGGTAACTACAGTTAATTACAGGGAATATTTTTGGGACTTTGACTCGTGGCCATTTAACAAAGGGTGGTCGCTTAATAGAGGCCATTTAATAGAGGTTCGACTGTAGTTTTGTATGATAATCATCATCATTTTCGTTTACTTAAGGCAGTTTTCCCAGTGCTTGCGCAGGGTTTCCATCACATTTCTATGTCGTCTGCTTCCACTGTCTCCTGTCTATTACGTCTGTGCCTCCTTGTCCTCATTCACAGTCTTCTTCTATGTGATCTTTGGTCATCCTCTAGGAGACAACCCTTGTACCTCCATCCTTACCTCTGCGGAGGAGGCTACCTCTTCACCCAGTCGTAATCGTTCTTTCTTTCCAACCACCTCAATCTTGCTCTCCTCAGTACCTCACCTTAATCCTCTCAATACCCATTTTCTCCATCCACTATTTACTACTATACAATGCAACATGCAAGTTGTCAACATTAACATGCAAGTTGTCCTGACAACTGTGAACAATGTTGTGATGCACCCCGTGAACAATGTTGTCAACAAAGTTGTTTAGCCATGAATAACAAGGTTGTTACAGCATTATTCAGTCATCAATACTGGTACAACTTGTTAACAAGGTTGGTAACATTGATAACAATAGCGAACATACTTGTTCTATCATTGTAATGACTTTTCCTGTTCCAACATGAACCATGAACAACCATTGTTAGTTCGTCATTGTTAGTTTGTAACAATGCATCGTGTTCGTTCAACAATATTGTTCAGTCATGATAGACCATCTTCATCTCTGTACAGTACATTCCATCAAGTCATCTAATTCACCTTGCATCGCTCATGTTACCCCAGCGTCTGCATCAATCATCACACTCATGTACACATGCAATACAGCACTAGTTAAATACACTGTATCCTATTTGACCACTGATCTAACTCTCTTTATTTGGCTATAATTATGTAAACATCTTCTGTCAGTTTTCTATCATTTATAGTTCAGCAACAAAGTCACAAAAATACCTGTAATGCATTCACTAATTTTAATGGATAGTCTCCTTGCAATGACAAGCAACATTGTGCAAATAGAAGATTTATGTTGTCCTAAAAATAATAAAATAAAATATATACTATAGTTAAAGTTATACCAAATTAAGTTTATCTTATTTGAAAGAACTCTTAAAACAATGAGGAATAACAATTTACAGCTCTTCCATATTTAACATACTTCTAGAGATATTTTTAGGTGATATTGAAATGAGATAATCTATGATGTAGCAAATTGTACACAACATTGAAAAATCCTGTATATCTTAAAGATTATTGAACGAAATCATTTAAAGCTTGTCTTTAATGTTTTGTTTCATGAGCTGTAGCAATCACAAAGTTTTGAGTGATTTCTTTTAATAATATTGGAAAGGTATACATGATTTTCTAATGTTGTGTACAACTTGCTACGTCAGATCAGCTCATTTAAATATCACATAAGTCTAAATATCTCAAGAACTGAGTGAAATATGGAAGAGCTGTAAGTTGTTATTCCTCATTGTTTTAAGAGTTTTTTCAAAGAAGATAAATTTAATTTTCGATTCATTTGCACTTTAAGACATTTATTTAAAACATTGTAGTTTAATTACAAACATTGTAATCCATGATAATAACAAAAATAATTGCCATAGGTACAGGTATACAAATCTGTTATACTTTAGCCCAGTACAAATCAAAACCTGACCTTTTATTACAAGGCAGGCTGCTTGATAAGTATTTTTAATGCCTCAATACACGCTGCAATTTTCCCTGTAATTTTACTTGCAACAAAAGTCTGGTTGTTCACCCTGGTGCAACTTGCAATTTATAATTTTCAGTGGGGTTACAAATTGCAGGAAGAATTGAGAAGGCTTCTAGTTCTCAGCAACTTGCAACATCATTACAAGTTACAAAAGCTATTACTGGCTCCATCTTTTGTACCAGACACAGAATATTGCTTCATTGAATGTTGAGTTTAGCAGTAGGGTTATAGTATTTCTTTACCTCAGGTTTTGGACTAGAGTTTTTGCATCTACGTAGCAGAGCGCTATGTTATAGATGTTCGTTTGTAGGATGTTTTCGTTCACCTCGTCACTTTACGTCATATCTGCTGACAAATCCACAGGTACCCCAAGCTTATGTGGTAATTTATACGAAATTTCGTTTTTTTATATTTCTAAAACTGAAAATGCTAGAATCGATGCCAAATTTCACAATGAGCGCATTGTACTGTACTGCTAATTAAATGTTTTATTGTAGTTTGTCATTGAGTTTTGATCAGTGTTTTCACTATATTTCAACTTGTTTTCTTTTCTTATTTTTTCCAATCACCGATCTAATTAGGTTTTTGATCAGAAAGTTTGTAACACAAAACAAGATCGGGGTAGGGTGATTGGAGGTTGCAACCCCATTGCTCCCTCTGCCAGTTCTGCCAACCCTGATGATCCATCGTTATACTGTACAGTCATTATCTTCATGCAATTTCTACTTAAACAGCAGACGCATGTATGCATTGCGTACCTATTTTTATATGGGTTATCAGTTATGGTTAGAGTTTTTGTTCCTATAAATTAGTTTGTGAAACTTGAGAAAACAACCTTCATTCAACTATGACGCTGTAGTCTGTGTTCATTGTGTCTTCAGTACACAAAGCATCTTGCCCAATTACGCTTCAATTGTAATAGGTCACAGTCCAACTAATCAACATCTTTGTACAGGGCCGGCGGAAGAGGGGGCTGGGTGGCTTTAGCCCCCCAATAATAATGTTGCCAAAAATTTATGTTTAAAAAATTTAAGTTGCATCTTTTAATAGATCAGGAAAATACCAAACCGAGTTTTTCGTCATTCCGAATTGTTCGAGGAGCCCCCAATACAGATTTGATTCCGCCGTGCCTGCTGTACTGTATACAATATATATTATATTATTAACTACTGTATGGACAAGATACAGTATGTACCTGCATATCATCAGATTTTTTTGAGACAATTAAGTACTATCTTTGTTGCAATTCTACAATAAGTTGCACAAACAATTTGCCTTTTTTTCTTCCAAAATAACCAAAATTAGATTTCACACACAGTCACCCACCTTAACAGCCATTAATTCACTAGGTGTCATATTCTTAATCAGATTTTCCAGATATTCAGCATTCACCTGTTTATAATAACATATGTTATTTCTAGATAAAAATGAATTTCTGATGATCCTGAAGTACAATACAATTGGTACTATAATTAACAGAGTATAATTGATGTAATTACATGTATAGTATCATGAATATGGAATTAATTACTATAAAATATGAATTTTAAATGTTTCTACATTACAAGGTATTAATCCAGTAATCCACACTGACCATACTATCCTAGAAACACACACTGTAGCACACCATACCACACCGTAGTACCACAGCATACTATAAAGTCTGTATGGTACAGTATAGTACATTATACCGGTAATGCAGTAAAAGTGTTAAGGAACACTATCAAACTATACATGTATGTACAGTACATTATGGGAGTAGAAAAACAGGGCTCAAATTTAAAATTTTGGATCGAAGGACAGAAATGTCCTAGGACATTGCCTTTTAATTTGGCCAAATGTTTAACTGAAATAAACATACTTACAACTCTAACCAAGGCGAAAAAATATTTGGTCAACACAAACTCTAACCAGATAAAACTTCCCATTAAAATATAAAGTATTTCAGTTTCGTAAATAAAGTACATGTATTTATAGAGTTGCCATTTCGAATCCTTCGAATTCTGAATCATTGTCACTGTCGGTTATCGTACTGTCCGACATTGCAACAAGTCCAACAGGTTGGGCTGCTCCATCTTTCTGTTTTGGTCGTGGTCCATATGGCTTAATGTTTGTATGTCTATGGCGAACATGCACCTATGGCGTTCCGTTACGGACACTCGTGTTTTGGGGATCCATCTGAACAAATACGCATGATTTTTTGTATCATGCCCGTTCCAGGGTCCGAATTAGCGCTCCAAAACAGCTTCACATTTTTCTTTAGTGTCACAACGTAGCGTACTGTAGCATCTTACGTTGTGTAGCGTCTTACAATGTTGCGTAACGTTTTACAACGTAGCGTAACGTCTTACAACGTAGCGTAACGCCTTCTAACGTAGCGTAACGTCTTACAACGTAGCGTAACGTCTTACAACGTAACATAACGTCTTTCCACGTAGCGTAACGTCTTACAACTTTACGTAGCGTCGTACAACGTTGCGTAGCGTCTTACAACTTTACGTAACGTCGCACAACTTTACGTAGCGTCTTACAACGTTGCGTAACGTCTTACAACGTTGCGTACCTTCAACAATTCAGTTCGGACCTTCAACAGTTCAGTTCTCGCCTTCGAGTGAAATTAGAAACTCGCCACTCGCGTTGCTTAAAAGGTAAAGTCGCGCTCAAAGCCCGAATGATTATCTGGAAAAATCGTTCGATTTTCACAAAGAAACGATGAAGTTTATCGCACTGAACAACACGCTATAAAGTAAAAACTGTTTTTCTTAATTATGTTAACAAGTTTGAAAATTTCGACAGTCGGTATCCACGGCCAAAAGTGGCTGTAGAGTTTTAGATAAAATTTCATCATCGACGACCATATGCTTTTAATCGTCGGCCATGGCCGCGACTAAATTTGAGCCCTGAAAAAGTCAGCGGTGTTCACCATGATGTCACTGCATCAAACCTAATCTCCAACACTTGTATAATATTTGAGACGCTACAGTACTGTAAATGCTCTAACTATTTAGCACTGCTCTCGATTAACCGCCACTCTCGATTTAGCACCGTACCAAAAAGTTGCAAAATTTAATAAGCGCCATGGCACTAAATCGAGCATTTACGTACATGAACTGATATCAGAATTTGCAGATGACATTTCAGATTAAACCTGGGGGAATTTCACTTTGAAAAGGCACTTCTGTAACTTATCAAAACACTAGCTATGAAAAGTTACTGTAGCACCTGCATAGGTTTGATGCAGTGACTTCACAACGTACACTGCCGACTGTTTTCACCAAAGGCGTAGGAACGGATTTAAAGTTGGGGGGCTGAAGTCGACAAGCAGGTAATCAATGACCACATTTTAAGGGGGGTTTAAATCTAAAAGCTCAGAAAGACAATTTGCAGCTATTTGAGCAAACCTTTTCATCTAATTCTACACGAGCATAGTTCAAATGAATCCAAGAGTTGCCTGCTGCCTCTTTAATTACCAGGTGACGGCATTTTTTGCGCCTGGGGGCTCAGCCCCCCCATTTAAAATTTGGGGGGGGGGCTGAAGCCTCCCCAGCCCAATGATGAAAAGGCAAAATGGTTGGCAAAGGCATGTGTTTTGAATAATTTATATGAAAAAATAATTTGAAACATCATATATAATAAATTATATAATTCCTCAAAAGGCATTTCAAATCAAATTAAGTTTTATACGATATTACATCAAAACTAGAGGGTTCTGCTTTAATCATAACTGAAATTACAAAATAATACAAGATGTGTTATTACCTTTAATAAGAAAAATTCATGCCAAAAATTATGGTTTGCCAAAGTTGGATCATTACCCTATAAAAATAGACCAAATCACTTTTATTTTCTGACCATACTAAAACTAAGAAAATCCAACAAATATACTAAATGGTAATGGTATACAGACTACTATAATACATGTACATTAGGTGGTAACATTTACAGTAGGTAGGTAACATGTACATTAGGTAACATGTACATTAGGTGGTAACATGTACATTAGGTAACATGTACATTAGGTAACATGTACATTAGGTAACATGTACATTAGGTAACATGTACATTAGGTGGTAACATGTACATTAGGTGGTAACATGTACATTAGGTGGTAACATGTACATTAGGTGGTAACATGTACATTAGGTAACATGTACATTAGGTAACATGTACATTAGGTAACATGTACATTAGGTGGTAACATGTACAGTAGGTAACATGTACATTGGGTAACATGTACATTAGGTAACATGTACATTAGGTGACAACATTTACATTAGGTAACATGTACATTATGTAACATTTACATTAGGTGATTTGTACATTAGGTGGTAACATTTACATTAGGTAACATGTACATTAGGTAACATGTACATTAGGTAACATGTACATTAGGTAACATGTACATTAGGTAACATGTGCATTAGGTAACATGTACATTAGGTAACATGTACATTAGGTAACATGTACATTAGGTAACATGTACATTAGGTAACATGTACATTAGGTGGTAACATGTACATTAGGTAACATGTACATTAGGTAACATGTACATTAGGTAACATGTACATTAGGTAACATGTACATTAGGTAACATGTACATTAGGTGGTAACATTTACATTAGGTAACATGTACATTAGGTAATATGTACATTAGGTAACATGTACATTAGGTAACATGTACATTAGGTAACATGTACATTAGGTAACATGTACATTAGGTAACATGTACATTAGATAACATGTACATTAGGTAACATGTACATTAGGTAACATGTACATTAGGTAACATGTACATTAGGTAACATGTACATTAGGTAACATGTACATTAGGTAACATGTACATTAGGTAACATGTACATTAGGTGGTTAACATGTACATTAGGTAACATGTACATTAGGTAACATGTACATTAGGTAACATGTACATTAAGTAACATGTACATTAGGTAACATGCACATTAGGTGGTTAACATTTACATTAGTTAACATGTACATTAGGTAACATGTACATTAGGTAACATGTACATTAGGTAACATGTACATTAGGTAACATGTACATTAGGTAACATGTACATTAGGTAACATGTACATTAGGTAACATATACATTAGATAACATGTACAATTAGGTAACATGTACATTAGGTGGTAACATGTACATTAGGTAACATGTACATTACATTAGGTGGTAACATGTACATTAGGTAACATGTACATTAGGTAACATGTACATTAGGTAACATGTACATTAGGTAACATGTGCATTAGGTAACATGTATTAATATTTCCAACATGTACATTAGGTAACATGTACTTATGTTTCCAACATTTTCCAACTGGAAGATTAGTAAACAAACATAAAAATTTCTGTGGTTAATGAGTATATTATTTAACAGAAACTTTAACAACCAAGATACATAAAATACACAAAATAGGACCATATAAATATTTATTGATTAGAATTGAAAAAAAAAACTGTTTATTCCATAGCAAAACAAAATCTTGTATTGTCAATATTCTGTATGATAGATTTTTCTACTACACAATTGGAATACCAATATCATAAAATTCACTGGTCCGTTAAGCATTTTACTATACACGGAGCAGCAGAATAGCATAAATTTCTACCCTAGTGTAACATATGCAGCAAATGCTGTCATTTCACATCAGTTTCACGCAACTAAAAATCTAGTTGATCTTTGTGTATTAAGGAAAAGGAGTTAACATGGCATCATTTATTTGATGCTGTAAAATTTGAAATATAAATGTAACTACTGTATGTCTGTGTTTAAGAAAAATGCACCTATTATCCTGTTTGTTTCATATTTTAAGTTGCATTGTCCAATGAACTAACTAATCTGATATTTCTCGGTATCTCAAATGTCAGCAGACACATGTACACATTGCGTACCTATTTTTAAGTAATACACCTATCATCGTCTTCCGGAAGACAAGGTGGGTAACCCCGGGCTATCCCAGGGAATGAAACAAAGGCAATCCCATGCTCTTGGCCAATGAACATAGACCTTGTGAGACTCCATGACCACTACTGATCACATACAGTCTGATATGACTTCACCAGCATGCTTTTTATTACGGTAGATTGAAAGTGAAAATGAAGTAATGAACAGATTTTATGTTACTTGAAGTTTACTTCATGGTGTTGTACTTTGTTGTTCCTGTAAAAAGTTTTGAATTTCTTACTGCATGATTGTTTAAATCTTAAAAAGGCTTTTGTGCCTGCATTCCTAGGGCAAAAGGTCAGTTACTGTGTTTGCATCAAGCTAAATCCAGCAGTATAATAATATTCTGTAGAATTGTATACTGTTGGTTGGTTGGTTGGTTTAATAATATTTATACAGGGTAGCCCAATTCAGCTAAACGCTGATTTAAATGGGGCCCTGTAAACAAATTTACATGATAAATACAAATTGACAGAATATAAAATAAATAATTTACAATACAGAGCTAACATACACACTTATACAAACATATATAGAGATAAATATTAATAATAATAATAATAAAGATATTCATTAATCAGTCATTGGGCTAGTTTAAGGTATTTCTTTAATCTCCTCTTAAATATGTCTAATTCTATTATCTTTCTAATTTCTGGTGGTAGTATATTCCAAACTTTTGCCCCATTAATCCTGAAAGATCCTTGGTATTTTTGCGTTTTTGCAAGTGGTGGATGGAGTAGATCTCTATTTACTGTAAAATCTGACAAATCCCCCACCCCCTGTTTAAGTTATGGAATCACTGAATATTTCCTGGGTCTCGAGGGTAAACGTTCCTTTCAATTCCCCTGTATTCCACCATATTTACCAACCCCTGTCCTTGGGTTATCCCATGACGCAAGAGAAATTACTATGTCCCAGAAAGCTGAGAGAGGATTTGTGGAAGACTTTCACAAATGAAGGGGTGGCACCAGGAATTGCCCAACACAGTGGTAATTCCTCTAGGGGGGTCCTGGGGCATGCTCCCTCGTGGAATTTCTAAGCCTCTGAAATGCTATTTCCTGCATTTTGGGGGCAGTTTTAACAAAAAATAAATAAATAAAAAACAGTGAAAATCATGATTTTATAGTGGTGAGGTGATGGATTTGTGCTAGAGATGAAAGTTGATTACATTTGACGTTGTTTAGCGAAACGTTTGTTAATGCGTAAAAAAACTTTTAAGATTCTTAACAAAAGACAAACTTTTTTTCTTTTTTCTCCTTTTTTTCTTCCAGCTCGTTCCCGACGACTTGTTAATTTTTTCCCTGACAGGGGGGGCAAAGGTTCCCTGATGGGGGGGGGGGGCTGTAGCCCCCCTCTGGCAGCACCCCTGCACAAATCCTCCTGAGGCCGGCTTGAGGGACATTTAGTCACTAATTTCCACATGTTGTGGTATAGTTTGGAATACCATTATACTACTTTACTGTATAATTATAATTTGTATTGTTTGAAATTATTTGGGAATGAAAACACTATAAATAAGTGGGTAGGATGTTTGCATAATGCAAGTTAAATTTCTATTCTCCCAAATTAGTAAAAGTATACATGTGCATGGTATTTAGGGATGAAATCCCCCTGGACAGCAATATAAATGGCGCCATTGGAGGTAATCATGGTAATGGCTATTCCAATTAATATGGCCGTCCCCCTATCGACAAGGACGAGGATTTATTTTATACCCCTGACAAATTCCTATCTTACAACATTCCCTGAGGAATTAGATTTTTACAACAGCAATCCCAGATGATTTCCTATCTTATAGCATAAACCTCTGGATAAATGCCTTTCAATGAAACACAACACCATCAATGAGGCATTGATTGTCTACGGAAACGATAGATTGTGGAGCAGAGAAGAGAGAGAGATTTTGAATCGTGCGCGGTGGAAATTTATGTGGAAAAGAAGCGGCGCCGAAAGCCAATGAATCGACCAGCAAAGAGGCGGAGAGTTGAGGAGAATGATTCAGAAGATTCAACAGCATCAGATGACTCAACAGAGGGCGGAGAGTGTTCAAACAACTTGCAGTCTGAAATCGAATTTCCTCAGGACATTGACTCTGAAATTTCCGATTAATTAGTATTGTACCACCGTAGTTCTGTTTGCGTGCAAGCATGAAAATCCGTGTCCGAAAGTGGGGGGGATCAGGGATGACTGCATCGTTTGCAGAAAGTCAGAAGGGCGATAATCATACATTGGTCAAAAAGTGGGGGGATACATCCCACCCAGGATTGACGCCCTTGTTTGCGTGTAATATTATAAGTTATTTATAATAACTTATATAAAATAAATTATCTTATTAACAACATTTAGAGTTTCCTTGATGTGAAATTGTTGTCCATGCATCTTTAAAAGGCAAAATAGTAATCGCGCGAAATCGCGAAATCGCGTGCGCAGCAGTTTTCGGGTGCATGATTTACCGCGCGCGCGATTTTCTGAGTTGGAAAGCCCTGTTTTACCCCTTAAGAAATTGATCGTTACCCCTGAAGAATTCAATTTTTTCACTCAACCCATGATTATCAAGTAAAGTAAATGAAGTAAATGGTTTCAACCTAGGAGTATCATTAGATGTGTGAAGTTGATCATCCAGGTTGTTGTAGTCTTGAGAAAGACTATTGTTGGTGACTGACATTTTGACAGCCTCGGCAGCAGTCATCTTCACAGACTCTGAAGATGACTGCACAGAGTCAAGTAAAGCATGTTTGTCAGGTTATATATATATGTGTCATAATAATTATAATAGTATATAATATATTAATATATATATATATATATATATATATATATATATATATATATATATATATATATATATATATATATATATATATATATATAATAGTATATAAACATACATGTAATAGTATACAGTATATGTGTCATAATTAGTGTGAGTGAGCATGGGCCATGGGTTAAGCGTGGGCTTTGAAGAATTCCAAGGCAAAATGGGCTATTTTTTACCCCCCATAGGAGGTATGTGTATTAAATGAATAATTATAATATGCAATTTAATAATTCTCACTGTTACGATAATTTATTTCTTGGATAATCTGCCCCTCAGTGGGTATTAGTAAATACCTGAAAAAATGCATCATAGATTCCAATGAGTTTTTCCTTGGGTTTTATTTTCTGTGGAGAACGTGGCCCACTCATTTTTGCATCCTTTGCCTGCTGCTTTGGCTTTGTCACCTGAGCTTGTCTGATAGTATAAGACTGATAGTTGGTAAAATCTCTCGTCGCTAAACTTGCCGCAGAGGCTACACTGGCGTACATTATTTAACAAAAGCACAAAAAGACGTAAAGTAACTCGTCATTTTTAGCCTGCATACGTGAACAGGATATATAACTATGTCTATGCTACATGATGTAACATACTGTAATAACATAATAAATCAATATTTACGACTCGGAAAATAGCGTAATCCACGGAGGAATACGAGCATGAGTTACGACCCCATCCGAAGCTGTGTTAAAACTGAATATGATTTTTAATATCCATTCTTTCCAACACAAAATAAATAAACTGAACTACTGACGCTAATTATAAATTTAAATAACTGAAATTATTTCGGCATACGGAAATTTTGTGATTTTCCGTGAGGTGACACGAAGATACTATATTCCGAGTAGTTTCCGACAGCTCTTTCGGTCTCAGGCTTCCTGTTCCATGGATCAATATGGCGGGATATTAAAGCTAAAATATGTAAACCTATGCAATATAAAACGAAGGGAAAATGGTTATGACAAAGACAGAAGCGTCTAGAATTCTCGAAATTGACTCAGGTAGGCCTACGAAGCTTTGCATAGCAGTAACTGCATTTATCTTTGCTGTTTTTACAGTAATTTCACTCGTAGAGTGAGTAGAATTATGGAAGGATTTTTATAGCTGATGACTGATGTCATTGTTGTGAAATTCCGGTCTCGAGATGCAGCTTATATCTTGTTCTTTGTAAGGACTTTTCAGTTGAATCGGAATAACGTGGGGATAGTTGTTGTTTGTCTGATAATTATTGTTTAAACACTTAGCTGTTTTAGTGTTTATCTAATTGTGACGAATCACTAATTTCTGGTGTTTCCCCTTTTATTGTTTCCCAGAAATGCTGATTTATACATT
Organism: Chrysogorgia sp. JL179-B06; assembly: GCA_035772405.1. Taxonomy (NCBI): domain Eukaryota; kingdom Metazoa; phylum Cnidaria; class Anthozoa; order Scleralcyonacea; family Chrysogorgiidae; genus Chrysogorgia; species Chrysogorgia sp. JL179-B06. The sequence goes on from JAYKKM010000237.1 coordinate 1,543,452, forward strand.
TTAATACATATAAACAGATAGATAGATAGATAACTGTATTTCAGTGTTAAAAATACATAGCCAACTTTAACTCTACTGATTGGGGACACTATTTAGTTCTTACATATTTTACAATATAATTTATACTAATTTTATATGCCCATAAAATATAATTATACAGAATACAGTTCCAAAAATTTTCATCTACAAAGCTTGCTCTATAATTTAGCACCCAAGTGTCTTAGGCAGGTGCTTTCCATACGACACCATGTTAAATCGTGGAATTATTATTTCTGCATATTTTTAGATTAATATAGTTTTATTATACATTGTAGTCACTTCCTATCTTCTCATTGGCTAAGTGCATACAGTTAATTATGGGAATCAGCGCAACATACAGATTAGCGAATAATCTGCTGGCAGATTATTCACCCACAGATTAGCGAATAATCTGCTAGCAGATTATTCACTAATCTGTAGGCTGCGCCTGCAATGCGAGATTTCCTAACGAGCGTTACTTACCTGAGTTGTTATTGTTACTTTCCTTAAAAAATATATGCATAATAACATTACAATGTAAAATGAATACAATACAGTATATAATAAAACAATTATTGGATTTGGTTTTTGTGATATCTTGATAATCAAGGTCTCGGTAAGTGTTTCAGCCTCAGCCATCGGCTTCAGCTGATAACAATTACCTCAACCTTGATTATTTCAGATATCACAAAAACCTTATCCAATAATTGTTTAATATCGTTATTTTTACTCATAAACATATCAAATTTGTGGGTAGAGATTGAATTGTTTTGTCTTATTCATTATTATGCAATATCTAATCTCCTATAGGATTGGTTTTAGCAGATTTAAGAAATATATAAAGCGATCCTTATGGCTCTTTAGATATACTGTACCTACAGTATGTAATAATGATCTGTAACAATATTACCCCCACCCACACCTTGTTTCATTAATCTTGTAAAAACACAAAGTTTCTTTTACAGGTGTATCTGTGGATGAAATCCGTGCAAGTTATAAGAAACTTGCTTTAAAATGGCATCCAGATAAACACAACAACAGTGCTGAATCAACTCAGGTTTGTTGCAAGATATACTTGACATGTATCTTTCTAGATGGTAATCCACATTACACAAAATAGCATCAATAGAATTCAGCAACTGTAAAATGAGTTACATTGAAATCTGCTTTTAACTACTGTACAGTGCATGCCTGACAAAGTCGATGCAGACAGTTGATGTACTGTTTTAACCCTTTAAGCCCTAGTATCAACCTATCCGCCTTGTATTCCACATCCCCAATATAACCCCCCTCCCCCCACACAACTGTCTGCTATGCAGGCTAGCATCAACCTACAAATTCTCCTTACTAGTCTCCAAACATTTCTTATTGTACTAGTTAGGAGAAGTTAGTGATCATTTACCAGTGCTCTCATTATAAGGCATGCGATCGCACGCGCCAGCGCACGCCATAAATCCTCAAGGCGTGCGATTTATTGCACACGCAAAACAACACTAAAATAATAAAATCAGTCTTGTCGTATTACAAATATCGCGGTAAGCAAGACAGAAACCTCCTTTTAGTTGCACTGTTTCAAGACGTTAGATGAACGGGAGTATGGCGTGGATGAAATTGAGCATGCCCCTTGCTGAATCAGGGTTTGAGTTGCAGAAGTGTTTTTCCAAATGGAAACTATTCAAATTCTATGTCAAAGCAAATACCACAAGCCTGCTGCAAGAGATAAAATTACATTGGCCATGTTGCCAGTGGATAGCTAGGTACAATGACTGCCATGATGTACAACCACAACCTCGTACCCAGGGCATTTTGTCTCCACGGTGGAAGGTCGGCGAAAATGGCCCTGGGATCGGCTGGTCACATGACACCCAGAATTTCTGGGTGTTTAGATATGATAATTTTTGTGGTCTTTGTTCCATTGCCTTTGTCTACTTTGTTGACCTGAATAATTGAGAAATGTTCAATGGTCTGTAGAGTTGTTCATGTCAGCATTCATAGACATAAAAGCAGCTAAGAAGCTTAATAATCCACCATACATCCATGGTTATCTCTTACAAAAGGTATGAAGAAGCATATATCCAATTTAGCGAAAGCTATCACTTCTACTTTGCTGTAAAATTTGAAGACGGCATTCAGATTTAGATGAATAAATTATAATCACTGAATTAATTGAGTTTTATGACAAGCCAATCGGATTATAGAATGGACCAGCCGATCCCAGGGTCATTTTCGCCGACCTTCCGCGTGGAGGCAAAATGCCCTGGGAACGAGGTTGGTACAACCCAACAATACATATAATTACAGTATATACTTTTCTAATTGGTTACTAAGGCTGCAATACCTTGACTTTCCAACCTGACGATTGACAACTAGGAAATGAGCAATCTTATAGACCCTAATTCCAAAATGGCAGCCAATTTAAAATTATTTTATGTAGTAGTTAAAACATAAGCGGCCAATGTTTATGGGCAGTTACAATGGCGAGCCGCAGGCGAGTTACTGCCCATAAACATCGACCGCGAATGTTTTAACGAACTTGTAAAATGAGTAGAATATATAATACATACTTTGTTTGGAAGTTGTAGAATTAACGGTACAAATAAATTATTTTATCTCCGAAAAAGCTCAGTTTGAGCAAGTTAACTTTGATAAAACATTGATGTTTTGTTTATCAATGTTTTATCCTGGGTTAAAGATGCTGATTAAATATTAATTTCTTTTGAATTTTCTTCATTAATTATTAATGAATTTTACAAGTAATGTTTAAAACACGAGCAGCAGTGTTTTATATCTGATAAAACACTGCTGCGAGTGTTTTAAACGGCTTAAAAAACGACTAGCATTTGGTAAGTTCGTTGGCGTAGTAATTTTGAAAAATAACGTTGTCTAAGCCGAGAAAATCAAAGCTAAAGTTTATGTAAATTAGGATGAATCTTTATCACATATAAAGATACGACACGGTGGTGATTTTCCTTTGTGTTTTCTTCATGCATTATTAATGAGTTTTTTAAGTATATATAAATTAGTCCTTATAGCCTTGTTATTGTGTATGAAATTTAAAATAATTTTTATTTTGAAACAAGGCTACAATAAAGGGCTTAGTATTTCAAATGCTCATTAACGATCTACACGGTTCTCAACTACACGACCCAACTTAGAACTTAGAACTTAGAATAATATATACTCCCAATATAGCGTTAGCTAATGCTGGGAGGCAATAATAAATGCACAATAAATAAATAATACATAATGTTAAATAATGTTATACAATACTACACATTACTATTTACTAAAAGACTATAAATGTCAATCTTGTTCCCAGGGCATTTTGCCTCCATGGTGGAAGGTCGGCGAAAATGGCCCTGGGATCGGCTGGTCACATGACACCCATAATTTCTGGGTGTTCAGATATGATAATTGTTGTTGTCTTTGTTCCATTGCCTTTGTCTACTTTGTTGACCTGAATAATTGAGAAATGTTCAATGCTCTTCAGAGTTGTTCATGTCAGCATTCGTCGGCATAAAAGCAGCTAACAAGCTTAATAATCCACCATACATCCATGGTTATCTCTTACAAAAGGCATGAAGAAGCATATATCCAATTTAGCGAAAGCTATCACTTCTAATTTGCTGTAAAATTTGAAGACAGCATTCAGATTTAGATGAATAAATTATACTCGGCTGAATTAATTGAGTTTTATGACAAGCCAATCAGATTATAGAATGGACCAGCCGATCCCAGGGCCATTTTCGCCGACCTTCCGTCGTGGAGGCAAAATTCCTTGGGAACGAGGTTGTATAAATGTACTAAAATGTAATAATAGTAGTCAGAAAAAATTAAAGCCTGCGGAGATGGCATGGGGCCTGTATAGATCTAACTGCAGGCATGGCGGTTGATACAAAGGTAGATATTGAGTCATATGCTACTACTTCACGAGGAAGGAGATTCCATGTACGGACTTCTTGGAAAGAAGGAGTAATTATAGGCCAAAACGTTTGATAACATGATAACATGATAACAACATGATAACACATGATAACACACACGCTACGTCGCTACCGCACGCTACCTACCATGGCAGGCCGCAGATCGGAGGGATGGAGTCAGTAGCTAATATGCCGGCGACCTGCTGATCTCCCCGACCAACGGAACCTCCTCCATCCCGAGATCTGCAAGTCACCCGTCTAGACGGGGAAAATTAAAATTAAACTACAAGAATACACAGGTGGTTTCGGTGAGGGAGGTAAAGCTAGATTATGGACAGTAGATACCACAGTATAGAAGTCCGCCACTAAGGAACGACTGGATGTGACAAGCAAAGAAAAACCAGGAACGAGCACCTACTAACAGCCCCGCAGGCCTAAACAACTCATAAGAGCAGTGCTGAAAAAGAAAAATTAACGCAAACTAGGCGCCCACGGAAGCGGGCATGAGCTAAGCCGCCCCAGGGAAGATGAAACCAAAAACAGGGGGTGGGGCGAAGAAGATCCCAAGACAGGGAGGGAGAGCAAACGAGTCACAAGTAAGTCGAACATGATTAAGCTAGCCCTTTATAAAACTCTCACTCTGTAAGTGGGGTAAACCTTCCGGGAGCCCCGGCACTGAAGGCCCCCGACCGAACGAGAACTGACACTGCTTATTGTTAACTGCTTTTATTAATACTTAATAAAATACATTAAAAGAATATTAAATTGGCTGCCATTTTGGAATAAGCTCTATCCCCTAGGCTTTTGTAGTGTGTAAAGTGTATATTGAATATGGCCTTAGCCATGAAATTGCTCTTGTCTTCTTTATTCCATTTCTTATGGAGAATTGGGATTAATTCCAGGTGTTAAAGTTTAAAACTTTATAACTCCCTCTCTTTTTAATGTTCCTCTCCATGTCTCCTGAGGCTGACCTCTCTCAATGCTAAGTATTATCAGGGAAGTTAGGTATTGATCACCCCTGGGGCATATATAGAGGGTTAAAGATTCATTCAGTTCAGGAACACAAAAATAGGTACGCAAGGCGTACATGTTTCAAGCTTTCAAAAAACTCAGCATTGCCATAAATGTTGCTGTATGCATGTTTGTTTCTGTATTTTTAATTTAGCCTCACTTTATGTCACCAGTTTGTTTTATGCACTATTTTTCAATTGTCTTTTCATTTTCTTTGGTTTCTTGAGTCTCTTGACAAAATGCAATACTGCAAATTTACTACCTATCAGTGACTTTTTTATCCAATTTCCCTATGCCACTGCCTGTATAGTGTGAAATATGTGTTCTAATGCCACGTTGACACTAGTAATAGGTGCGTACGACAATGCTCAGGATAAAAATAAAATTAACACTACAATGACCACTGGTGATGAGAAACAATACTGTATACCTGTAGCTGCAGAAGGGTGCCAACAATGAAAAAGTGCACTCCTTTGCCCAAAATTTTGAGGAAAAAGAAATTATTATGATTTGCCTAAAAATATAAATAGATGTGGAAAGAAATAGCTTATCATACATTTTACAGTTTACCTCAACATAAAATCTCAATAAATCAATAAATAATAAAATTTCAAAGTCGAGTGAAGACTCAAACTTGCTGGATCAGTCATGTGAAAACCATTCATTCTTTCTCTATATGTGAGATCTACCTGTATATCACTTACATTAAACAAATGCAACGTCATAACTTATTACCCTAAATCGGAAATAAATGTTTTTGGAGTGATTCATAATCAGCCTGTGATCCTCTGATTTTGATTACATTTTAGAAATTCCAAGAAATTTCAGAAGCATACAAAAGACTTACAAGTACTACAGATGATGACAATGTGAAGATCTCTATGGTAATCTGATAGCATTAAACATAGAGCAAGTGCATAAGGAGCAGGGCGTCGTTGAGAGAATTCGGACAAAAATTTGAAATTTTAAGCATTAAATTCGGGCAAAATTTGTTCTTGTAAAGTATTTAAATAGTAAATAAAATTCGGGCAATTTTCAAATTTGGTTGGACACCCCCCAATCAAAGTGGGTTAGCGACGCACCATGATAAGGAGAGAGGCTATAATCATCTCAGCCTGTCAATTTTTCAATTATAATATTAACTTGGAGCAGATATTATTAGGAGCAGGTCAAATGAGCACAGACTATTTTTAGTTTTGTTTTCAAACTTCAGTGCATTTCACAGGGGGTACCCTGCTTTTTATATCCTCACTCCATGTTTAATGTGAGGTTTACAAGGGTAGATATACCATCTAGTTCCGATTCAAGGGAAAGTGAGCGAAAACATGTATTCAACGCTTTAAAGACAAATACATGTAACTATCCTAATGATTTTCTAAAAAAACTGTTTAAAACCTGCAGTTATTCCACCACATGCAAACTCTGAGAACGAAAGTTCGGTGATGGGTTTTGCGGTTGTTCCGTATATTCAAGGGATCACGGAACCAATTAAAAGAATCTTAGGTAGTTTCAACGTAAAAGTTGCTCAAAAACCTTTCTTGACGTTGGGTCATATTTTTGCAAAACCTAAGGATCGTATTGCGAAGGAACAGAGGAA